>JACBWW010000020.1:3905294-4061240 GCA_020086605.1 Lanius collurio
AGGAGAGGAGCTCAGACCACAGACACTGTCTACAGGCCAAATCTTTCCTTTATGGACTGCAAGCTACCATGATTAACCCTCAAAAAATACAGTAGATTTCCCAGTGCATACAGAGAATGGACCAGGCATGCTCTGGTTAGAAGTTAATCTCACAACCTCAGCCCCACCATAGTGCTGAAAACAGTTCAAAAATATGGAAAAGCACATGTGTTACATAGCACAAAGTGCTACAAGTTCTGACTGCGTGGAAGATGACAGATTTATGGTGTTTTGCATTTGAGTAAGAAGAATAGATGGAGAGAAAAGAGTTTAGGATCCTCCAACTAGCCAATGCTCTATGAAACAAATATATAGCAGTACTTAACTGCTAATAGGTAGTTTTTAATTACAATGTCTAACAGAAAGTACATAAAAATGTCAGCATGAGTCTCTGAGAAAGAAAATCATAGTTATCTGCTCTCTCCCATCACCAATTGTATATATAAAATCCACCCAAAACCCAGTGATGGGTAGATCTACTGGTGAACTTCAAAGACCCCAGAGCTGGCATTTGGCTAAACCAGCTCCCCTACAGGTTCTGGAACTGGCTTTTGAGGTTAGGATTTTTCTGTCTGAGAACTGCAGATATTTAAGAAATAATTCATCATCTTTGATTTCAATTTTTCAATAAATGTTGCTTGTCTCTTCCCAGAGATGATTAAGTTTAAACAGATATTGCTTAACTTCTCTTAATGACAATGCATATTATTTTTAGTGCCAAGGTCTACAACAAGAGGACAGATTGTAGTCTAACTTGTTCACTCTTGTTTATCTGTTAACTCATAAATAGTCAAAAGACTGAAAAAACATTTTTAAAATTATATCTGATAAAATGTATTTGCAATTTCTCATTTTCTCATGTCATGTTACACTCACTCAACCTTTGCTCACAACTGCTGAATGTATTTTATTAGCTGGAGGTGTCTCCGCATATCAGTTTTGGAGAGCCTGAAAACCCTCACTAAAAACTTGGCATAACACATTTGCCAAATATTGTAGATTCATTACTACGTTGAAGATATCCAAGCTTGAGACATTTCTCTCCTTTTTCTATCATCATCTATGGGCTCCTTTCATCTCCTTCCTCCTCCTCCTCTGTGCTCCTCTACTCCTTTAATCTCTCCCCTGCTCTTTCTTTCCCCATCAGAACAAGAATGTGTGGACATTTATCTGTGTCTTTGCTAACATGAACATTCTTCCACTCTCTGTCCAACCATTTCCTACCTCTTCATGAACAAAAGAAACCCTCCGAAATTAGCACATCTCATTTTCACTCAAAATCTTCTCAGCATAAAATTCAGAGGTGATAAAACTCAGCATTCTGAACACTGTAAAGAGCCCAAGGTTCAGAAGTACAACAGGTTTTTTTAATGAAATGGAGAACTGGAGAGAAATAAGTTAAAAGAACACAAGAAACCTCCCTACTTTGGCACAGCCCCTTCTTGACCTGGCTGTCTGGTATTTGTAAATGTTTTCAATCAATTTCACTTTTTATCATGACCGCCCACATTATGTAGCTGCAATTTTGCTCTGAGCAGCAGTACATCTGTGCACCACAGCATGCTGAAGCCTGAATATCTCTAATTAGGAACTTAACACCTCTAAAACGTTCCAGATGGGCTCATCACAATTAGAACTTGCAGCTATTTCCACCATGGCTACGTTGGGCTGAGATGGCTTCATTGCGTGACCTGTGACTTCCAGGTGCCTGTCTTGGTTTTCAGCTTCCTCATGCTCCTGAGTGCTTCTTATAACATGATTATGTCCTTCTCTGCCCCTTCCAGTCTGTGAAACAGAAATGTTTCAAAGCAGAATATTTTGTCTTCAATGGCTTGAACAATTGAAAAAGTATGAATTTGATTATGGAGAGAGAGACAGACAGACAGACAGAATGAAAAATAGAGACCGGATATATCAGCTCCTGGGCTCTCCCATCCTGGGGGGCCTGCAAAGCCGCCAAGCAGGGCTGCTTGCCGGTCCCTAGGAAAACTGGCTCCACACACCTTAATTCTGGGATGAAACTTGGGAAAACTTGTCTGCCCTTGGGTGACCACTAGAGGGAAATGTTGCTCTGTTAACGAGACCACCTTGGAGGAATTTTACTGCATTTTTATCTTTTTAAAATTTTTTTAGAGAAAATATGTAAATGATACCATATGTAAAACTCCACCTTTTAGTAATTTGTTCACTGCTTTTTACAAGACAATAGGTTGGACTTAAATATTAATTTTCTTAAATAGATTTATATATTTAACACTGTCCAATTAGAGCGGAACAAGTTAAGCTTACTGTCCTAAGTGCATGAATCTGTCCTTTCCCTAACTAAGCACCTTTTGCTATCTGATTCGTTTTTCTTGCTGAAGGCTTACAAAAGGAATATAGATTGAGTTTCCACTCTCTTCTAAATACAAAGCTTGAAACCTAGGAAATACTCTTCTTTCTCATTTTCACAGTTAGAGTGCTGTGGTCCCAGACTAAGAAAATTTCCATTAATAAAGTTATAGTGTTTTTTGATTAAGGATTACAGCCCTTGTCTCTAATTCATTAAGCAATTCATTGAATCATACTGCAATGATAAATCATTGTGTGATGTTCCAGTGTATACAGTCATTAAGCACTTTGGAGTGTGAGACTTCCTGATATGATGTGTCTGCATTTTTAAATAAACACATGCCTGTGTTCTCCTGTTGCTTGTGTACTGCAAGCACCTCCTGTTTGAATGCCCAGCACAGTGAGATGAATTAGCTAAACTCTTAACAAACAGCATGGTCAGCAATAAAATGTCCAGAGAAGAGCAATAGAATCAGGCAGCCCTGAAAAAGTTGAAGATGTTAACAAAAGAGTTTCTTCACACGAAATATGAAATGCAATCAGGAGATTGTATTGCAGTGTCCATATGAGCATTTTTTTAAGTGCAAGTGCTAAGAGTCAAGTATGTGGTAATACTTTGGACTTTTTAAAAATATTATTTGAAAATTATTCAAGGTGTTTCATAATGAGAAGTAGTTTTTAAAAACAAACTAGTATTCTTAAAACAACATGTTCACATGCATTGAATTGCTTGAATCATGACAGAAAAAACAAGTAAATATAACTCAAGGGTGAATAATTTCAAAGGACTTATGGTTATTGTTGGAGGAGTTAATACTTACTATATTTTTTTTTAGTTTGATCTTAAAACTAAGAATTTGTGTTTATGTTTTTTTTGTTTGTTTTTTGTACTCTGTAAGTGATTAATTTATTTTCTGATCTCACTCAGACAGCAACCCTAAATCATCCTTCCACGGACTATTTCTGAGCTTGCCTAATGCTACAATAAAGCCACCTTAGTTATGTTATGCCAAGCTACTGCCAGGTATAGTGAGAAGCTTGTAACATCTACAAGTTATGAAAGCCTAGATTTTGTTTGTTGCAATATTTTGTGCCAGAATCATCCAAGATGCAATTGAATAAAATTTATGAAACTTGATGTTTACCATCACTGAGTAAATACTGTAACAGATAGTAGTAAGTGTTGATCACTCAGTAACAACAAATGCTAAATGATGGAAGCTGTTAATTATTGGTTGTAATGAAAGAAGATGGAGGAATATTTTTTTCATATGATAAATAATTCATCTTTGTTTTTGGCTGAATATACACAAAAAACATTTGTATTTCCATTGCTTCTCACCTTGAAAACATTACTCCTGATGTCTGTGATAAATACTTCAGTTTTAAGAATGTGCAGGATTAGCCAGTGTTCTAGGAGAGATGGAGTGAAAAGGTAAATGTTAGCACAGGAATTCAGCCCATCAATCAAAATTGCTTTTTGGACGGTCCCTCGTCTACTACCTTGTGTGAGCCTCTGCCTTGCTTCCATCAGGCTGCCAGGTCCAGGGGACAGTCAGACCACACTGGTCCTTTTAAAAAGACAAAATATTTCTTCTGCAACATATTTGAGGAGTGTCAATACCTTGATTTTCATAGGCTTATTATTCACATTGCAGGTAGTTTCTGGAGAAAATCGTACTGAAATAAGTGGCTCCATCACAGTGGGGGAGTTTGGTCTTTCATTTCCTGAGTTTGGATCTTAAATGCTTTTAGGCATTTACATACCCTGGAGACACTTTTTACACTGTTCTGATGGGCACAGTACAAACACTAAAACCAACAGATTAAAAAGCAGTACTTCTAGTGTGTGTTATTTCAACTGCTATAAGGATAAAAACTTCAATTTGTTCCACAACAAAATTATACTGTGGCTAATCTTTTTTTCTAATCAGTGTCATTTATTGCTTGTATTGGTCTGATATTAGCATCTCTGTTAAAAAAAAGCATAATTGTAAGTGCAAATTTGGTAAAGATTGTTTCTGCTCTAAAGCTCAGCTATAGGGAGTGTACTTTCTGTAGCATGAAATCTAAATGTAGACATTGATAATCAACAACTTCTGTGAATGAAGTCATCTAACAATCTTTGTACATCTTTATACAGTTGGCAACTCTGGACCACAGGATGAATTTTGCTTATTCTTGGAACAGAAATAGGGCAACAAAATATTACTTGATGCACAAGTAAAATCTGATAAACCACCAAACAGCAGGGGAGGTTTTTTTCTAACTTGGTATATTTGAGATAACACAAATGCACTATGCACAGTGTTAAATTTTGCTACTTCTTTCCTACTGAAGATTTTCAATTTAAGTTTGATCCATCAAATTATTTTCCTGCAAGACAACCATCTAAATTATGTTAGACAACTGGAAATAAATTGTAAAGTAATATTATTGAAAAGAATATTTGGTTAGGTTTTCAGTGGCCTGTTCATATTAGAAAATCCCCACATTTTTCATTTTAGGTATAAAACAAACTAATCCCAGCTCTTTTCCCCAGACATTGCAAAGCAACCATCTAGAACATGCTCTGAGACTGACAACTTTCTTCCATATATGGGTAACATTTTAATTTTCCCTAGACCGTATTTGAAGTCTTGTTATAAAATGTGTAGGGATCAAAATCCCTCCTTCTGAGCCAAAATATTAAAAGCCAAGTGTTTTAAAACTTAAGATGACTGAATGCCAGGCAGATTACGCACCTAAAGTTCCATGCAGATGTACTCCACAGGCAACATTTAAACTCTGTTTGGGTATGTCTGAGAGGTCGGAAGGAAATCTTTTGCCTGGAAGGAGAAACATACAGAGTGCACCTACTACCTTCTGTATACCCATTCATAAGCTCTGTGCCTGGATATAAAGAAATAGGAATACATAAATCAATTATAGAGTCCAGTGGAAGAAAAAAAAAAAAACCTGCCTTAATTTCTCAAACAAAGGAGAAAAGTTAACATCTCATGTTATTTCCATCTTCTCCAATGAAAACCACTGTGGTGTAAATTATATTGGTACTAAAGTATTGTTTATACGTAGGAGTAGCTGAAAATGTCAGCAATTGCACAAATTTGTACAAAAGAGGCCTTCCTTTCATAGCAACACAAAATAGTATTAATTCACATCAAGTTAGAGAGCCCACATTCAAGTTAAGTCAGTTGGTGTGGCAGATGGTAATATTCATGAAGATTGCATATTCATATATGTATTCGTGGTGTATTCATAGGGATGAAAGACATACCCAACAAAATGAGTTACAATGCTTTATGATGGCTGGACTTCATTCAAAATAGACATTTCTCAAACATATATTCTTTAAACATTGCCTGTGTAAGTGTAATATACAATGGTTTCCATAAGATTTGTCTCAAATGTACTGAAAAGATGCCCTTAATGAATTAAATGCACACCCATGAAAGAACTCAAGGCTGGCATAACGGGATCCTAGTGCTTCAAGAATGGACTTCCCTTACCTCCACAAACAGGATGAGTTGTTGGGATGGAGAATCTAATCTAAAAACTCTGAGGAAAAGGGAATTATGATCAACAAACACCATGGTCCTGGAACCGAAGATTGTTCCAACTCATCTAGGAAGCATTGAAAGTGACATCAGCATTCTCCACTTGAAAACTTCCAGCTTCAAGTTTCTTCATTTCACTAGGATTGAAAGACTAGATTGAAATTTTCCTCCTAATTTCAGTCCCTACATGAAATTAGTTTCAGATAATTAGTTTCAGGAATTAAGAACAAGATCAGAGGAGGTGACTATTGTATCCCAGCTCCTGAGAGAACACTCCTAAGGATGTTATCTAGTAATGATATAAATAAATCTTATGTATTGCATTGGAAATCTAACAATTCTTTCTCCTTTCACCCAAAATGTTGTAGTGATAACTGAAATGCCATTAATGTAACAAAAACATGTCTCTCCCACAGCATGGCAGCTGGTCAAGAAACACAGCTGCTGGGAAGACTGGCTAAAGAATTTAAATAAAAGGTCTATAGCTTCAGGAATCCCTCATTATTATGGAGGCTGTGGAGCTGTCAGCTGAAGGACAATTCACCTTACAAACACAACTTGACAGAGAGAAGAAATTTCCTCTGAGGCATGCCAAGCTCAGGACAATGCAGCCATACTACCATGAACCTTAGGAACATACCTTTCACAGAAATGCCAAGTTACTTCCTCCTGTTCCCAAGGACCAAGGGCTCCTGAAGGAGATGTGTCTGACCTCTCTGCTCTCAAAGAAATTGATAATACCAGAATCCTAAATAACTTTTACCTTTCTCAGTATTTATCAAGAAGTGTGTGTTTGCATTTCTCCACTTCTGTTACACTTTAATATCTATGGAACAATAAATATCCACTTAAAGACTACCATACTGCATCTAACCTCTCCATTTTGACAATTCATAGAGTGAGAGCAAAGTATTAAGGGCTTATTTGTGTAAGTCAGTCCTCTCCACCATTTCTTTTCCTGGCTCCCAACAACCCATAGCTCTGGATCTTACTGGGCACCAATTTCTAGATGGTTCAATGCACATACCAGTAACAGAAAATCCCATATCCCATAATACTCTAACATCCTATACTCTTGACCACTATAATGTCTTGTGGCTGGCTATACCCCTGTGTGAAAAGGACAATTTTTCCTGATTTTGGATTTGTGAATGGTACTTCTCCTGCAATTCTGCTGAACTCTGTCCTATCTCTCCATTGCTTTATCCTACAGATGAGAGATATGGAAGTCATTCCATGTGGGTGCTACCCTGAATTGACCATACTTTACCATCATCAAAACCATTACTCTATGACATATGCACTTTTTTAGTGCTGATTGAGCTGAAACAAACTTGCTGGTTTTCAGATTTCTGCATGAGCTTATAGGACCAGCAATTTAAAAAGGCCTTTTTAAACACATTCAATAAGTAGAATCAAGACAAAACAAGTGTGACACCATAATCTTGGTTTTACAAAGTACAGCTTAATTTTACACTACAGCTTAATCTTAAATATAGAGTTAGATTTATAGCAAAATTTTTAAATGTGCAAATAATTTTAGGAGCAAAATATTCTTTGACTTTCAGTGAATGTATTATCCAAAATCACCCAGACACCTTTGAATAATGCATGCATAGGTCCTCAAACTTATATTGTAAAAAATTTAGGACCTTTTCAGCTGCACTAAATTCCTCTTCTCCTAAAAATGGACTTGGCCTTGTGCAGGAGGAACTTTCCTCCAATAGAGCCTTCTAAAACATATCAAAAGTTAAAATATATTTGCAAGAATGTTCAGAGAATCAAGGTCTACTTTATATGCATTCCATTATTTGCATATTACTGTTAACTGTCAATGACCATTATATTAACCTCTTTCTCTGTGTATATATATATGTACATGAAATATATAATTCATATGAATATTCTATAAGATAAGTTTTTCCATTTTATCAAAATATTCCTCTCAGGGGTTTATGGCCTTTGGGAATATAAGCATATACCTAACACCGTCCATCTGTCCCTGTAAAACAGCACAGGCAGAGTGCCAAAACCAGTTTTTGGAACAAGGAGTTGTTCTCCTCCAAATGTTTCTGGAGACCCCTTGTAACTATGAACCCTCAAAATTAAACCTGCCCTCAAATCTCCAGGGAATGACACAGATGCTAACACACTTTACACTGCCTGAGCACCTTCACACGAGTGTGGCCCAACAATTTGCTGGTCTGCAGTAGTGAGGACAGGTATGTGGGACTTCATGATGCTCATAGAGAATTTGCCTTGCTTGACTGAACACTGAACTTCTTGATCAGTATAAAGAACATCACTGAAGTTTCTGGTAGTTATGACCATTGACAAAATGCAGTTAAAAGAAAGAAATCCAGTGATCCACATAACTGACTTTAAGTTGATGTGTGGACCATACAAGGAACACAAGAATACTGACATAAATTCATGGGATACTTTGTCTGGGCTGTCAAGGGAGAAGTCACATAAAAAAACAAGTCTTTTTAATTTTGTCCAGAACCATGCTTGGGAAGACCCAGAAAAGTCATCATGTTGCTTTCTTTCAAAAAGTACCTCTGGTCTTTTATGAGATGACATTTAAATTCCATGGCCATCCTAGCAGAAGCACTCTAATTTTTACAAAGTGCCGAGTGGCAGCGATTGTGGTTACCAGTCACTGCTTTGTGTTTCCAGGACAGTTTGCACTAAGGTGGCTGTGCAGCACAAGCAGCAATGGGTAGTGCTTTGTGTCTCAGGGCAGGCACAGACTGAAGACCCTGCATTGTCATTTGATCTCAAGGAATCCAGACTATTCCAGGAGAGGAGCTCACAAATGTTCATAAAATGGTGCCACAATTGGCCAAAATGCTGAATAGCTCTGAAGCAGTCTCTGTTGTGCCACTGCTTTCATACTATCTCACAAACAGCCATACCCCTGTCAGCAATAAGATCTGCTGCATGTTTCAAATCATAACACTTAACCATTTTGAAAGTGTAAGCTAGGTGCAGAGGTCTGTCAGCTCAGACAAACAAAATAGCACTTCAGTGATCTGCTGAGCTGTGCTGATTAGTTGTAAACTTTTTTTTTTAACCTTTCAAATAATTCTTCTACAAACTATTGTGAGCAACTTCCTCTCAAATCATGTTTTCAACACATCACTTTAATGGAATTCACCCACATCGATAAATTTTTCTTCTCGGCAGTAACCAAGGATATTAAGGATTAAGAAGAGAAAAATGCAAGACCTAGACAGATGTACATGGTACAAAAAGCTCCTAATCACACATCTTTCCAGAAAGAAATAAAGATATTTATTTTGGATGAAATCCCACTGGGGACCATCACATCTCACTTACACTTAACTTTTGCTATCTCTAGTCTTCAGGAAAATGCCTCAATGCCACGAGACACACAACAGCTCAACCCACAGTACTTACTGCTAAGTGAGTTGGGACTGGAATTAAAAGCAGAGAAGACCAAATTGTCATAAGGTATGATTAATGTGCTCTAACCTCAATTATTGGTGGAAATGCAATGTAGAAGTTGCAGAGGAAAATGCTGATGTCTTCTGCACTGTTTTGAAGCTACATTCTTCTGGTAGCTTACACCAGGCAAAATGTTGCCCAAAGAATCAGGGCCTAGGAAACAGTACCTGAAAATGTTCATACCAGTAAATGGTGACTTCTATCCACCTGCCTAGAATCCATAGCAGAAATATGTGGTAGATAACTTTTATTCAATGCTTTCAAACATACAGGAGGTTCTGCAAAGGTAAAATTCTCCAGAGGAAAGATTGATCTTAGAAGTGTGAATCCTTATATTCACTAAAAAATGTGAAATTGTTCCAAATGTTACTGTACCTTGAATGGACACAATCCATGTACTTCTAGCATGTACTTTCTATTTAAGGCTGCAGTTCTGCAAGTTAGCGAAACGAGACTGCAATTCAATAAATCAATGGGCCACAGAGTTACACTGAATTAGATGTACCTTGTTAAACAGGCTGCTGAATGGGCTGAAGACATGAATAATAACCAATCTTTCAGAGGCATTTCAGTGCAACAATCAGCTTGAGCAGCAGCCATGACCCTTGGCTCTACAGAAATACAAATAGAAACAGTGAACAAGAGATGAGCCCCGAATATCTGGGTCAGCATTGAAAGATGTAGTTTCAGATACTCTAATAGGGATTTTCATTTTCATTATTACTATTGTAGTTTGTGATACTAAATTATTTTGCTTTCCTAAACATAGGAGGTATTTGTGGTATTGCTGCTGCTGGGCTCCTTCTAGCAACATTTGAATGCAACAGCCATGTAAGTATATCAGAGGGGTTCTCTTTTCCGAGCTTTCCAGTTCCTTAAAGTTTTGTTAAAACAAGCTTCTGAATAGAAGAGAGAGCATATTGATCCCACTCACACAGCTCAATGTTATCCTCACCATTTGCTAGACACCAGTGAATCCGCACGGGATCTCAGCCTTCAGCATGAACTCTGCAGGAAACCAGGCTTCATTGCCCCTGCCACTCACACAACTATTTATACTTCAGCTCTTTCATTCACACGTCGCTATAAACAGTTTTGCCATGACTCCTTCTTTCACATGGCTGTACTTGACCCTGTTCAAACACATGCACACATAAACACACAGTTTGTGTGGACAGTCCAGATCCCTTTTTCAATAAATAAATAGTTATATAGCTGTATAAATGAAAACAACAAAAGAATCAGTGATACAGGACAAGAGCTGAAGATCTGTGTTGTGGACTGGATGTCTCAGCACACATCTCGTGGTGAACTGTGTTGAAAACAGACTTCTCACAAGCTCTTCCCACACAAGTTACTGAGATTTAGGTCCCTCAGTCTGATATGGCTTACTGTACTTGTGTTTATTTGTGCAGTAAGAAGTCTACAGAGGTAGTATAAAGAGTTGTCAGCTTCATGGAATGTTTTAAGTTGTAGCCCTCTTAAAAAGCACATTCCTACCTGGACTGCTGCCCCAGAGCCAGCATCCCTGGAGGCCCCTTCTATTGTTGCAGCGTTAGTGTCATCACTCCATTAGGAGCCCACCGGAGGCTGTGTGCCTAATTCAGAGAGTGCACCTGTACAAGCATAGGAAGAATGACAATTCTTGGCTCTGCTTTGGTGTGAAGTGCTCTTTTGCAAAACAAAACAAACTATTCATGCCACAATGAAAAATAACTTCTGCTGTACCTGTCAAAGGATCAGTGGGTCTTTTCTAGTGAGTGAATGAGCATTGACTGGTCTTTCTTAAGCCAGTGGAAAAAAGAAAAGAGTTCATGCAAGTAAATATATATAACCCAGGACTATACTTTGCTGTCCTTATGTCAGCTAAACAGTATTTTACAGAAGATATAAGCCATGTTGCTTCTTTAGAATATTTACTGAGAACAAGCTGAGGACACCATGAAATCATCTTTGCACAGAGAAATGGAGGCACTTTTGCGCCTTTCAGTCTCTGTGGAGCTGAGCTCCCTGCACCTACTCAGGGCTCATGGCTTTTGCACTAGCCTTTCATGGCTTGGGGGCCACACATCTGCCACACTCCTGCTTTGTTTTAGATAAAAAGTAGTGTGTTTGAAATTGTCTGAATTACATTTCAGTCCCTGGTGTCCTACAGGGAAGGGCAGTTCCATGTTCCCTGCAAATTCTTAGCAGGAAGGTGATGTTACTGAGTCCAGGCTAGTCAGTCCATTGGAGTTATCTGTCAATAGGGCTGATAGCATTTCTAATCCTAGTGCTCAGCCAAATGTACAAGGTGATTCAGTTTGTTTACAGTTACCAAAAAAAAAAAAAAAGGAAAAAATGAAATCAAGCATCTCTTTAATGCAACTTAGTCTACAAGGATGTTAAATCCTTTTTTCTCCAGGCTTTTCTCCATGCTCTGTGTACTTGCACATGATACTCTCCCTATGCCCTCTTCAGCTTCTCCCACAGATTCACAAAAAAAAATCTAATAAAATGCCATTCACCTGCATATATGTTATATGAGCCTTTGTTCTTTGTAAAATTAGGTGTTGTGAATGGATATTGCTAATTCAACAGTATTGGGGGGGGAGGGTGTCACTATTTCAAGTCTAAAAAAGTCTTTTTAGTTCTAGCTATGCAGTTATCCATAGTTTCAGACAGAATTTCAATGAGATAACACCTTAGAGACTCAACATTGAGCAGACACTAAAATCTGAATTTCCTTTTAGATACCACATCTTATGGGGTCATCCAGAGTGTTATCTCATTTATTACAAAATGGTTACAATATGGATAGCAAAAGCCCTTTTCTAATAATTAGGATAACTTGTTTGACTGTATTTTGGATGCAGTGCTATATAATCTCCTTATTTCCGTACAGTAGGAAACACAAGTAAAATGTTGGAATTCCAACTTATGGTCAAAGATCTTGCAGCAGCTTCTCAAAAGGTGCAAATATTTGCCTAGATTATTGTATTTACAATTCCAAAAATATTTCTTCTGTTGAAGGTCTGTGTACAAGACACTACTCCAAACCATTTTTAAGGGAGTTTTGACATAAATGAAACTTTATGCTGGCATGGCAAGTGAAGTACTTGATTAATAAAGAGTTTCACTGTTTTCAAACACATATTCCATGCAGGCTCATTTGAAGAAAACCGCAAGTGGAGAATGCTTTACTGCTTCCAGTCACAAGGGGGTTGTGTATTTCAATCCTGCTTACACAGTCAGCTTACTTTGGAGCTCTAGTAGGAAAGAAACATGACCAGGAGAAATAATGCTACATTCAGTGACCCTGCCCTTAGAATCAATTGGCCTGATGGGAGAACTTTTTTTCTCTCTTTTGCTACTGTTTTCTTAGTTTTTAACCTTTTAATACTTAATATTTCTTGAAAGACCATCTTTAGAGAAATGTCTACTGTTCACAGACTAGAAGTACTGACTGAAATGGCCTTCTGACACTGTGAATGGGAAGGCAAGATGTATCAACAGTTGATGTATAAGTAATGTACATGTTTATAGTCTTTTAGAGATGTTTGGGGATGATTTATTATTTTCTGATTTAAATATTAGTGTTTAAGTATACAGTTGAGATATTTACATTACAAAAGGATTGGTCTTCAACCACTGTAAAAAGTGAAAGAGGACAAAGAGGTCTAATGAAATCTTCAGACAATTCAAAAAGTCTTGAAAATCTAGAAAATAAAATAATAGTAATTTCTTATAGGCTGTGGAATAGCCCCCCACTAGGCTTGGATTTCTGGTTGTAGCCATATCTCTGGGGTATTTCAAAATCTGACTGAACAAAGCAATAGAACACACTGCAGTTAAAATGAAACACAACGTAAAGATCATTACTTTTTTTTTTACCCCATAAACCCTTACTGTCAGACAGGGAAGGAGTGGAACTGCTTCAGTCATTGGTGCTGCTTCCTGGCCAGCTGGCATGTAGACAAGATGGATTGGCTGGTGATGATCACTGACTGCTGGTGAAGCTGCTGTTACCTACAGGGTATATTTAAAATGACAATTTGGGGCAGTGTTTTAAAAACAGCTTTTAACTTTGTACACACACAGTAGCACTGATAACCTTTTTGTCCAAAGACAAACACTGAGCCTAGTTTATTTTGGCAAGGTAAGCAACACATTGCCTGTCCAAGCTTCATGTACAAAATGAGTCTGCCCTTACAAGTGCTCCTGCTTTTACTTCAGCCTCCCAGCCACATGCTGGAAGTCTGGGCAAATGTGCTCTTTGCCTACATACATGAAAACAGGACATACGAACACAATCATGGCTCATCCTGTCATACAGCTGCTTCACCCTTCTTTCAGCAAGGGCTAAATCCTTAATATTCAAAAGCAGAGAGCCTTCCCCTCTTAAACTAAGCAACCACTTGATAGGACTGAATCACAGTAAGTATGCTGAAGCAAACTGGTTAGAAGCAATGACTAATTTCTGCTTTCAACTTCCTCTCTTTCTCAGTGTTCTCAAGTATTTACTGTTCCCCACAGTGATAACTTGTTTCTTTAGAAATGAATCATTACCTCTGAATTTGTCTCAAAAGACCATACTTATAATGCACATTCTTTCCACTTTCAGGTATTCTTCTGAACTGCAGTGCTCCAGAGACAGATCCATAATAAAATAAAAAGTAAAAAGAAAAAAAAAAGATGTGGTTTTTTTTTCTCTGAATATGTAGACATATTTTCACAATTTCTATTATTTAAGTTCTAGAATAAAAATGTCTGACCAAGTACAGGATAAATTTTGCTATTTCATGTTTTGAGGGACTCATTTACCAGAGCTTTAACTGATTAGTTCTTGGGAATGGTTCAAGACTTCTAGCTAAAATACATACCAGTAACATTAGTTTTGACTTCAAATACCCCTTCTAAGCACCATATGTCAATACTTTAGAAGACAAGGTATTATCATCATCATTAAAACATACCAGCTAAATGAAAGAAATAGCTCATATCCAGCCTGTCAAAAAGCAAATCAAACCTGCAGTGGGATGTTTCTCTACTCTTATTTTGCTTGAACACACACCATTACCTCACCTAGATAGTGGTAGGTGCTTTATTTCAATGACAAAAGATTTTTCTTCCTCTTTTGTCTACCTATTACCACTACTGGGCTTACCCTGTCAAAAATCTTTTCACATAGCACTCATGGGGTTGCATCTGGATGCTGCATGAAGTTTTGAGCCTCCTCATATAAGACAGAAGTTAATAGCCTAGGAAACATTCAGCAGGAGAGCCATGATGGTGGACACTCGTTCCAAGAGGAGAGGCTGGGGACACAAGGTTGTTCAGCCTGGAGAAGGGGCAGTATCAGGCAGTCCCAGTAGCACCTACCAGCACCACAGGGAGGCTTCAAGGAGATAGTGCTGTCTGGAGAGCAAGTAGAGGTCATAAACTGAAGGAGGAGAGGTTCAGGCTTGATGAAAGGAAAAAGATTTACACATGAGTGCAGCAAGGTAGTGGAGAAGGCTGCTCAGAGAAGCTCTGTAGTCTTTACCTTTAGAGGTTTCAAGACTCCTCTGATGCAGCCCTGAGCAGTCTGCCTGAGCATGAGCTGACCCTACCTGGAGCAGAAGGCTGGGCTGAACACCTGCCAAAGTCCCTTCCTTTGACTCTGTGTCTCTGAGTCAGCCCTGCAGATTTAACTCTCTGTTTTGAGGCTAAATTCACAGTTATCTGTTAAGTGAAATGCAGAACATTTGATAGAGAAAACATGAGAATACAATAAACAAAATCTCATCATGCTCTTGTTACTGAGACACTCTTCAGACTACTATCATTTTTGAAACGTGGGCTTTGGAAAATCTGAATATGTCTGAAATAATATGCAAAAAGTCATAGGTATTCTCATTTAAGGGACAGTTCTTTCTTGGAAGTTTTTCCATGAAAATAATAATTCATTCTAGTATTTTACATAAATGAAATTCCCTCTTTATAAGAAAAAAAGGGATAGAACAGGAAAATGCCTATCTTCCTTTTTTTCCCTCTTTTTGGTGTCATCAAAATACTTCCGAATCACATTCTCCTGTGAATACTGGAAAAATCAAAGTAAATGTCATTCAAAAGACTAGAGATCTTAGGGTTGTAATCAGCTTGCATGACTTTGCATGCCTTAAGATGGATTGTTATGTGGTCACTTTGTTTTGCATGAGTACATTGAAACCAGATGTGAGTTGTCGAGTCACCTTTGATACAGTAGCAGAATTATGCTTTCCAGGAAACAAATGATCAACATCCATAATTATATTTTCTAAAGCCTAAGATAAGCAGCTGAAACCAGAAAAGGAAAACTTATGTAGTTTCTGCTAGACATAGGAGGTTAGCCTCATGCTTGATTCAAGCATATAACTCTCCACATAGCAAAGCACTGGCTCTTATAAAAGCAAAAGTATCAGTTGAGGTCACACCGCCAATACTAACTGTGTAATCTGAAATCATAAAATATGAAATTTCTGTCATTGCAGAGATTGAAAACATATCCTGGTTTATTTTAGTTTGTTCTTGATTGTGTGAATTTTCATCCTAGAGAACAGGAATAGCAAATTATTTTTTATGTTTAATACAAAGTATAGAGATATACGTGTATATATATAGTATTGAATATATACATACACACATATATATTTATGTATCTATCTATTAATGAATAATAAACTGTTGAGGAAGGACAAAAATTAAGGCTGAGAAGAACAAAATAGGTTAACTGACAAGTCTGTGAAGTCAGGTCTTCATTTTTTCACAGATCAGGTGTCAAAGCAGACCGGGATTTATACAAAAATAATTTCCAAGCATAACTCCTCAGAAGCAGAGCTGTGCAAATAATTACTTCTGACCTGCTAATATTTCAGCTGTGGAATCCTGACTAAAGTTTTGACTTAAATACTACACCAATATCCAAGTGGATATATGGCATTCTCTATACCCTCCTCCAGCCAACCCAGGTATAGCTAGAATGATGAGTAAAATGTGCATAGCTCATAGATGGACAGAAACAATCCTCTCAGAATAACCATTATCTCACAGATTAAGTCTCAACTCAAGGAGCAATTCCACTTTTAAAATCTGACATTTCAGGTGAGTGGACAGAAGCTTATTCCCAAGGCACTTGTTCTATCATGGGTGCAGCTCACAGGTCTGCTTTGCTGACTAAGCTGGAAAAATAATTGGAGGCAGAGGATCCTCAGTCAGGATAATGGCCACCACTTATGAACATGCATTTTCCACTGGAAATTGTTTGGTTTGTGTAGTCTGAGACAGAACCACCAACATGCCACTTCCTTGAATCTGGGGGACATTATTAAGGAGGGTAGGTACGCCTGTACAAAAGAAACCACTTGTTTCTCAATTTATGGCAAGATTTAGCCTCCACTCACAAAGCAGCAAGGCATTTGCTAGAAGGGCCACAAAATTTTCCTCATCTTAGGAAAGAAAACCTTTTTAGAACACCTAGTATCTTCTCCAAGCAGACTGTATGCCCTCCTCTGTCTTTCTGATTCTCTGTTTTTAATTGTCTGTAAGAGGATGAGTTGAACTAGGATTTCTGAATGACCACAGCTGCACAGCTGGAGAACAAACAGATGTTCTTGATCAAACCAACCATCCTTCCCTAACAGCTTGGAAACTACTACTACTACTGCTTAATTTATGCCACATACAATAAAAACCTCTTAAACCATACATACCTCAAGTATTCAGTAAATATTAAGTGGAAAAACAAAAACAAGAGATCTACCATATGTGGACCATTCGGCATTTATTACTAGATAACTTGTAGTAGGATTTAAAAGTCATTTATAAAAACAAGGGCAAAGGAAAGCATTAGATTGAGCACAAGGATTTAGACAGAGGGATACTGAGCTTTGCAACAAAGCCTCAGGCATCCTCTCACCAAACAGACATATTTAAACTCCCTCATACAACGTGTGGAGAGCAAAATGCCTCGGGAGCTACCAGACTGAGGAGCCATTCCCACATGTCTGTTAAACTGGGGACTGTGTCAAGCAAGGTGAGAGAAAAAAACTATTCATACAGTATAGGCTTAAAATGGACACTGAGCAACTCTTGGCTTTCCTAAGTGATAGTGCAGGATTCCTTCAGAAATGCAGGACTCAGGGCTCCCTCTTAATAGATACTTCAGGTGTGTAAAGCAAGAGGGAGCTACATGAAGGGTCTTCACAAGGATAGTACCTACAAGTTGAATAGTAATAAATAAAGAAACTCCCAGTGTCCTGTGTATGTTGTCTACAAGATTCACTTGTAATTTTAGTCCTTAATTTATAAATTTTATGTTTAAGTGTTATTTTTCCTGTCTGATTTCAGCTATGAATTGTAATTTTTAGCTGCTTGTTTCACATGAGACATTTGTTTTCCATGTTTTGTGATGTTTGGTATTTGAATCACTTAGCAGAGCTCAGCCTCCTGGTTGGACATAGCTGTTATAACCTGGTCTGATATAGATGTCATTAAAATTAAACCCTTTATTCTGTGTGATTTTAAGTGTTGCTGAGGTATGAATCTCCTTCCCAATGCACAGTGAATTTCACCTGGCCTGACTTCAGCTGTTGCACAAAGTCTGAATAACAAATTCAAGCTCTCTCAATAAAAACCTGATTTTGAATTCAGAAAATTAATCATGAACAGATTTATATGCTCAAACTAGTTCAAATCTCATTTTCATTTTGGATTTTAAGATAAATTACTATAGCCATATATAATATATAAAGTGAAACTGGGGAAAAAAAGTGGTCAAAAACTCCAGTAATATCATGTATCCAGGAAGTAATCCTGAGCACTATAAAGAAGACAACACTGCAACTTAATCCAACAGGAAAAGGGGGGAAAAAAGGAACAGTGAACAAAAAGAACTATTTATTTATTTGTCACACCAAGATTAGTCCCAGAGCTGGCTGTCAGATTATCCAGAGTGAGAGTCAAGCACTGCAGCCTACAGTATATTGAACTAATCTCATAAAGTACTATGGAATAACCATAAATTACTGTGAGTCTGCAAAGAGTCATCTCATGAACTGCAAAGAGGTCTTTTAATTTCATTTTGGTTTTGCGTTTAAGCTTCATTCCTTTCACATCCTGTTTTTTGGTTTTTTGGGTTTCTATGTTTTGGGGGGTTTTTTGTTTGTTTTGCTTTGGTTTTGTTTGTTTTGGGTTGTTTGGTTTTTTTTTGCTTTAATCTGTGAGAAAGAAAAAAGGCAGAATTATAACATCTGTACTTCACAAAGCCTGTGACCCTGTCATACCTGTTCTGAGAATGACAATCCAGCATCACAGGAGAAGGGCTGGCAAATACAGAAATACATTGTTGTTTGAAAATATAGTTTATGACAGACCTAATAGATTTAGGTGAATACTGTATCCTGCAAACCAGAAGAATATAATAAATTTTTTTGTCTCAGAAGTAAATTAACTTAGTTTATCTTGATACTTGTACCCAGCACAACACCAGCATACTACACAGTCCCACTGAATGTGGGGTTTAAAAGCTTCTTACATCAAACATAATTTTATATAATTTCAGGGTATAATTTCTTTTTTGAACATATTTTATCTAAAATATCTTAAAAGTATTTACCTGGTTCCAGTCTCTCAACTGCTGTATGTGCAGTGCTCTCTGCTTATCCTCTCCACCTCTGAATCTGAACGTTGATGAGTAGGAGGAGGCTGAATGTGCCCTCAGACATCAGCAGATGGAAGCATGAGCAGGCAACATGCTCAAAGGCAGTACTGCTGCTCAGAGGGACCCAGCCAGGCTAGAGGAGTGGCTTCAAGACAAGAACTTCATAAAATTCAACCAGGACAAACACAGCATCCTGCACGTGAGAGGGACTGGCACCCCTGCACCAGGACAGGCTGAGGTGTTACTGTGTGGAGAGCAGTCCTGCCAAAAAACACCTGGGAGTCCTGGAGGGCTGCAGATACATGTCAGCAGCAATGTCAAAAATGTACAGGACTCTATCAACAGGATCACAGTGAGCAAAAGGATTATCCCTGCTCTGTCAGTGCTCACCAGGTTGCTCCTCAGTGCTGCTTCCAGTATTGGCTACCCTAATACAAGAAAGAAATCCCTAGGATGTGTTCAGGAAAAAGACAATCACAATTGAAGGGGGCTGGAACAGGAGAAATTGAACTGAGGTTTGGGCTTGTTCAGCCTGGGGGACCCAAGAGCAACACACAATATGTGAGATGGCACCAGGGACAAGGAGTCAGGCTCTTTATGGAGGTGCAAAGCTAAGGAACAGCAGACAGAGGTCATAAGTAATGCTGGTCTTAGTCTTTCCTTTCATAAACCTTTATGGCTTAGTGTCAAGGGTCTTCAAGTCTAATCCACTCTCCTTTGTTTTACTAAGACTGTCCAAGCTCCTGACATTTTCCTAGTCCTTATGTCCCTTTGATCAGATACTGGCTCTTGCAAATCTTAAGTCTTTAGCAGTCACCCTACCTTCCCATAGTTCGGTTCCCTTTGGCTAAGACCCAAGCTAAATTTCCAAATCACTCTTTGCAGCTTATTGGCCCCCATTAATTGTCTGCTAAAGATGTATTCATGTTCTGCATGTATTGTTGTTGCACATGTGACTGTATTTGAAAGCCTCCTTTTCCTTAAATGCCTCCTCTTCGGACCCATGGAAGGATTTTCCTACAACAGATAATAAAAAGTCAATCAGCCTTTAAAATAAGCCTTCTTTCTTTCTCCTGACATAAATTCCACATTCGCGTTTTGCTTAGGTATGTAACCTCCTCTCCTCTGAGTTTGTTTACCACTCTTACAGCTTTTCCTGTTTATTCCTCAGGCTCTTAGCATTTAAGAAAACACTTCCTAGTTATTTAATTTGCCCTCTGCTCAGGTTAGATTTAGAGTTTTCATAATATGTCTTGAAACCACTTGGAAAGAAAAACCATAAATCCACATTTTAAACTAATTGCTTATTGTTTGAGACAAAATCTTGCATGAGATTGGGCTTTTTTTAATTTTTTTTAATTAATAGGCATGAATCTCGCCCTGGTTCAAACATAAAACAATTCAAGTAGTGATAAAAAGAAAGGTGTTATGTGAAAATAGAATGCATTAGTGGGTTCTAAACCTAAACTCAGTTTTGAGAAAAGCCGCTGAAATGTTTAGACACAAGTAAAAGCAGTGCCACAACTCAATCAATTTGGATTTAAGTCTTAAATCTACTTTTAATAGCAGCAGCCATAAGGGAGAAGGTTAAGCTATTATAAAATATACATCTGGGGATTAAACTACTCACTAACTTCTCCATGTTAATTATACAAATAGCTCAATAGAAGTCCTTTCGGTCAGGCACATTCAGTGCTGCAGAGGTAAAACCACTTAGGTATTATTGCAGCAGGCTTTATAGCCATCGTAATGTAATGGAGGCTTGCTCCCTTCATTAATTCGAGGTATGGCTTTCCTAGATGGCTTGCAGGTTAGTGGTGATATCAGTGTGGTTATGCCACAAGCATATACACTTCAGGAATTAGGAAAAAATATTGCCATGCACCCCTTGTTAATTTTGCAACTTCCTTCTAAGCTGTTGCACTGCAACCTCATGGCAGCATGTGCCCCTTTTTTTGTCCAGTTCAATTCTCTGTCTGAGTTGTGAGATCTTGGCTGAGTAGAAGAAAGGTGGCCACTTCTGCATGAAAATGAGTGGGTTTTGCTGATCACTGAAATGTCGACTTTGCTCAGGAACGTGAGAGTTTACATTTCCTAGGTAATGGGCACCAAAACCCCTGAAAACTGGGATAAAATTATATGCAACTTTTATGGTGCAGGCCTGTGAAGCCATTTATAAAAATAAGCTGGGTTTTATATGATTGGTAACAAAAATACATAAAAATGTTGTTTGCCCCATATATTGGGAAATATCCTGTCTTGGCACTCTGCAGCTGGTGAGTCATAATTTTACAGTTTTTACTAAAATAAAAATGAAATTAAAAAGTCCACATTTTCAAAGAAGTACAGAAACATAATATTTATAGAAGATCATAAACAAGTACTCTGTTAATAGCTGTTGAACTTTGTTTAAAGAATAACAGACTAACATTTCCAAAGTACTCTTTGCTGAGATTGAACAGGATTTTATTCAAACTGTTGCGGTAACTAATGAAAAACAAATGAGATTTCCAAACAGTTTTGACTGTTAGGGGTGTGATGGCAATATCATTGCTTTTTGCACTTACAGCTGCTGCTTACACTGAAACTACCTATTTAAAACATAGTGTTATTTTATACTTGAACTCTTGATCTGCAATACTGAAGGGCCAGGCATACTGAAGCCAGACTGGAATCAGTCTGATGCAACCCCAGTTTTGTCATTGTGCATGAAGGCTCTTTGGCTTCCAAATTTACTTAAAACTACTGCCAGCTCTTGCATAAGAAATATCATTATGTTTTTGAGAGGCTGATGCTCTCAAAATATAGCAAATATAGCCAGAATGCTTCTTGTGCTAGATGGGATCTGTGCACAGACTGTGCAAATCCCCAAGTCCCAAAAGCCATTGATGTCTTATGGAAGTTCAGCAGAAGGGATCTGATTCATCAGACAGACAAAGATACCAGCAGCTGAAATAAACCTCTTGCATGACATTTCACTAATGTACCTGAACAGAAATTAAAATGAAACTGAAAGTTTTTTAAAGGCCAAAATTTTCATTTTGCTACTGAATTCAGAAATTTCCACAAAACCTCCACATTCTGTCAATTGTTAAGTTCAACATTATTCAGAATTGTTAAATTCAAACAGATTTAAGCATTTTCCACATATAAATATATTTTATGTTGCTCAATATTAAAAAAAAAAAGTGAATATATTTGCAAACACTAAAAAATTCAGGTGGAAAAGCACCAATAGCTGATGCCTTGTCATCTATATTATGAAAAGTATACAGAGAAAAGTTTAAATATTGATGATCTGAAGAAACTGATTTCATCTTGTTACCTCTGTATTATTAAATTCCTGGGTAGTCTATTTTTCATGTAGACAGATCTTCTAAGTGTCCAGGTATTTTTACTCAAATGGATATAACAGAAAATGGCCTCGTGAATTATAAACTGTTATAATTGTTGATCTCCATTTTACAGCTCAGACAGCATTAAGAATTCAAATTACTCTGAATCCTGAATTTCAGACTCTTCAGATCCACAATTTGAAAGTGGACCAGCCTCTGCTTTAGAAGAGCTAAATTCTTTGATAATGAATTCAGTAGAAGTTTATCACTCAACATTAATGAAGAGAATTTCACTTATGAAATTTTTTCCTTTTAAAAAAAAGAACAAGCAACCCACCACCACCAAAAAAAAAAGTTTAAAAAACACACAGGCAAAAAAAAAAGAAATCAGAAGTGGGAAACAAATACCAAACTCAACTCATCTAAGACACTTTAAATGTTTTAGATAAAGGTCAGGAAACAAACATGAAAGGTTGTTGAAAAGACAAGTGATCCCTGAGATTAGGAGGGCTAATGCATTCTGGCTGTGTCCATTAAAGCTGCAGTAGGGAATTACCAAGCTCATACAATATTTTCATATATTATTCTGCAAATTAGGGTTCATTTAGATTTCATTAGTTCCTTGGCAGATGTCACTTGATCCTTCCAGATTCTCAAGTCCATCCCTGCCTTGATTTATATTTGCCATAAATATTTTGAAGTATGGCAGATGTGACCACACAGACCCTCACTACTATTTAGATGGGGGCTGCATCTACTGCTGGAGACAGATGTGCTCAATAGGAAAACAATCTCAGTCATCTTACTGTACTAAACCTTGACAAACTCCAAAGCTTTTTAAAACACCTGTTCTGTATATCTCTAAGCAAACCTATATTAAAAAACAAACAGAAATCACATAGAGGAAAGGCTAAAAGACAGTAACTTTACTCTTCCTTGGATACAAACACTGAGGAGAGTGTTTAGCAGAATATGAAGTGTATTCACAGCTCAAGTTTTTAAGCATGTTTTCCTCCATGTTGCATGTGAATTTCCATTTAACCATTCAAAATGAAGAAATAATGATAACTTAGAAGAATTAGAGGATGCAATTAGCCTGTCCTGCTATAGCCTACTGAAAATTTTGATGATAGACTGTAAATACCAATTGAATAGTGTATTTGTATGTAAGGGAGCAAAACTCAAAGTCTAATCCAAATTATAGCCAGTCTTATTACTTGAGTTATACTTGTGGACATGCTGCATACAGAAACGACTCTGTGAAACACCCAAGGCAAAGAAATCCTGCTTTATAGTGTATATAATCGGAAAAGTAAGGAAAGAAAATTTAAACTGTTATTTAAACAACTCTCATTCCAATTACTACTTTCCTCTCTGTCAGGGCCAATTATTCTCACTTGAGACATGACCAGCATTTCTAGAGGTTTGTTTTTTTTTTTTTTACAATGTATAGAGTGCCACACAGTCACTTTGAGAAGCCTGAAAAATAAATTAAAGTACACAGGAAAAGGAGACTTACTAAACTGAAAGATATCCTCTTATTTTGTCATACCGAGGCACATTAAAATACAGAAGGACTTTACAAGCACTAAAGTGTTTTGGATATGCATTTACTTTGCCCTTATAAGTAACAGAGAAAATTGAAAACCAGAGAATTTCTTCCCTAGCATGTATGCCTGACAAGAAAACAAGTCCAGGAACATTTCCTTTCTTTTTCAGAACAAAAAAAAAAATTAAAATGGAGGTACTGGTTATTAAATGAATATGACATGTTAATTATAATGTCAGACTATTGATAGTCTAGAAGACTCCATTACTCTTGCCATGAACAAATATAAGGAATACAAACAAAAAGTGGCAAGCAGTAAAAACATAAGATTGCATTTTTTATTATTTTTTCCTTACTTATATGAGAACAGCTTAATTTTTTTCTTAACCTGACATAAAACAATTATAAATTTACATTGATTCAAGACTTACCAGAGAAGAGGGGGTTTGTCTCTTGTCTAGCAGATAAGGAACTGCACACTGGTTGTCCATAGCTTTCTCATTTGCTTGGTACTCATTCTAACCAAGTAGAATAGAAAATTTCCAAAACCATATGTATCTGGAGATCTTGTTTTGCTATAAGTCTCCCACTTGTCTGACTCACACAGACCAGGGCTGCATAAATGAACCTGTGTTCCAAAGGACTCCTTCATCACACTCCATCCTACAGGCAAGAAACACAGCAGGAAGGGAGAGTTACTATATTTTATTTTAATGAATAGAAAGCACTGACTTGATACTTGTTACTGCAGATTTTTGCCCGAAGGCCTCCAAAATATTTTGATCATAGCTTATTCATTTGCATCATTAATGGAAGCCCTGTCACTCATGAATAGTATGTCTGCTTATACATCTGCCCTCATGGATACAGAAAAGCTGTGCAATCGATAGAATTTCATGTAAAATACTGATTTTACTTCTTGAATAGTCTTTTCCATCTTTTTCCTAGGTATTCCCATCTGCTTTACTACTTTCTTCAGTATCTGTGCCAAGACAAGCCGAGGTGCCAGCACTGTTGATTAGACAGGTCAGGCAGAACCCTCCTGGAGGTTTCAGAAAGACTGGCTGTGGAAAGCTAACAGCTTGGGGGTGACTTTCCCTGCAAGATGCACCTGCATCATACACTTCAGCCACTGGATTTTTATTATAGTAGCTCAGGAAAATTACCACCATACTTTTTCAGGTTAAGCTCAGTGCATATGCCTCAGAGTCCTGACTATGTAATATTCACCTTAATAATCTGTGCATTTGTTGCCTCAATCTACCTACAAGCCTAAATTTCTAATTTTCCTAAATTTCTCATGAATAACACCAGAACTGCTTTCATAGACCTTCATTCATAAAGCTAGTTAGAAATATGAAACCAGGTAAAGTGCAAGACTTAAAGAAAAATGCTTTCTTCTGGAATTCATCCTAGACAGAAACTTTTATAAATAAATAAAACACAGAAAAAAAAAAAAATGAAAATGTGGGGTAATCTAAGGGATTGAAAAATTACTCTTACATTAGACATTAAAATTGGTTGGTTTGAAAAACCAAACTACCCCATAAGAAAAAGAAGTTGTAGGATTATTTCACAAGCCAGTAAATGTGCACTAATTCTGCTACCTTTTACACAAGGCTAATGTATTTGACCCCACAGCAACACAATTCCTTCCTGAGGTGGCTGCTTGCCTGTGTATAATTGACTTGAAGTGGTAACTTGATAATTTGGTCTTAAATTCCTTTCTTCAGCTGATTTCACCACTGTATCAATTTCCTGTAAGGGATTCTTGCTCAAGGCAGGTGACACTCTTCTTTATTCACCTGATTTCAAACCCCAGCTCATATATATACTGTTATGATCTTTCACTGAGGTCCAGATCTGAATGTGTTCATAATTTTCCTCCTCACTTTTCTTATCTACAGAGCTCCAGGTTCCATTTAGACTCCATGCACTGGGGGAAGGATTCTGTCGTTTCCAAAGGAAAGGCTCAGCTCTCTCAGCTCATCTTGGCTGCTGCAGAATCCATGGTTTGGTGTTCCTTCCTTTTCTCAGTCTGGCAGGCACTGGGATTGCAGATCTGAGACTTAATGACAGCTTTATCTCCATGATAGAAATGAGGAAAGCAGAGTGTACAAGTGCATAGTTCCATTTTTAGAAAGAATTGTATCGAAATTGTAATAAATACAGTTCTGACCATCTTCACTACAACATAACAGAGAAGACATCTGTAAGGACCCTTTGTTAATCTCACACCTATTTTTGGAAAGAAGGATATATGTGTAGAAATAGGTGAGTTCAGTTCTCTTTCAATTTGCTATTGGACCACATAAATTATCATTCTTCTGTAACTCTTATCTTCATCTTGATTGTGTGGTTTTTCTTCAGTAGAAAATAAATCTGAATAAAAAGGAAGGCAGAATGAAAGTATATATATTTTTTGAACCTCAAGATGGCCACAAAACTGGGAATTAATAACTAGGTATTAAAGAGAAGTCTATCAGCAACAGCAAAATGTGGAAATAGGGTAAACTCAAGGTCACATCCCTAAGAAGAACATGGTTGTGGTATGATGGATTGATCTGCAGTGAGCACATACACATGCCCACACAACAATCTGCCAGGTATAATTGTGCAGAATATTGTAGGAAAAAAGGGAAAATATATGAGAGCCAGGACCTTCTCTCTCTGGTTTTTTTTTTTTTTCTATAGGTAATATTTGCAGATGAAGCACAAGACATTCTAACAGGAGTTTCCTTAAACAATAAGGATTTTATTGACACTTTAACAAGGGGAAGCATTTCTCTGGATTACAGCCTTATTTAAACATTACCCAACAGACATGGTGAAAAGTGAGTAAGATGGTTTCTGGTAGTTCTTATAGGACCAACAAGGTCTAAAGTCAATTAGGACACTTCTAATTAAAGTAATGAAATTGTATTTTTGCTGCCTTGCATAGCATATCCTACTTTTACAACAAATATTTATAGGATAAATCCTTCTGTTAGGAAAAGGCATGATTCATTCTGCCCTAGGCAGACACCAGTGTAATTGTAAATGTGATATTCATAGTTACTAGCACTGGTAAACATTTGCACAGAACCATTTCCTGTTCCCTGACAACAAAAGTCAAGTTTAGCTCAAGACCCAGTTAGTGCTGCAGCCAAAGCTTTCTCACAATAACCTGCTGATATAGCTGCTGAAGTTTGGGGGGCAATTTGCATGATGGAGATGAGCAGAATTTGACTGGTGATTAGAAAAACTGAGCTGTTCTACAACATGTCCTCAATAGTCAGGGCTTTGCAAAACAGCAAATCCAAGACATTCAGACAAAAGGTCAGATGTCATACCCTTCATTTAATGGATTCACACACAGACCTGTATTGGCACTTTTATTTTGATTCACCATCTTCGAGAATATTTTTCCAGCTGCACAATAATGCAGTTGCTGACCTTTTTTTGCCTTTTTTTTTCTTAATAATGGTAAAATGCCCATATCTGTGTTTACCTTTCTGTCAAGCACAGTATCTGCAGGGTTATAGGATTTACAACC
This sequence comes from Lanius collurio, assembly GCA_020086605.1. Classification (NCBI taxonomy): domain Eukaryota; kingdom Metazoa; phylum Chordata; class Aves; order Passeriformes; family Laniidae; genus Lanius; species Lanius collurio. The sequence continues at coordinate 3,932,770 of JACBWW010000020.1, forward strand.
AAGTTGAGAAATGGAGAAAAACTCACAGATAATACTTTTATTTTAAGTATCATCTGACTTACTCATTCCTGTTTATTTCTTGCTGATGGAACTGACAGCAAGGGATTTATATTGTTATTTCTTATGCTGATTATTGAGGGAACAGTCTAAGTGCACCTTAAGCTCTCCCCCCAACTTCCTTTCTATGTCCTTGTTTCCTGGCAGTTTCTCCAATTTAGGAAACCGAAGGAAGCGAGATTTGGGCCCAAATGTTCTCCTACATTTTCTGTTTACTTAAGTGGTTTTTTTGGTACTGCTGAGTATAATTGTTTAGGGTTAGATTCTCAGTGTAAACTGGCAGAGAGCCTCCAAGAGCTGCATGGCCATGCCAATTTACACAGTGGAGAATTTGATACGATCTCAGTGGAGGGAGCATAATGCTACATGCAACAGAAATTCAAAAGTCAGAGAGCGGCAGACTGGCAAAAAGCTCAAGAGAATGAGAGAGGGAAAAAAATCAAATCTGAAAATCTTGTTTAATAGCTCTGTAAGGGGCCAACTGCAGGTAGAGGGGAGAAGACACTGAATTGTAACACACTGAGTTATTTTGCCCCTTTGTGTGTGTGAGGTTGGAGAGAATGCATATGATTCAGCTTCCTTGCTAATGCTGTGAGATGATTAAACAAGGTATCAGTCATTGTCTCATGTTCCGTGAATATAAAAATATTCCTGCCAAGCATTTCTGTTCTGCAAGTGTGAATTTATTTTACAGTATAAGTAGGAAAATATTGCAATGAAAGACTCAGCATGTCATGACTACACATAAATTTAAAGGCACCATGAACCACCTTCAGTAACACTTAGATTAGATTAGCAGGCCATTACCAACCTGGAGATCACTTGAACCTGGTTTATACCTGCCATGTGTCCTCACAGTGGATACTTAAATATTTACAGAGCAAAGCCAGTGTGGCCTTTTTTGTTTTGCTATATTTCTATAAGCAAAGCTAATAAAACTGTGGCATCAGAAAAAAAAGAAAGGAAACTCCAACTATGGTAGCTGATTGGGATCAGTCAATTGCCTGTGAAGAAGGGAAAATCCTCATTAACAAGCCAGGCATCTCCATCCTCACCATCTAACTGCAGTTTGGAACACCACTGTTTAGTTCCAGCAGCTCTTATTTGGAGGTTGTCAGGCAAGCCAAACTATAAGCACAAAACCAGCCAGCCCTCAGTGATCAGAGATGGGAGGCATGGAAGAGAAATAACAATTGTTTTGTCCACCTGGAAAGCTTGCCACTACAGAAGCTGAGCCAGAAGCAGAAGGAAGACTGTACCAGTCAGAAGAATCTGAGCACCCCATAATAATTAAATAACTCCTGATTACTCTAATTTGCAGAATAAGGTTCTGGGGAAAATATGAACTATTCAAGGTTTATTTAAAACACAATTTAATATATTCTTCAATGCAAAACAACATTCCAATCTTCAGTTTTCACAAGGACTTACTAAACAAAGAACACCTGGTCAGGCAGTAAATACTGAAGATCCAGTCACAAATGTAGGAGCAGATAGAAATGGATCCTCCCCCCGTTGAGGTTCTGCCCTGGCTGCCAGTATGACATTTCCATCCATGAAATAGCAAGTAACCATTGTACAAACATTATCTGTAATGGCTCTCCACTATATTGTGCAAGGCAATAGTAAGTTACATGCCCATCCCTATCACTTCTCCTCTGGTACTGACTGCACCACAAAAACCTGACATTTGTTGGATGCACCAGTCACAGCTTCATAAATACATCAGAGATGCAGTGTAGGATAGATGAATAAATTCAATAGTGTGGAATGCGGAGAGGAAGTCACATTTATCAGATTTGTATGTTTTTGAGAACAGATCATACAAATTAATATTCCATGTACAGATGCAAAATGGAAATTGGAAATTTCTCAGGAAATGTCTACATTACTTGAACTAGAGTCCATATCAGTATGTAAATATATTGATGTATCTTTAGAAAGGTATACATACCTCTGAATGTAACCCTTATTTTCTCACTTTTGAGGAAAGCAGGTTTTCAATAATAATATGTTTTACCTCTCTGATGGCTGAGGTATTTACAAAATAAGCATTTACTACCAAGGGCCAGAGAAATCCCTCCTAAACTTCTATTAGAAAGAAGTGATAATGTTCCTTATATTTCAGATATAGAAAATCATACAAAACATCAGTTCACACTACCAGATCTCTCTTCCATGGCTGAACATAACTTCATATCAAAGGGATTTCTGATCCATCAACAGGATTACCAGGGAATAAATGATAAACTATCATGAAAGAAAAATGTGAAACTATGTTTCTATTACATTTAATTATCAGGGCATTTATACTAGCTGAAGTGAATTTTAGGAAAGCACACCAATTTAATTTGAAAATCAATGGTATAATGGCGCTGGAATTATGTCCACCCATTGGAAAATCCCAAGAGCTCATCCCTTTGGTAGTAAATGAAGCACTGTGACCAGTATTACACAGTCTCCACTGTTTGCCACGACAGTCCAATTTGATTTTAATTCTAGCAAAATAGATTTAAAAGACATTACAGTGTTGAACCTACTGTTCAGTGTTTTGCCTCACTTTAAAATTCAACCATCAAAGTATCCAAATAACACTCTAATTATGACCCTAAATAATGGAGTATGTATAAAACTTCCCTGGAGAAAATGGTTTACATCCACCCCTAGACACATAATCCTTACTACTCCTGACTCCAGTCAAACAACCATCTCTTTGCAGACATGTTGGACATCAGAGGCTGAAGGAATGACATCAGACAAAGACAAAGCAGAAATATCAAGGCAAAGTTGGACGAGGCTATGGGCACCCTGATCTAGTGGGTGGCATCCCTGCTTGTGGCAGGGGGGGTGGAATTAGATGATCTTTAAGGTCCATCCCAAAACAAATCTTTCTATGTTTCTATGACTCCATGATTATTAACATAAGAAATAGTAAGAAATTAATAGTGACACTGTCTGAATAGAGTGCTATGCCATCTTCTGCTAGAAAACATGCCATAGGTTTGCAACTTCTTCCTTTTAATGGGAAAGCTTTACCCAATTTCTTGCAGCCATCCTGCAGGCACCCTTTATGTTCATCCCCATAAATCCTGTGCTGCCTTAGTCAAGAGGAGTGGGAAACAGGCAAGTGGTGAGCAACAGGACAAACCTGCATGAAAAGATAAACTCACCTACAGCTTTGTATGTTTACAGAAAATAAGCTTGCAATTCATTTAATTTCTCTTAGAAGATAGCACAGGTTCAGAGCAAGAGATTTCCTATTGGTCCCATGCTCTTCTACAAATCTCAGAAGTACATTTACTAAAACAAATGTGTCAGCCTTTTAGAATGGTTTGCTATTCAGAAACATTTTATCAAACACAAGTATATTGGTAGAATTTTGTTAGGGAATGCTCGTTTTGACAAAAGAGGGCACTGTTTAAATTTAGAAATTAGACAAGTACTTCTCATATTTTCAGAATGCATGCCTTTCTACCATGTGAAAAACAAATGGCATTGATCTATCTTCATTTAGTGTGGAAAAACACTACTGCATTTATATTAACATTTCTAGTGAACAATGAAACATTTGAAAATGAACAGTAGCTTTCTTTTTTGAGCAGGACTTGAAATCAATTGGAGGGCAGAATTTTTGTATTAATAAGCGTCAATGAAGAGTTACTGCTGTAAAACAAAACAAAATGTATATATTTTAAATTATCATCACTACTGGAATATCAAACACTGTTAAAATGCAGCCTTTATTACTCTTTAAATTTGCCTAAATAAAAAAACAAATTCTGTCCCAAAGATATTCAAGGATTAACTAGAGCTTTCCTGCAAGAAATAGTTTTGTGGGTTTATCTGAAATTATGATGGTTAAAATGCAGGACCTTTATGACCTGCTCAATGGCAGGTTTACATTGAAACTGTTATAAATTATTACAGAGGTGAAGCCAATCTAAACAGTCCAACATAAATATATCTGCAGACATACTGGCTACTACATATTCTAAACACTGTCTGTATATGAATAAACAGAGCTTTCTAAATCATTTAAGAAAATGTATTTATTCATAAAATCAATAATATTTATTTTTGTGTTTGACAAAAAAGGTCTATTACACCTAACTTATTGGAGCTTGAAAACTTTTTTATGGATTCTTATGTGGTTTTCCTACATCTGATAATGGCTGAGAATTTTAATTTTTAATTATGTGAATGTTTCTAATAGTTTTTGTATTTGACTAATCCTTATCTGTTTAAATTGTTATTTTATTAAATTTCACAAGTTAAATATTTAAGTAAACATGCTGTACAGAGCTACATTTATTCAGTGCTCTGTCAACCAAAACTTTTATCAGACTGTAAAACAGACATAGGTAATATTGGGAAACAAACCCATATTTGTGTGTTTCTACTTTCATAACAGCAATAAAAATACATATTTAAGTTCATACTATTATAATAAGCAGCATTTGTGGTAGGAAAGGAAATGTGAGATGTTAACACATAACCAGACCCAGGGTATTCCATTTATACGCGTGAAACCATACAGGAAAAATTGCAGACTCAAATAAAGTTATGTATAATGACACTGTTTGTGCTGCTTCCTAATTTCATACAATATCTAAAATATTATATCACATTAAAATTCCTCCTGCTAGCTTCCCAAGAAGACTCCCAAAGTGCTTTGCAAGAGGCAAACTCTGTGTTGCACTTTGTCTTGCAATTTGTTTTACAGGAACATGACAGAAATAAAAAGGCATCTGTGAAATAACGTAATGCAAATTTATTTCCATTTAAAAACTGAGTTAAACCCAGAAGCCTGAGATTTTGTGTGGTTTTTGAAACTCCCATTGTCCATTTCTTAATTATTGCAAATTCATGTTGTCTTACCTTGTTTACTATATAAATACCCTGTAACTGTATCCAATAATCATAGCTGTGGCATTTCTATACTACTTAATTACGCATCTCCAGAACATCCTTCAGAAAGTTCTCCCTTGTACCTTCTGTACTATATGAAACAGATGAATAAAAAGAAAATAAAGCAACCTTTTTATTCTGAAAATAACACAATTGTAGATTTTGATCCTTCATGTCCCATATATTTCCATGATCTCAGCTATATTCATCTGCTTTACCATGAAGTGCTTATAATAGCCATACATTTTTAGAGTGCTAACAGGAACTGGAAGCTCTGTTCTTGCAGCTTCCATATTTTGCCTTTGGTTGTTCCCGTAGGGGAACTCCCCACTGATGCTGTTGAATGTTTGTGGGGAAAAGAGTTTGATTCAGTCTTAAAAGAATTAACTGGGGAGTTTTGCATACTCTGCTGGATGTCCAGGAAAGGTCTGAGGAAGTTAATAGTTCTTTTGGGTCAAAGCTGCAACCCCTGAAGAATGGCTGGATAAAGTGTGTTTGGGGTCAGATTTCCTTTGATAAAGTGGAGCAGTTACAGGCAAGACTGAGAGAGCAGGAAAGAAGTGTTTTAAACAGGAAAGGATCCCTCCCCTGCAGCCTGCAGAGTCTGCATCCTGGGCTGAACATCCTACCTGCAGAAGTCTTGTGTTCCTACCCAGATCCCTCAGCCGGGGTGGTCGGTCTGGGTGAGTCCCAAAACACAGACACAGAGGCAGAGCTGGCACCACCGCTTCCCAAACTTCCTGCTCTGCCTGGAACTGCCACATGCGGCCCTTGAATTTGATAAAATGATTAAATAAAATTGCGGTTACAGTGGGTCTTTGCCAGCCCACAGTCTCTGGAAGCATCAGCAGGCCAGGACACTCAGCTGTTTCACACGTTTCACCGGAGGCAGCCCATTTTGGCTGCAGACAAACCTCTGACGGGAGCGGCCGCTCTCCACACGAGGGCCGGCACAAGGGAGGGGTGGTCCCGCTTTGGGCAGGTTTGATAAGTGGGGTGCTGAGGCAGGAGTCACTGCTGCCTTCCCCTGCTGCTGCGGGCCTGGCTTCTCCAGGCACTGCCTTCTGAGATAGCACCGGGAGCAGATAAACAACTGACACATTCCTGCAGCGCTCACTCACTACTTCATCCCCCCGACGGGAAAAGGAGCGCAACTGGCGCTGTTGGGGAAAGAAAGATTCATTTTAACCCAGGCTGACACAAGAAAAGAGTAAAGAAGGTGAAAGATGGGAAATAAAAAGATAAAGCTAATAAGTAGCCACTCGTACTGGAGACCTTAAATTTAAAGTGTGTTTAGTTAAAAGAAAGAAAAGTAATCAAAGTTGATTGAAATAAGAAGAAATCACTTTTAAAGGAATTTAATTTCTTAGTAAATACTCTCCAATTGTTTAGTGAGTTTATTTTTTGGATGTAGAATATGAAAATTCCCCCTAAAGGTAGGAAGAAATTATTTTATAGAAGAGAAATATTAAGGAAAGCAAACAAAAAGAAGCAAAATTTTAAAAAATTCAGAGGAAATAAATAATCTTTTGTAAAGAAAGAAGAGATAAATAAAAAAAAAATCAGCAAAAATAAATGTCTGGCTTTATCTGTTCCCTAAGGTTTAAAAAGAGTACACTGCAAATAGCAATTGTTCTTAAATTGCCTGTGATGTTAATTTAGGGATTAGTTTCCTTCTCATAAGCCACAGATACTCTGAGTATGTTCTTCATTCTGTGGCAAAAGCTGTGGTGTTCCCTGGACAACTATAATTTTATCATATTTCCAAGAACCAATTATGTGTGTAATATAATCAGCTGCTGTTGGTGTTGAATTAAGCAAATTATAAGATCGGCAGGAAATCATATGTGTTGTAAGTGATAAAAAAGGTTTTGTTCGGATTTCTGTAGCTGCTGTGCTGGTTGGTACTTTTTGCCTTCTGCTGTCCTTTAAAACCAGCTCAGAGGTCAGCCATCAGCTACAAAAATATGGTAACAAACTTCAAATGTGTCCACAGATACAGTGGCAGAAGTAGGATTTCAACAAGCCCCACTTTTCACTGACTGAAACTTTTTTTTTCCTCTGAGTGAAATGTTGCATAATTTAAATGTTCTCTGATAGGGGAAAAAAAATGTGCAAAAAATAAGACTGAGTTTGAGCCAAGTGAAGGCTGGCAGGGAACTGTCTGACTGTAAATGCTCATTTGTCATCTCAAGGGAGTGTTAACTCCAGCACCTGGTTACAACTATTTAAATGTCCTCCAGTTCTGTCATAGCTGACTTAAGGATAATTTAAATCAATTGTTAATCATCTTAGGTTTCATTTTGCACTGGAAACTTCTCAAAATACAGATATTTCTGTAAGGTTTAGTTGCCATGGGATTTGTGGTTGAATGGTTTTTTAAAATAAAACACTTCCAAGTTTTGGTTGCTACGTCAATTTTTCTCTTTTGTTCTCCCTTTCTTTTCACTATATCTGCCACTTTCTTTGGAATTACTAATGTGGTTGTATTTTTAAAATAATCACTACAGAGACCAACATTGTAACACTGCACATCATAGAGTGTTTCTTTTTTAACAAACATGCAAAGAAGAGAAATTTAGAACACTTTTTTGTTGTTGTTGTTGTTTGGTTGGGTTTTTTTTAAGGGTTTGGAATGAAAAAACCTAAAGTACTGAGAAAAATAATAATATTTTTGCAGTAATTTCCCTGTTGATGCATCCATAAGACCAGTTGAAAGGAATAATATTGATGACACCTGTAATATTAGCAGGAATGATTCTATTTAAATAGATCATAACGGTGTTTATTTACCTAACTAAGAGTTAACCAACACAGGTGTTGAATCCTTTTCTCCTCCAAACATCTGACACAATAATATTTAATCACTCTACACAAATAGAAATTCAATTATTTATTAGCAAAAACTCTGTCAGTTCCATCAGTGAGCAGACAACCTTCTAACACTTGAGCAGGTTATTTCAAGGGACCCCGAGGTTCCATTTCCAAAGAAAAGGTAAGCACTGACCCAGCGAACAAGCAGTGTTAGCTAATGTGATACATCTCTATATCAAATGATACTTGCAAGTGATGCCTGTGTGACTTTAGACTACACTGCCTGATTTCAGGTTTTCTGCATCATGAAGACCTTGAAAACAGAAAAAAATTTGGCCATCCAAGAAGTATTGCAACCAAGCCACATTTATTCTTTGTCGGGAGGAGAAACCAAGTAGGTGGTCCCAGCAACAAGGGAGAAATCCCTGCTTTTCTTGGCTGGGGAATTTGGCAATTTGAAGTCTACAATGGAAAAGCTAAGTTTTAGCTCTTCTGGAATGAATGAGATTATATTGGCTCTGGGCTTTCTCATTTTATGGGTTTCTTCTGTATCCAGGAGCAACAGACATCACTGCACCTGCTGTATATGTGCAAATTCCCATCAAGGGCCAATAATATCCTATCTTCCTTACAGTGAATCCATAGACCTCATTTCCAGTTTGACTTTTCCAAATCAGAATGTCAGTTTACTTAATTTTTTGCCCACAGTCATACAGTTAATATTAAAAATGAATTATGGGAGAGACCAATCAATCTACACTTCTAAAAGTATTGCTGAGACAATAGTCATGTCAAATGAAGTATGGAAACTTTACCCTCAGTTTTCTATATATTACTATTATTACTATTTGACCCTTCAGTCAGTAGTTGGCAAAAGAACTGAACTTGCAAAAAAAAAAAGTCAGAAACTTTGATTTTTTTCTTTACAGAATGACCTAAAATTTAGAAGAATTAATCTTCTTAAGCTCTTTAGTTAAAGGTGAGTTCTAAAAGTCATAGAGTCTGAATGGCTGAGAGGTTTGTCTAACTGAGCTGACAAAATCACCTTGGCTCACAGTGTATTCATCTGACTAAGTCTAGTTTTACAAAGGTTCCTCCTTACCTGAGTTGGTCAAAAGGCTGTGTCAGATTTCTGACATAAAATGTATATATTCTGTGTTTCATGGAAATAAATCTGTCATCATCAGTCAATTTTCTGTTTCCTCACATACCGATAAGTCATTTTGTCTTATTCACTATTAATCTGTACCAGTAAGTAAATGACCAAGAGGTTATGCTGGAATGATCAGGATGCACCACCACTTCTGCTTTAATGTAAAAGGGATTGCCACAAATTTCTACCTATATTAATATAAAATCAATATTGTTTTATGAAGAGACAGCAAATAAACTAGAGAAAGTAGAAATAATGAAGAGGTAGAAATAATTTAGAAAGCTCATGGATAATCAAACTGTATGATATTGGGGAGGCAATCTTTAAATGACAAGCATGAATATTTGTAGACAGTGCCATGAAGGCAGATGCTGATGTGCAAAATACTACATTTTTCCATAATTAGGTATCTAAGGACTATAATTATCATCCAAAGGAGTGGTCTGGTTTTGAGAAGTAAATGACACCCAGCTAGACAAACCTGTCTAACATTTCTGATTAATTAATAAAAAATACGCTCAAAAAGTAGGTCTATTCACATGTACATGCACAGACATAAACATACAGAGACTGGCAATGAATTAAAGATGAGACAGGCTTTCCAAATAAAAATGCATAAAACCAAAATTTTCAGTTGAAATGTAGATTAATATGCTAAAAAATTGTTTTACTTATATGAAAAAGTCAGAAAGTAAAAATCACTAGAGGGTATGCTAACACCAGTTAGTAATAATCTAGCATGGAAAACAGCAAAAGAAGCTGCACCTCAAAACAGGCAAAAGAAAATAGAAAACAGCCAAGGGGGTTCTGTGGGCTCTGCACTCTGCTTCTCTCGAACCTCAGGGCAGACAGTTAGGGTTCAGTTCTAGGGTTCAAACTTCTAACAGGAGGGTTTGGCTTCTAATATGCCCATAGATGGAGCAGAGTGTGAAAGAATCTCCCTCCAGTTATACCTATTGCTGTCTGATTACTGCCTCTTTTTCTTTATTGTGTTGGATCCCAGCACTTGTGGCACTCAAATAGTGGCAGGACCAAACATGCATGAGACAAGCTCAACCCCAAGCATGCAAAGTCTTGTTTATTTCAGGTGCTTATTTTCTTTAAAAATTTTGTGTGTACTTAAATGCTTTGCTGACCTGTGAGAAAGAATTAAACCTCATCCAAGAGTGAAGTCTAAAAGGGACAAGTTTTAAGAAAGACACCTGCTACACACAAATGCTCAGTGTTATACAGGAATTTTAGGGCACGTATTGTGAGGAATAAAATATAATGGAACCATATAGCCAAAGATATAACCATTCTTCCAACATACAGCTTATTTCAAGACTTCTAAATCTTCCATCACTGAGGCAGCTAAGTTGTATTTACCTTAGCCATAGCTATATTTTCATTGTTTCCTTTTATTAATCAAATAAACACCTGTGGAAAAAATCACAAATTCAAAAAAGAAAACCAACATTTATAATCAAAGGATGTTTCTTTCCTGTGAAGCAAGTATTTTCACAACTCATGTACTTACATTCCTTTTAAGATTTGTAGGGTGTGAGTGATTGCCCAACTCAATCCTGTCATAGCAAACTGTTCTGTTGATAGCCTTTATTAGAGGGAGTTACATTCAATGCCTAGGATCTGTAGGAAGAGTTGAAGCAACTGTAACAAGATTACTTCAGGGTTTTGATTGAAGATATGCTAATGCTTAATTAAATAGGTTTTGTATTACATCTTTGATGGAGCAGGTAGTATTTACTCAAACACCGTTTTCTCCTGTCTGCACTATAAAATTATACTTATTTATACATATGAAATATATATATGTTCATATATAATGCTTATACTATATAAAACATGTATTTTATATATATACATATACGAAGTTATTGATATATTTTTAGTCTCGATAATCTAGTGCTGCTTTCATGGACCTGTAATGTAAGCTATATACATCTGCTGAGGAATTTAATTCACACCATCTTGGATATTTTTGACCCTTACCCAGAAGTTCTTATTGATGAGTCCAGATTTTAAATTTAATGGAGATACTGAGAAAAAGAAAGTAAGCTGCGTTATATTTGTCCTTCTAAAAGTTTGTTCAGGACCAAATTTATATCATGTTGTTACCAATTCTAGGATGGGTTCCTCTCATTTTCCCATACTGCAGCTCTAACCTTTCAGGACTTCATTTTGGATGGGAGAGAACAGAGAAAATCAGACTATGATGGCCAAAAGATCGCTGAAGAGCAGAAAGGCATTTTCCTTTTATTTCAGTAGATTTCTAAGCATATGTAATTATGATACAGTACAATAAATAGGAGATGGGAAATATGTAGAAACCAGTCATGCAGGGGAGACCAAGGATTATCTGTTATCCAACCCCACACTGAAATTTCTGATGTACATCTTCCTTAGAGACCATACCGTTTATGACCCCTTTGCTTCAGTATCAGTTCAATCAGAATTTTAGAAAGGCCATCTCTGGTCCATTTTCATCACCACAGCAGTACTAAAATAGCATTTTAATCTCATCCACCATCTTAGGCGCTTTACTGAGTTCATGTGCAATTACTCCTGAGATGAATTTTTACATGTTCTGCAGCTCCACTGGAAAAACCGGTGTCAATATCTATTACAGTAAAGAATATTGCAGATTTGTTCTGAAGCTCTAATCAAATTATTGTATTAGCATAGTAAAATTTACATTTTCTTCCATAATCAAGGATATTCAGACACATTAAAATAGTAATTTAGAGCAGCAAGATATTTGATTTTAACAATGGGGGTTTGGATATTCTGTACATCTGTAAGTAAACAGTGTAGTTTTCCTATACAGACTTGAGAGTTAATGGTGGTCTTCAGAGATAACTCTTTTGTTTAAAGTAATGTTGCATTTGGGGGTCTTTTCAAAAAATTGGTTTTCTACTAAATCTACAAAGTATTGGTGATGGTCAAAATATGTGCTACTTGGAGGAGAAACAATTGTCAGGTTTACACTGGTTAAAAGTCTGACCAATATCCCACAGCAACATTCTGGGAAATATGCAAATGATTTTTCAGGTTATTTTAGAAATAATGGTATTTGAGTCAGGAAGTTTATATTAAATACAATCTACAGTGGAGTTACAGTGAGAACTTCACTTTGGCTGATGGATGATAAGAATAAAGTGCTCCTCAGATGAATTGAGCTTTGTGTATTTTATCCACAAGCTATGCAAGACAGCTTATTTCACATAAAATTCCTACATAATGCATGGTTTCATCTAACATCGGTCCCAGTCCAGTTGGATCCTAGATTATCAGGTCAGATTTTTCAGCTGGAAAAATACAGTGGTAATATTTGCAAATATTGACTTCAGTTCAGGCTCTTGGAGCTTAAATATGTGACACAGTATACAGAGATAATGTGGGAGATAGCGCTTCTTTCTGGGAAGTTCAGAGTTTGGTATTTCTGCAGAGTATTTGATTTTTTTAATTTTATTTTGTGTCAGAATGGGAGAATGCTGTTCACAAAATGAGCATTGATATTTGTGAAACAGAAAACACCTAAAAAACGTTGTCCTCCAGAATGGGAAAACCAGAATGCAGTGGTGTCAAAGTATTTCCCTTCAGGTCTCAAAGCACCCAAGTGAGGGATATTTTCACCCCAAAAAAAGTTACAAATTATCAAAATTCTTCTTCTGTTAATTTCAATACTTTAAATTAATGTTGTAGTGAAGCTACTGTGAAACCTGACCCAAAGGCATAGAAAGAAACACACACATAGAAATAGTGAAAAAAGTTTTAAGTATTTTTGAATGACATGCTTTCTTTGAGTTGCTTCATCAGAGGAACATGACTTGCTCTCCTCAGCTCCACTGTAATATAAGTGATGAAAATATTAACATAGGAGGTGGTACTATCCTTTTCCTGTTCTATGAATCCATGTATATTCTTCCACTGAATTTGTATATTCTTCTACTGAAACCTTGTCCACAATTATATCAAAAAAAATGTATGTCTTCAGTTTGAAAGATTTTTCAAGCTTTTCCCTATAATATTTTCCATAGCAATTTATTAAGTTTTCTAGCATATACATTCACACTATCTCCTTTGGCATACCATATTTTTCATTAATATAAATACAGCTATTGAAGTGCTCTTTCAATTTATGAAGCTTTAAAGAACTCGGCAATGTTCTGATTTTCATGCACTGAAGCAGCTGTGATGCTAACCAGTACGGTTCCACTGTTGCCTTGCACATCTTCCTTCCTCCACCAGCTTTTTCTCTTGGACAATGTTGTGAGAATGGACAGTGCTTAATGAATTGTCATGTTTCAGGGACAGAGTACTGACCCACTATTCATAGGTATTAGTGAAAAATAACATATTAATCATAGCAATAATCTGATGGCTTCTAACTCCAGCTAATAGAATTCATTTTATTGGATTTTTCCAGATCATTTTCTTCATTTTTTTTAATTAATCTGTTATTAATTTCCCAAACTAGGTTTTTAAAGTGCTGTATAAATTATTTGTAATGCTTTTTATAATAGAAAACTATTTTAAAACTATTGCTTTTAAAAAATAAAAACATGAAGGAACTTTAGTTCTTACAAGCTTCTTATTCATTGCAACCTTCTCATTTTTAAAAAACAAATATGCATATGTTCATATTAAGTAACTCTAAGGTACATTTTTGCTTTGCTATTCATTTTTTTATCCCTTAACGACAGAAATATGTGCTCTATTGCAAGAAAAAGTGACAGCAATGGCTGCTTTCATGGATCTGTGTTTCTTTAGTACTGTGTTAGAAGGAGCTAATAGACAAAAAAATAAGCATGATGGATTGGAGGAGCAACCACAGACAATTTCTTGTTCTTCTTAAAGCATGAAATTCTTAAAATTCAAATTGTGGTGACTCAAAAAGGGTCTTGGATTCCCCAAAATACCACTTAGCATCATGTGAATACCTGTGGTCTTTTGTTGGTTTGTCAGCTTTGTAGTCAGCCAGAAAAATGTCTGGCAGGGGTAGGGGAAGTGCAAGCAGGGACATTCACTTGGGATAAACCCCAAGAAAAACACTGCTTTAAAATTTCAATTTTTAGCTTAAAATTTTGCCTTGTTTGAGTCAGAAGAGAAGCTTATCTACATTTCCTCCTCAGTTTCTGGAGGAGACAATTGGGGCCCCACACCATCTCCTACTCCAGGGTTTTGGCTGTGGCAATGGTTGCGACCTCAGAAGGGAAGAGCCAGTCCTGCCCAACTCCCTTGCTGGAGCTGTGGGACAAGCCTTGCTTGGCTCCTGGCTTCATGAAAAAATAAAAAGCATTTACAATTCTTTCTGTTCAGAGGTGAAAACACTAACTTTTTAGACTTTAGTAAGAAATTCTTTTCAGCTATCCACTGAAACCCCTTGCTGACATAAATGTGTTCACAAAAGTGTTTTCTGGGCCAATATCAGTTCAAACACATCCTTCTCCCCATGTCCATTTTTCTTTCCTTCTTCATTTGAGACAGCACAACTGTTCGTATGGTGATGCGCAAAAATATTTGAAACAGTGAAGGGGGTTGAAAGTCTCCAAAATAGAATTCTCCCAAGCCAATGACTCAGTCAGAGTGGTCACACAGAGCATCTACAGCAGGCCAAGCACAGGGGTCTTGTGGGAACTGACACACTTCCTACAGCAGTGGAACCCTTTTTTCTTTTTATTTCTTATAATAAGTTTTCTAAACTTAGGGCATTCATTTAGATCCAGAAATAAGGACTTTCACCTTTTAATTTGAGGCATGCTTTTTGAAACCTCGTCCATAATGCAAATTCAGTGAATAATTTAGAGTAATGCCAAACCACTAGTTTTCTAGAACAATTAAATTAAACAATAGACTAAAGAGGGACATGAAGAGTATTTCTTGTAAGATACTTTATATTAAAATTAATTCTGTGTGTGGGAGAGTGCTTAAGATATTAATTTATTATATCTGTTAGCAGCTAAGTGTTGTCTTAAAAAACAAACTGTGGCATAGAATTTCAAAAGCAAGGGCTGCAGTTGGAATTTCTATGTAGTGGTTCTGAATTGCTGAGTATCATTTTTAAAGGATTAGTTATACCAAAATATTTTGTTACAGGGGATCATTATACAAAAAATGTTACCTGTAAAGGAGCCCCAGGAAGAGAGCTACCAGGCTTGCTGTTCATCTGGTGAGTTTTATACATTGGCTGTGAGGGATGGAAGAGCTCGAGTCATCCATGCATGTTCACAGAAGAGATTTTTTAATAATACTGGTTGCCTTTCTAAATAACACATCTGGGCCTAGACATGAATGATGTTTGTCACTGCAGGAATAGACCTTAAACAGTTGTTTCCTCCCCATTCCGTTTAGAAGGTTGGCTTAATTGAACATTCAAATGTAAATTTCCTTCTGCCATGAAGCCTGAGGACTGGGATCTTGTGGGGTTTGTTCAATTTATCAGTAGACAGAGACATTTTTTTATTAAGACAAACATAAGGAACTCTTCTACAATTTATGATCACATAATGGAACTTGTGAATGACTCTCTTGCCTCTTAGTAAATGGAATATGTGGCACAAATATAGCCTTCATTTCTCCCATCTCTACAGTGTTTACTTAGAGTTGAGCAAGGACAGGAAAAAGTCATTCAGACTTTGTTTTTTATTCTTTTAATGTTCTTGTTTGTTTGGGTTTTTTTAATTTATACCTTAAAAAAATAACACAAAAACCCAATATTTCTACTTAACTGCATTTTGTAAGAGAAGAGAGAATGTTCTTAAAGAGAGAGTGTTAGCTTATTTCTCTGTGGGTACTTGCTTATAGAGCAGTTGTTTCTGAGTTTCTGTAACAGGGAGGGAGCTTAAACTGAAAGAGCTACAGGGAAGCAACGTGGTGACATGGTATGGAGGGGGGATTCTCTTTTTACTGCTTCCCTGTAGGAGCGGATGGCACACAGTGCTGTGAGGCAGAAATAGAATGCATGCAGTTATTAGCAAATTCACATTTCCTTTCCCCCTCCTTGGCCTTTTCACAGTTCTAATTAGCTCATTTTCTCTTTGCTAGGTATTACTGTCCATCAATTTCCACGACCTCTGTCTTTGTCCATCACCTTTCCTTATTTTCCATATATCCTGCATTGCAAAAATCAGGTGTGGTCTCACCCCAGAGACAGTCCCTCCATCATACTGGCTGTAAATGCAGCGTGATCTTCCAAGGAAGTTAAGAAATGGGGAAAAAAAAGAAACTTTCAAGCCATGGGAATGCTTCTATTTTACAAGAGAAAAAAAAGAGATGTGAGGATAAGAAGAGATAGTCTGACAAAGCAGAACACTGAATGGGGCAGAAACTGCAGGGCAACTGCTGGGTTGGTTTTTTTTTTCCGAATTAAATGCAGAATGGCAGTTGAAAAAAATGGAACAAACCACACAGAATAATAGAAATTCCTTTTCAAGAAATCCACAATTGCATAATTTGATTGCCAGAAAATATCACTGAGGACATTGGCTTACCAAGGTTAAAATATACGAATAATAAGAATATTAAATTATAGTGTTCAGCTGGAAACAAGAACAAATATCCATTGAAAACTCCACAGAAATTTCCTGAAGTAAATAACAAAAGTGTCTTCTTTCCAAAATTTTCTATTTTTCTGAAGAAAATTTAAAACCTCTAAACTGAAAATGATTAATGGACATTTTCAGAATCTTTTTATTATTATTATTTTAACAGAGGTGGACGTTTCATTACAGAAAACACATTCCATCTGCAGAATACCAAGTTTTCCATGGTAAAGCAGAAGTCAGGCACTATGTGACAGCAGGACAGATTTTATATCTCTCTCTTATACCCTCCTCCATGGCAGCTGAACACCATCAGAAATGAGACCATGTGGGCCACAGTGCAGTTTCCATGCTCTGGATGTAGAAAGTTTCCTGTCATTTAAATATACTCTGACTTCTATGCACAATGTCCAATATATTGCACAGATCAAGCAAATTTTAACTCTCCACCTAAATATCTGTCTTCTGTTACTATTTAGAGGCTCAGACATTCATTTCCACCAGTATGTACATAAATGAAACTGAAAAAAACATGTACAGAGGCTGTGAAATGCTACAACTCACTTTCCTTTGGTGCTCATCCTTTCCTTTATATATTTCCAAATCTGTGCATAATAATAGGATTTTTCTCACTTTAGTAACCAAAACCCACTTCACACACATTTCAAGAAATAATTTGAAAGAAAAATTCAGGGTTTTTCTGTAAAAATGTAAAATTACGAGGTTTTGCAGCTGAGCTTACTGTGCTCATGAGGGTTAGAACATAATTTTATACAAGAGAAAAAAAACTAAGGTTTGAGGAGAGCAATATTTTCCATATTATTGGGTACAGTGGGACTAGCAAAATCAGGAAATTCATGTTTTATGAGTTTAAACAAAAATCAAAGTTACATAGCGATGCTAAACATCACTCTCTGTTTAGTGGGGTACTTCTAGTAAAAGGGTCTAAAATGTTTAACAACTACAACTTTGAACTTTGTGTTTCTTTGAACTATTATAAACTAAGCATCTGATTCAGGGACAATAACTGGTATCAACTTTGTGTGAGCCACTTTAATTTGCTTTTTTTAGACATTTTATAATCAAGAATTTATATACCGGGGGGAAAAAAATTGTGTGCCCTTTGTATTTACTGATTATTCTGCAAGCTAAAATCTAGTTCAGTGAACAAGGGAAACTCAAGCCCTCAGATTCCTTAGAATTACTTCAAAATCTCAGTTTCCTTAGAAAAAGAAATCTTTAATCTGCTCTTAAAATCTCTGATGTATGTTTTTACTCCAGATGAAATATGCATTTTCCTGAATTCGTTTTCTTAGATTAATTGCAGATCAGAATGCACAGGAGATATAACTTTTCATATTTTTATAGCAATCAGTTCTGGTACCATTTGATTAATAGCCAATATTTAGTAATTCATGGTGTACCTTAGTAATGTACAGAAATCCTAGCTTTGAATAGTAATGGCTTAAGAGAGCATAAGACATTGAAAAGCTATTTCTTGTTTAATCAAAATGTGGTTCTGATAGTTTTTATATTTCTACAAATCAGAGCTGTCCATATTTCTACAAATCAGAACTGTTTAGTTGGAATACTCTTTCCTCACACACGCTATTGATGAAAGCTTTGGAAGAAAAAAATCCTTACTTGATCTGTCAGAGTTAATATATGCTTCTTCATTAATTTGCTTATACTTTATTTAAAATTTATCTTTGGATGTCAAGAAATCTCTATTAAAATTAAACCAACCACTTTAATGAGTAAATTAATGATTCAGAAGCCACAAACAGCACTGGCAGAATTTTAGCAAATATTTTGATGTCACTTAAAATAGTAAAGGAGAAGAATATTTCTTTTTGTCTACAAGGAAAAATAAAAATGATATACAGCGATAAGTATCTTAAAACATTAAAATAATACAAAATTTCTGGAGGAAAATGCTATTGAAAACTGACATTCAACTCCTTTAGAATTACTACGCACAGGTTTGTTTGGTGAGTTTAGACTAAGTATACTAGGGAACAAATTAGAGCTAAAAAGGTATTAAGTATATATGTTCTTGTATTTCTTTAAATCCTTTAGTACAGCTGGTCTCAAGATGACCTAACCTAACCATTTAGAAACAAAATATTTTGACACTTAGACATAAATGGAAAAACAGCACAATCCATTTGGGGCTCGGAAGTAGCCTCAAACTTCATATGAACATCCACATTAAATAGGCCCAGTGTGGTTATCAACTTCAGCTCCAGAGCAAAGTTGCACAGGTGAAGGATACATGTTCTCCCCCTTCTATTGATCAATTGTTACATAAAGGAAGAGTCAGGACAGCCATTAAGACAAAATTTTTAATTTTTTCAGCCAGTATTTCTCTAGCTGCTTGGTTTGAACTTTTTATTATGACATACTACATGCTAGAGGGCACAAGAGACTGTTTTGATTGTGCAGTTAAAGGAACCTATTAGAAATATGAAATCATTATTTCTGGAGTATTTGAAAATTTTATTTTTTTCCTGTGGACAGCTGCTGGCTGTAGAACTGAGAGAAATTTAATTCAGGAAAATATTCTGAGTAATGGAGCCAGAGAGGTTAAATCAGAGTGGTAAATATTGCTAAACCATCATTACTTGCTAAATAGATATTAGTCATCTCTCTTTTTTTTACTGTACACTTAAAGTTCTAAAGAGTCATTGCTTGTGATACCTTTTTAAACAAAACAGAAAAATACATCCTCTAAAACCAAGGAAGTCTGCCAAGGTAGCCTTGAGGGTCTAGTTTAAACCCCTAAAATAAAGAATTCCACATTTCAAGGATTTAAGTGGAAATAAAATAAAATCCAGGCTCAGATTTTCCTCCAAGACTACACTGGTAGAGAAAAAGATAAATAAAAAGAGAGGTGGAAGTGTTCATTGTAGGGAAGATAGCGTGAGAAAAATATTTACAAACACTTGTAAAAACCCAATAAAATCTAAGCATCCAGTCATAAATGATTCATGACTGAGAACTTTCTACACATTGTAGAGTTTATATCTGTGTAGAATTTAGTCCAGGGCACAGCTGTCTGTTCATGTCTTGCTACATATGGAATATTCTAACAATCATACTTCATACTGGTCTTTCTTTTTTTTTTCCAGAAAGAGGAAGCATGGTCTTGTTTGAAATATTTGTCTTTAGAGAAGTGCAATTTGATTAAAATTGCCCAAATATAAATAGAAGAATTCTGGTAATCAGCCTTAGGTAGGCAGTAAAATTAAAAGCACTATAAAAGTAGTTCATGTCCGTATACTGCACTAGTTTTTTGTCTTTTGTGTTAATAGTCTGAAAGAGGAATCCATCAGACCCAAAAGCAATGAGTATTATTTGGGAAGAAACAAGTTGGCTGTGGGTAGATGATGAAACAAGAAATATAAAAAAGATGTTTGCCATCAAAAGGGGTCCCATACTGAAACACTAGGACAAAATCTCCACTGTTACCAAAATAGTGACTTCTGGCAGATGGCAAAATATGCATTGAGTTCAGATAGGTCTTTACCATTAATTATAGCACAGTTTGTCTCTTTTCACTTAATTATGGCAGCCAAGGGGATAAAACACCAAAGCCACAGGACAGAACCACAGCACAGTTGCAAAGATGAGTCTCAAATGCATAGTACCTTCCAATGCATATCAGTCAAAAATGATAATCAGGCAGATCAATTCTGTTTAAGTCCATTTCAAATGAGAATGAGGGATTGCTGATAAGAAGCCAAACTGAAGGTGCAAACCAGGGATTCTGCAAATCTGAGTAAGCACAAATTATTCAAGATGAAATGCAAGGAATCAATCCTGTATCTTAAAAGGATTATTCAGGTAGAACAAAAGATGAAAAAAGCATAATTCTTCTTGTAATTTTGACAATTAACAACCAGAGGTTTGTCAGGCATCAGTTCTGAAAAAATCCAGATGATATATACAGTGTGCTACAGATTGAGAAATGAGTTCTCAAGAGAGAGTAGGATCAAAAATTATTGGAATTTATATGCAAGCATATGAGCTAGAGTATAATGAATAGATAACAGAAGAACTTTTTCTTTCATATATATGTATATGAATAAGAGCAGAAGTAGAAATTTGATGGATTTGCATGTACTGATGAGTTTTATAATTTTTTAATATTTCAGATCCAGTTCAGTGTATATATATCTATTAAACATTTGTTAGCAGTGCACTGGTATGGTATTCTCTATGGGGAGCTGAACGATGCTAATAAATCTGCAAACATTTAAGAACTATAATTTAGATTTACCCTGTGCAGCGTTTTTTGGGTAGAAGTTTTTTTCATCTTAAAGAAAGCACATTTCTGAATACATGCTACCACATGCATTATTGTGCCTGGTCAGGAAGTGCTCCAAAAAGAACACTGTAATGCTGTTGATGGCTCAGACAGACATCTCTGCTACCTGAACTTAGGAGAGGTAGAGTTACCCCACTTAGAGGAGAATCCAGGCTGCCAGCTCATAACCAATCCAACATACTCTGGAAGTCCAGTAACACAGAAACAATGTGCTGTAATGACCTATTTACTTAGAGTTCATTATTCAGCTGCCAGACCTCCCTGCACTGTCTTGATAGAGCTCCAGATGGAATGTGTATCCCAGCCAAGAGGCAAACTGAGCTGTGACTTCAGCTGTTAACAGGACGTTTTTGTTTGTGAAAGAATTGTTTTTCTCTGTCATTAAAAGGCACCTAAACAAAGAGTCTGTGATTCTGTAAGTGGTGATGTAATGTAGTGTGAGAAGTACTTCTGACACAGTGACTTTTCTGGTTATAATGAGATGTTGAATTGTTACTTCATCATCTTTTGTCTTTAACCAGCAAAATATTTTAAAAAAATCTGCAAAAAATAATTTTGAAAAACTTTTTTTTTTTTTAGCAACTTATTTAAAAAAAGAAAGGTACCACCATAAAATTCCATTGCTTTATGCCAGTAACAAAGATGAAGAACTTGTGTTAGTAACCAATCACAGAGAAATTGCTTTATAGTAAAGAAATTAGTTCATTGTGCTTTGATACATTTTAAGCATGCAAGGGTTACTTATAGTACTTGTGGCCTGAAATCATCATATCAAATAATATGTTGGGCAAGTTCAAGCCCTGTCATCTTTCTGGGAAGAGCACCCTGAAGCTACAATTGCTAGAGTCACCTCTAGGCAATGCAGAATTCACATTTAAATTGTGTCTGATCACAAAGATGACTGGGGTGACACAACACTCAAATTAAAAACCAAATGAACAATGAAGAGTCTGCAGCAACATTTGAGAGAATCATTTAAAAATTGCAACCCATGGAAGAAAGGAACAGAACAACAGAGGGAGCAGAACAGAGTAAGAGCTGTTAATTCCTGTATGTCTCACTACAAACATAAATGTTTTGCAATAATCTAACCAAATACAGGTGGATGGCTTTTTCTATGGACCTAATCAGGTTCTTTCTCCAGTGTATCTATTTTCTGATTGTGTCTGAAAAGACATTCTCTTCCCACTTTTTTCTCTTGCAACATATTCTAAACAAGGAACTCAGGATTCTCTTCTTTCAATATTCTTCAAGCAGGCAATCTACACTGGTACACT
This sequence comes from Lanius collurio, assembly GCA_020086605.1. Taxonomy (NCBI): domain Eukaryota; kingdom Metazoa; phylum Chordata; class Aves; order Passeriformes; family Laniidae; genus Lanius; species Lanius collurio. The sequence continues at coordinate 3,954,853 of JACBWW010000020.1, forward strand.
ATAGCAAAAAAAAACAAAAACAAAAAAAAAAAAAAACACCAACAAAAAAACAAAAAACACCCCAAAGCTTTATTAACCAGCTCATTTAAGCTGGGAAATAAAACACAGATTTTACATGTCAGCAAAGGAACTGAACGAGTATTAAAACACAGACAGCATTTGCAGTAACAATTTCTCTCTTTTAAGATGGTTAACCAATTCAGAAGTGGGGACTTTTATGGTTACTTAGCATGTAGGGGACGGGGTGCTTGATGTCCAAGTCAGACTTCTGTTTTGTAAGTCTATGTTGTACTTAACATTTTTTTCACAACCTTGAAATTGTTTTACTCTTAAAGATGGAAATATCCAGCAGAATACTCATAACATTTATAATGAGCTGCTATGTATCAAAAGGTCTGGAAATCCTAAACAGACTCAAACTTGAAATGTAACTTGAAATGAAATGCAGCTCAAGTTTATTAGCCAACATGTTAAATTACTCATTTGAAGAAATGTATAATTCTGAACTAAGCAAAGTTTAGGTGTTTCTCTTTTAAAGGTCAAAAGGTTACATGGTCTTTTCAAAGAGACCCTTAGTTAACATGGTTGGATTGACACTGAGGATAACCATGTACTCTAAGTATCTGTATTCTTTATTTATCTGTTTACGCTTTTTTCCCTACTGGTGCCTGTCCCATTCTCTCGGCATATTAAAACCATTAAAAGTACATATTTTAAACAAAACAGATCAAAAGAACCATAAAAAAGACAGGCCTCTTAAAAAAATCTCCCAAAATGCATTGGACATTGTAAAAAGTGTGAAAGAAAATTATATGAGGCCAGGAAAAGTATTTTATTTCCCTGGGAAAGTGAAATCTTCGATTACCTGTTGCTTATGTTGCTGAAGCACTGAACAGTATTCTCAATTCAAATTATGATAAATAACATTATTATACATTTACATTAGTCTTATCTTCTTTCCAGGGTTCTAATGGCACCGATTATGCTTATGGCAAATTTTCAGGTGACTTCAGAGGGATCAGGATAAAAGCTGATGGTCACTGCCACCTCCTTTGTTTGTACATGAACATCTGGAAGATTGTAATGCTCTAGTGTCAGTGTGACATGAAAGATATTAGACATATCTAATAACCATGTTCAGGAGTCTGGGATGGTATTTTGGAATGGCTGGAGTGGGGTGGGGGGTGGGGGTTATATGTTTGCAGAGGGTGAGGAATCACTTACCTATCACAATGCTCAGCACAAATTTAACCAGCTGAATTTAAACCCAGAATTTTCAGCCAGGTTCTTCATGTTTAATAATACTTTTTTCACAAATTGATAGTAGTGGAACTTCAGGGGAGAATTAGTTCAAGCAAATTATAAGCAGAATAAGAATCACACAAGAAGAGTTTGTTAAGTAAAGCCCAAGTGGGATATTAGCCTGGACTTCAGAGCCACAAATGGGAACACATACCAAATAGAATATGAAATCATATTAGAATATCATGTTTAAAAATCCCAGACTAGACTGTCTTTCAGTTACTGAGTCTGTGGGGAAATATATAGTAACATTTCATTACAAAGCTCGTCAGTAGGGCTATGTCTCCAAAGAAGGCTTAAGTCCTCTCTCCCTCTCACACACCAATTCATGGCTGATGAACACACAAAGTGAGTCATTACAAGATGTTACTGTTATTCTGTGGCCTGGCTACCTCACGACCTTCATGGGGTTTTCTGTTCATGGTAATGGGGGAAATTCTCTAACCCAAAAAATAGTATAGAATTTTTCCTTCACTGAGGCCATGTTTGACCCGCAGACACAGATACTTGTGATGTTTCCACATATAGCTCTGACCATCCTATTCCTTTCCCCAAGGCAAAACAAGTCCAGACTTCACTAGTTTAAGAGCAAATGTAAAACATTCCTCTGGACAAAAATTTTCCCATGTAGGGATAATAAACCACGACATTTAGGGATACTAAACCATGACAAGGGAATATGCCGAGATGAAAAAAAGGGAGACTACTGAAAATTTGGAAACCACCATAGCAAGGGAAACAGAAATATGAGAATTGTAATCATATTGATGTTTATGCTCAGGAGAAATAAAGTTACTCAGAATATTATATACTCAATCAAAAATATCTATATCACTAGAAGTGGAAGGAGTTACAGGTTTTGTGAGTACCATTCAATTTTAAAGTGCATAAATTAAGACGGGATGGACTAAAGAAATCGGACTTTTTTGTTGTTGTTGTTGAAATAGAAAAAAACCTCATGCTTATTCCTCACTGTCCTTGTCTTTTTTCCTTGCAAATTACAGTATTTAAAATCTTTAAGGTTGCACTATAGCAAAATCCTTCCACTAGATGCAACGAATGTGCAGCTACTGTATAATTAAAGCTTTCTGCTTCCCCCTTTGATGCTCTGGTTTCCCTGTAAATGAAAGTTTGCTTTCCTTACTTAAGCAATAAAGGAATCCTGCATACTTAAGCATTCTGTGAAACCTCCCATGTGGAACTGTGTTTTTGTGGATAGATGATGAAAAGCTAGCCTGGAATATATCATGAATTTATCAGAAACTCAGAAGGGTAATATGAAAACAAAAGGGTGGAATCCAAGGCAGGTGCAAGTACAATGAACACTGGTTTGCATCCCAGATTGTTACTTGCTCTTTGTTTAAAACCACATAACTTGAAAAAGAGTCAAATAAGATCAGGAGGTGTATTATAGAACCTTGAAAATAATCTTGGCTTCAGTTTGCTTTTTAATCAGCAGCAACAAACTGGAGAAGTACTTCAGATCTTCTCCTTATCTTGCTTTCATTTGCAATGATCTTTTCTGAAAAACAAACCCTATATTTCTCCAGAATATACTGTACCCATTACAAAATCATGGACAACTACAAATGTTTCCACAAAATATATTAGCACTGGTCCAGACTACTGGCAGTAAGCAGTCAGCTGAGAAAGAGAATAAACACCTTTAGGGCACCATTGACTCTCTTTGAGCTGTGATTCTGGCTGTGGTCAGAAGGGCAAGCTCTGCACTTCTAGTGGTGCATGACCTGCCCATCTTGGTGCCTAAACAGAAAAAAAGCCATTACATATGATAAACCTGCTTATTTCCCCACAACCAAAAGCCATTTCACTCAAAATTTGTCCTTCTGTCTGCTCCTGACCATGCCCACCCTCTCTGAGGCACATTGAAATACTGTTCAGTACATGAATAAATAGAAGGCACACTGATTTGCAATTTTCCTCCTTGTCGAAAGGGCCTGGACAATAACTTGCAGACAGACAAAAAGCAAGACCATTAACAAGAAGTAGTACTCAGTAAGACCCAAATCCAGTATGTAGCATTAAAACTAATTTTTATATGATTTTCATTTAGGTGTATCATTTTCTGACACACCTAAATAATGGTAATGAATTCTATCATAAAATTACACCCCAAAAAATTAATTTAAATTATTCCTTTGCTATTTATTTTGAACCTGATGTGAGATTTTTATATGATAATGTTTATTTCACTCATCCTGGGAGTGCCTTGGTGATGTGCTCAATTGACATTGTCTTTGTCTGCAATCATTATATTTCAGTTGCCTCTCTTCTAGAATGAGGGGAGCCCTAGTCTACTTAATTATTCTTCACATGGAAGCTCTTCCTTATTTTTCAATATCCATTTTGTCATTCTCCCTGTCTTTAACCTTTTTCTACAGCCTCACTGGGGAGACCATGGATGCACATGGACAAAAAGAGATTTCCTCTTTGCTTCTCTACCTTTTCTAATTTTTAGTAATTTGTTTATTCTTCCTATTACTGCTGAATATGGAGCTCACTTTCACATACATGTGTAACTCCATAATATTTTTCTTCTTTTCAACATTTAATTCAAATCCCTCCCCTATAAATGTAGAATGAAGACTGTTTCTTACCACTGTTGGTGTTAAATTCCTTTGCTGAGTTTACTACACTAGTACTCAGTATCAAGAGAACTTCTCTCGCCCCAGGGTCAACTTTTGCTCTTAATTCTTATGGTTTTTTAGCTCCATCAGCAAACTTTTCCATATCCCTACACTACCTCTGTTCATTAGCTCTTTAGCTCAGCCTGTTTCAGCCATAAATCCTCAAACTATAACTGTATCCTGGGGGGAAGAAACACTGAAGAGGAAGACCTTAAGAGCCACCATGGATAACAGTGAAAGAATTTCATATATCAAGGTTGGGAAAGAAAGAAGATGGGAGTCAGACAAAGCTAACTTGAGAAAGAGTAACACCTGGTCACTGAGAGTCACTAGGAAGTAAAAGGCTAGAAAATGCAATTACATTTTAACTCTGGGATTCCTTGTACAAAAATAAATACATATAAATATAGATATTATAATATAATATACTTACATATATGTATATGTACATATGTATGTACAAATTATTTATAAATGAAGCTACTAATCCTCAGAGGAATTCTCCACCCAGCTATCAAATGGTGATAATTTTTACAATTGCCTTAAAATTATTCTTTTATGACACTGATTTTGTCACTATTAAAAATATAGCACTGAAGTTTAATTGCTTTTCTTATGCAAACATCTTTTGAAATTGAGGTAGAGATGTAAAACTTAAATGCTTTCTTATAAAAGTGTTGAAATGCATTTTGAATTTGCCTTCTAACATTATATTAATGTAAGCATTCTGAAGAAGAAAAACAGACTGTTGCTTTGGAAACCAACATAGACTTATCACTGGGTGTTCAATTCAATACCTATTAGTGCTTATACATATGGTATTAATTCTGCATTAATTCTGTCAAAAATGATATCATACTCCGAACGTCCAAATTATGACATCACTAAAACAACTTTGCTCTTCATGGGTTTGGAGCATGACTGTGCCAGAGTTGACTAGAATTTATTCATGCAGCTGATTCTGACAAGCTCTTTTTAATTAGTTCATGCCCTCATAATGAACAAGAGTCCGTGTTTTTGAAGATTTGCCAGAATAGTTTCTATTCTCTTCTACTTAAGTGCCAAATGCATGCACTTCTTTATACTATTTATACCTTTGCCTATAATTACTGTTCCCTAAGGTGTGATTGTCCTATTTCATAAGAGTTTGTGCAGCTGCCAACATGAAGATATAAATAAATTGTAATACCGTTGCTATGAGGTGTAAAAATCCCACAGCTCATATCCAGACCCTTGTATAATAAACTCAAGTAAACATTCCATTTCCTGTAAGCGATTGTGGTTTGTAACTAGATTTTAAAAAGCTGTGCAGTAAGTCATCACTCTTTTAATGATTTGCTGAAAACAAAGTCATGAAAGCATGAAACAAAAAAACAGCTATGTGTAAACATCTATTTTTATGAAGGAGAAATATCTGCATACAAAGCAGAATGCTTTGTTGTTATGTGATAATTTTAGGAAGCTGGCCTCATTTCTATTTGCTAAGAAAAATTCTGAGATGCTGCTGATACGCCAGAAACAGGGGCCAAAGACTTCTGCATAAAGTTGTTCTAAAGGTCACTCCTTCACTGTTTTGAAAATTGCTGCAACCCTTGCAGAGATGCTCTCAATTCCCTGCGTTTTTTAAGATGCTGTACTTTTGTGCATTATGAGTTAGACACCATGGCTAGAGGTGACCACAGCAAAAATTTGTTCAGATTCATCTTTCCAAAGTAGTGAAAGGTCATAGAGCAGAAGGCCTCCTTTCATCAGCATTCACACCTATCATATGTGGAGGATCCGCAAAGGATCCTCTCAAAGGCCAAGCAAACTGCTTTCTCCCTTGCTTTAAAGAGGAAAACATCCATGCTGTACTGAGGAATATGGTTTGATAGTTTTTCCTCAACTCATTGTGATTAAACAACCATTTTACTCCTCTTTTCCTATCATGGGTTATGTTCTGTTCTCTGTCCTCTAAACCATTTTGTACCTAAAGTGTTGACATATTTGGTATGAGATTATTTACACCATGGCAGGCACATAGCAGTAGGAGGCACCAATTCAATATTGGTGACAGGCACACTGTGAAGATTAAATGATAAAACATACCAGTGCTGACATCTTTTCAATAGAGAACTTTTATATATGTTAGCAGAGCAAATAAATGAAATACTGGATGCTGTGGGAACAGGATGAGCACACGAGTCACATATGTCTGACTTCATGAGTTAAGTTGACTATGGAGCATCGATAAAATCTTCAGGCCCCTTTACACAGGTGGTTTACATCATGACACAAATAAGATGGTTTACCCATGCTGCTGGATTTTTAAATCCTTGATGGAGTCACTTTTCTCAGGGCCTATAAAGCCATATTACCTAAAGATGGCAAATTCACATGCCCCAGCTTCTACTGGAAAATGCAGTTAAAACTACTATTTTTAGCTGGGCAGTTGAGGTTTGGACAGTTGATTAGGAGCTGGGACATGACATCGAATTGCAGCTTGGTACTAACCTTTTTCAGGACTACAGCTGACTTATTTTACCATCTCCCTGATGTTCTTTCCCTCTTTTGAGTATGAATTTCCCATGGTGAGGACTGTGTGTGACCATGCACTTCTGCAACAGCTCTTCACTGGGGCCTTGGTTGTAGTTGCTGCTGTAGGCAGCAGCCCAATACAAAATATTTTAAAACATTAACCAGCACCTACATAACTTTAACTTTTAAAATCTGGTACTTTAAATTCTAGCAAGTCTAGCAGAGATAAAAAAAGGCCATATCCTGTTGGAAAAGGGGGAATCCCATCTCTACCATGCTATAACATATTTCTGGTCCTAATGAACTGTGGGTTATTGAAATTTAAACCAGTCATTAGCCCAGGACTGAACATTACATGTCCTGGGAATCAGTCCAATGTAATTTGGGGGTGGGAGGGTGGCTCAGAATTCCAGGTTTGTGAGGAAAGCAAGAAATATTTTCCTGGCAGGTTTGTTTAAAAAAAAAAAATGGCAGCTGTTCTTAATTGCTGGGAGGGTCAGATTGTTAAAAACAGTCCCAGTGGAAATGGATTAGTGTATGGGAGGATGTCAAGGTGCAAGATAAATGAATTTAGTCTCTAGTTGGATAGTTTATTATCCGAATAGGAACTCCGTGTACTGCGTGTATGCACACGCAAAACACCCGATGTTATGGATTGGTGTGAAGGCATTATTGTTGACATGACTTTGGAATGACAGCATTATTCATGGAAACTAAAGCTGTAAGTGAGTTATGCAAGTTACAGAAAGTGAGTGCAAGTAAGCTCTTTCCATCAACACCACAGGCTGAATGTTTCCTTTAGGACATAATATTTTTCATTAAAATTATTCTAGAAATGTATAAGCTATTTAAAATGGCCATGTGTTTTCTCTCTAGTTTATGTTTCTCTCTCTGGAAAGTCAGATTTTTTCTCAAAGTGCATCATGAACCTGTATCCTTCAGAAGACAGAATGATTCTTACATATTAGCTATCTCAAAAAATCAGCATATAAAACACAGGACCTGGAGTTTGTTCACATTGGAATATCATTATATACTTCCAGAAGACACTTAAATTAATGCTGTTTCCATTATCAGACTTGTTTAACAATGCCTGGCTGTAGATCACATCCAAGCCTTTCAGATTTCAGTATCAGTTCTGTTGAAAGAGGTCGGTGCAGAAATTTGACTGAAGAAAAAGATTATATTTGTCTAGAAACAGGAACAGTTTTTACATAACATAACTGAGGTCGTACCACGATGACATTGTTTTTTGGGTCATCTTAAGCATAAGGACCACCAGGCACAATTAGAGGAGTTGTCTCTGTCAGATAGAGAAAGTCCTGTTTAAATGGTCAGTGCTACCAGAAGGTTAATAAATGTGGCCAGTGTAATGTCTGCATTTGCAGCCAAAACCAGAGCCTGCTGGTAAGATCCTGATACATTCAAGTACATTCACCAACCTAGCTGGGGTGAGGGGAAAGGGCAAATCCTCAGCTTGATGCTGCTGGACCTTCATCCAGAGCCAGGCAGCAGCTCCTGCCTCTTTTGCCACTTTCTGCTCCATTTCTTCTCTGTGTTCATGCCATGTTGGCCCCTAGCCAGGGCTTCCTCATTTTCCCTGCAGCCTCTCATGAGGGGTTTGGTTCTGCTTAAAGTAAAGCAAAAAATTAGGGAAGCAACTTTATCATTTTTCCTACTGATTTTTCTAATGAATTCTTCCGCCTAAAGTCATCTGCAATTCTCTAAGTGACTCAAGTACTCTTTAAACACTTGCTGCTATTCCACATTTTAGCTTAGAACCACAGATCACATGAAAATGTACTTTCCTACTAACAGTTCCACTACCCCCTTTTTTCCATCTGAGTTCTTAATAGGCCTTGTGTACTGATGCTTTCCATTTTATCAGTTTATTGACTGTGAAATTATTTGATTTTTTTTCAGCTATCCCAGCCTTACTGATGACTCCTAACACAACCATTCTTTACAATTTTTCTCTAATATCTATATTATCCATAACTTCTCCAGGGTGACAGAATGATTAATCCAATTTTTTGACACAGTTCCCAGCTGAGACACATACAAACATACTGTTAGTATTTTCACTTGTATTTATGACTCATCATCTTTTACCTTATCTTTTACCTTGAGAATTTCCAAATTCCTTAATACCTTTCCTTGAATTGGACTCTATTTCAGTTTTCTGAAAGCTAACATATTGTCTTAAATAACATCTTGAACCTTGCAGTCTAACTGTACTAGCTTCCAAATGGCTTTCTATTTTATATTTTGTTAAGATGCATTCATTCCTCTGTGACTCCTGGGATGCCTAAGAAGCCTCCATGCTGAGTGTAAGGATTTTAATTTCCTCACTTTTGACTGTAGGGTTTTTTAACTAACTTTCCCCTTGAAAAAATTTCATTATCAAAAGTTTAGTGTCACAGTCCCACATTTGATTCAATCACTCCCTTGAGAATGTTGAACTTAATTATACTGTGGTCACCATTAATTAGTGGCTCAACGATAGTTACTTTATGAACCAGCACTTGTATATTACATAGGACTGAGTAACATTCCCTCATGTGTGCTGTAGAACCAACTGCTATAAAAATTATAGTCTGAGAGGTCAAGAAGTTCTCTCTCTAAATTATCCATTGGAAAGGATAAATTTCTATGCAGATAATTGAAATGCCCCATTACAACCATTTCTCAGTCTTGGTTGCCCTACTTGTGCCTGCTGACACTTCACACCTCAACATTAATAAAATGTTTTTGAAAAGTAGGAAATTCTGTCATAGGTTATTAAAATGGTAACATGTGCTTTCGTACTGACTTAAATTCCAATATCAGAATTCTCTTCGGGGCAAAAGGTTTGGAAATGTTGGAAAAAAGTGTAATATTCCTGTGAAGTTCTCAAGCAACATTGCTCAATATTATTTTAATTATTGGAGTGTTAATAGCGTAAAAACTCCACTAGTATTCTAATAAAAGAAATATTTTGCTGCATTTATTGTATTATTTCTCCCTGTGTTGACATCTGTATTCACTGAATTCTTAGCATTATTAGGATATAGTGCTACTTCTTCATCTTTATAATATATTACTCTCCCTACATCTGACAGGTATCCTCATAGTCTGTAAGAATTTTTCGTGCTATACTAATATGATAAGAAACCTCATTCACAGATGTTCAAAATACAGACATCTTATATTAACCTTTCCAGATAGTCTTTTTAATTTCATACTCTATTTATTGAAAATATGTCTACTTTTTCTATTATCTCAGATTGTTGTGTTGGCAGGGGAAAAAAAAAGAAAATCTATTAGTTTTTTACTGTATATTTGTAATATAACTACAATTACATTTTAATTGTTTCCTGGAGTTAAAGGGATTAAATTGTTTAAAATAATTTCTGTACTGATGACTTTTTGTTTTGAAGTACTGATACACCTGATTTCAGTGATTTTAGACATTGGTATATCCAGTGAGATTGTGGCCATGATCCCACTAGGAAGTAGCCAGATGCTCACAAAAACAGAAAAGATAACATTTTCAAAAGAGATGGCTGAAAGATCAAACATTTAGGGGAGCTAGACTTTAACCAGACAAGTCCAACATGCTGAAACACCACCACTTGTAACTTAGAGGACTCTGCTGATTCTGGTACATGGTGTCTTCCCTGTCAAATTCAGCTCTGCAACTTCACAAGGCCCAGAAGAGGTGTTAAATCAGGGCCTTTCACTCCTCAAATATAATGAACATATTCTACAGCCTAGCACAATCTGTTTAAATAGAAGAAATCAGGGCAATGTGACAGAAATGGCCCTAATGATGTCAGGAGAACCTGGCTGACTTATTTCCTTATCTCTAGTGGTCTGCAATGTTCTGTGTGGTATATCTTTCTACTTTCTCTAAAATTCTCCACATACGACAAGTCATATATGCAAAATTACTAACATAAAAGCTCATAGTGAGATTAAAATTCAGGAATTTGTCTCGTTGTAGCTACTATTTGATACCTAGTCAGTGAGAAAGTACAGCACTCTTTTGGGAATGTTTATAAGAGGCTCATCCAGCCCAGAATGCAGATAGTTATGATTTAAATTTCAGATTGTGAAATTCCTTCCCAGAGTAAAATATATACACACCTCCCAAAAAGGGGGGGTAAAAAAAGAGCAGAGGTTTGGATATTAACACTGGATTTCAACAAGATATCTTCCAAAGACAGAAAAGGGAAATAAGTCCAGGGATGGTGGAAATTCCAATGTCTCAGGTGAAAAAATGTTAATAGAGCTTTTGGATATGGTTTTAACCTTTGCCAAAGAGGAAATGGAAAATTAAGAGGTTCTTGGAAAACGAAGAGGTTTTGACTGAAGATCAAGACACTGACTCCAAAGAGCCTGAAATTCTGCAAATGCTGTTGCCAGCTTGCGTCAGTGAGAACAAGTGGAAACAAACCAAAGAAATTTATCTAGTTACATTGGCAGCTAAACTTCAGAGAGAAAGAAAAATGCGTTTATTCTTAGATTTTGTAATTACAACACCTCAGCAGCTTTTCTCTTTCACTCTGGTCCTGATTTTCCATTCACTTAAAATACTTTTATTCTGTTTTTATTTTCTTTCCCTTAGGTTTTGCATTATCAAAGGAGTCCAAAAGTGTCTTTGTTTTAATTTATGTAACAAAGGGGTTAATATTCCTGATGTTTTCTCTGCTGAGATGCCGAACAGGGTCACCAGATGTGATTCATAAGCTGTTCTTGCATGAGGCTTAGCAAAAGCACAGCTGTGGTTACACACTGGGGGTGGAGGGAAAGGGGAAGAGATCCTGACCCCATTGGAGTCAAGGGGAGTTTTACTATTTACTTCCATGAGACCAGAATTTCACCCCAAGTACTATGTGGGACTTGTTGTTTGTTTTTCTTTTTTCAGAAGGATCCTCACTGTCACTATTGCTAGATTTCATAGAGATTAGATGTGAATCAATAATGGATTTAATTATTATTATAACTACCAATCTACAATATTGGATGACATGTAAAATATGACTAAAAACTTTGCCTCATGATGAAACCTTGGTTTTTTAGAGAAAAGGGGGAGGTTCATCTTTTTTTTTCTTAAAGTATTTATTTTCTTGAAAAAATATTTACATCTGAATATGAGCATCAAAAAAAAAAAAGTTTCATTTAAGTCTTCACACACTCCCAACCTCTCTCTTTTCTTCCTCACAATTTTACAGTGTTTTGAAAAAGAATCTAAATTTTTGATTGCCAGGAGCAAAGATTTAGTTGCCTCTAACACTATATGTAGGACCTTCATTGAACTTGGTTCCATGTCTGTTTCTTAAATATGAAAACCTTAAAATTTAACACAACCAAAGACAACAGAATCTACTTTTGCCAGTGCTTTCACACTAAGCTGATTCTATGTACATTTTTATTAGCTAAATGCAAAAAATTTAGCTTAGCTGGAACTGTGGCTAAAGTAGCTTCAGAAAATCTTATAAATACATGCATATATGAGTAACATAACTGCAGATGAGAAAAATCATAACTAAGGCTATGTTAAGAAGGAACATAGATTTTGAAAAAGATCTTTACTACATCAATTTCTACCACTTTTCTCTTATGTGTAAACTAGTCCATGATGGTCATTTTCTGTGGTCTTAGCAGTTCCTATTCTTTTATCTACAAAAGGTAAGGCTTTGACATGAGATCTTCTAATTCCTCAGTGGAAGTGAGTGCTCCGTGATCTCTGTAAGTATTGAACAGGTACACACATGAGACTGGACATGTGATTACATAGGGACACACTCAGCCTGGATTTCTGGTTGTCATCTTGTGCCTGAATTCAACTGCAAGATTGTAGACTGCAAAGCAGGTAGATATGTTCATCTGCTTTGCAGAGCTTTATAAACTACAGTGACATTTCTTCTGCTTATGATTTCTTCTTCTTTAAGAAGAGTAGATAAAATTCATTGACAATAAAGGAAATTTTTTCTTCACAATAGACATTTTCTGTCCAAAATGTACAGCCTGGCGGCAAAAATAAAGTCCAACTTAGAATACTTTCATAAAATATTAGTACATGTCAATATTTCTTCTATATATGCTAATTTACATGCGAACATCAGTACAATGTTTTCACCTCAGTACTCAGGATGCTCCTTCTTTCAAACACAGACATAAATGCAATCAATGTTCATTAGACAATTGCTGAAGGGCAATCATCTAATCTTTCTCAACCACACCCCAGGTAACTGCAATTACCTGAAGGCAGTTGCTGGTTGTTTCGCCAAAGAATGTGAAAACTGGAATATTTCCTTCCAATGTCTGGTTTCCTAAGATCATTGAAGAAGTATGCATGTTTTACATATAGATATAAATAATGTCTTCACTAGTGTATTAAACATGCATATAGCTGTTCTGACTCCATAACACCAATCTTTCTAGCCTTTGAAAAAGAAATGAGCAAATGCAAACTCCCTGCTAATCCTGGACCTTTGTTAAATTCCAGGTTGAACCTAGGAACTGCTTGAGAAAAGTACATGCTGACCAGGGCCAAAATAATTTAGGTACTGTTCTAGCAATTTAGCAATGCAGATGTGTGATTTCCAGTATCCAGGAAGTTTTTTGGTACTGTTTAATTTCATAATAAAGGTGGAAGTGGCAGTTGCTTATGTACATGCACTTATTCTGTGACATAATAACATCAATTTCTGTGTTTCAGTAATATTCTGCTGCATAGTGAACACCAGACTCTTCCCAGCAACTACAAAAAACTCCCTTCACAATGACCCAAAATCAAGTCACTACTTAAACAGATGGGATAGTTTTAATGCTCTGAAGTTCAGTGGATAAAATAATCTTTGGCTCTTACATAGGACCATTCATCCAAGCATTTCAAGAAACTTGGAGGCACTAAACAAGGAAAAAGTTTCCTATGGGAGCAGCTGGAAGATTGTGAAAAGAAAGCAGTTCAAATCATTATAAAAGTTATTAACAACAAGGAAAAAACCTGCTTCCAATAGAACTCTTGGGCTCTGATGTGTTTCATTCTTGTTAGTGCACTATTTTTGTTGGGAAATAACAATTCACACTTCCTTCTTTATAATAAGTATTTTGTCATCATGCAGGCAAATGTAATACCTTAGTTGTTACTTTGCACTCTGAAAATTTATTGAACAATGAAGAGAGGACAGTGTGAAAGACTTTAAGATGTTGTCCATCAGCCTGGTATCTGAGCTCACCATGGAGACCTGGAGTGCAGAGGAAGTAAATACTTCACCATCCACTCATCTGGGTCAGATGAATCTGCTGCAGTGCCCAGAAGAGGGATTTTGAAAGGTATTTACATATGTTTTGATGTAAGATTTTATTGCTAAAACATTTTATTCTAGCTCTGGACACTGTAAACCCCAGTTTAGTCTGATATTTCATGGCAGGAAGGACCACGCTGAGATCCTGTCCAGGAAGGCTGTTTCCAGTGCCTGAGCATTGGCACCAGGGAGCACCTCACCACGTCATCCCTGAAGGAGTTATTGCCTGGTGGTGGGTGGAGGAGCAGGTAATCTCTGAGGACAGGAGGGAAGGTGGCAAATAAGCAGCAGCAGCACATTGCATCAACTAAGGAAGACTTTTGACTCCACTCCCAGTGAGGTCATGTCAGTGAATAAGTGGAAATGAGCCTCAGCCCAGGCAGCAAAAGCCAGATTTCATTTTCTGTTGAAGTTTTTACCTCACAAATCCATAGTAAGTCATCTTGTCACTAGGAGCTTTTCCAGGGGAAGGAGCAGAGGGCTGGTTCTCAGTTTAACAAGTGCATGTGTCTGGACAACTCCTTTTTGGGTGGCTCGTTTCCCTTTTTTCCCTCTTGATGTTCTATAGCAATGTCTCACTCTGTGAGTGCACATGCATGTATTTGTACAAACCCTCACTTTTGCAGGTGGTGTCTCTCTCTTTGGCACTACCCAAAGCTAGGAGCACACAGGCACTCACTATATATGCAGTGTTATCTGCACAGCACAGAGAGATGCTCCAACCCAGCCTTGTCCAACCAGGCAACTTGGGCAGCATGTGTTCTGGCCTGACAGACAGGAGACTTATTAAATAATTGAAAATGTGTAATCACACTACCTACCCAAAATTCTCCCAGTTACTTCATTTATTATATTTTACTGGCTTCCAACAGAGCATTTTATCTTTGCATCTTGAAGAGCATTGTAAGACTATGCAAGACGCAGCTGGTTTCTACCTTTCCAATGGCAGAAATGAATAAGGTCAAGAAAGTTGTACCAATGCAGTTATAAACAGCTCAAAAATTTTAGTAGTTTGAATGAAATTTCTGGGAAAAAAAAATTAAAAAATGCAATATATAAAAATAATGTTCCTTATAATTAACAGTATATTATTAATGAGAAACCCTAACAAAAATGTAGTCTATGATTTCAAATTTCATTTGACTTTCAGCAAAATGTATAGTCCATGTTTAACCCTCCTTTTCTCCTGATTTTGTCAGCTATTACTTCTTCAAATGTATGACATTGTTAATCTGTGTTAAAGATTATATAGTGATTTCCATTTTGATTCTCTTGGGTTTACAATTTGTTTGTACAATTATAGAAACTGTTTATTACAGCATGCATTTTCCAGGCTTGTTTTGTGTCTGAATTTTACAATAATTTTATCCTCAGCTGTTCAGCCTTTTTTTTTTTTTTTATAAGATAAGATAGAACAAAAGAGATGAACATTACAACATGTATGGCATGTACACAAAGTAGAGCACCACGAGCAACACTTTCGGTATCAAGTTTCACATAGCAAAGAATTAAACAGCAGAAGTTTTGAACACAGGCCAGTGTGAAGGCCAAAGATTATAAATGAGATAAAGGACTCTGACAATCTCCCAGAGGATCCAGTTTTTGAGTAATCACTAGCTGACAGGATCTAAGACTGGATCAGTTCATATTCACTTCTTCCCCTGTGGATTTGCTAGTGGCTACCGTCAGCATCAGTACAACTTTAATTGAAGGGAATCTTTGGAAGTGTTACATTTGTCTTGAAAGGAGCCATCATTGGGTAACATGCCTATATAAGATAACCTCCATGGCTAAAAATAGATGTTTGTGAGAGAGTAACATATGAAATATGATTAATAATAGCTGGGTAGTGGAATATATAAATTCTAGAAACAAACTTCATAAGTGAAGGATAAGTTTTAAAAGGATAAACTTTTATAGCAACCAACAAGCCCTTAAATGGCCAAAATACTTATGCATTATTTAAAATATCTGTGGCCAAGCATGAGGGTTCATTTTTAAGCTCTGAAAATTCCAGTAATTTTGTATGAAGTTTCATAATCTATAACCGGGCTTGCTGAGTCCAACAGGTATGTGCTCAGTATAGAAGTTTTTCCATTACACACTTTAGGAAGTCCTATAAATATCAATCCAGATGACTGCCAAAGCAACTTGGATACACTTAGATTAAACTGAGAATATTGACAAAGGGCCTATAAAGGCTATTAACTATTGTTAGGTTGTGTTACAACCCATATGCCTCTCCTAGGATGACCAAGGATTCCTCTGTAATTGCCAAAAAACCTCGGGGGACTATTACATCCATAATGGCAGGAGATATTAATGTGCATTGGGTGAGACAGAAGTTCTCATGGATGGCATTGGAGGAGGCTACCATCAGAGATACTGGGATAGGAAAGGACACGTTTGTAATGCTGCATCTCATTTTCCAACCTGTCAAAGTTTTTCAGCCTGAGTGGTCCCAATAGTTTTTTCCAAATCTAATGTGTATTGCCATTCTGAAATTCAGCTCTGCTTATTTAGGGAATCCTGTCATATGTACTGATATACCTACTGGGAAAGAAGAAGAAAAGACAGAAAGTTTCCATAAAATATCAAGGTCAACTTCAAATGAGTGTATTGACTGAGGAAAATACAGGACTTGAAATAAAAGATAAAAAGTAAAATATCTGCCAGTAGCTGGGAAAACACATTTTGTGTGATGCTTTGGTGTTGGTGGTCATTCAGCACTCAGGCAGAAGGTTATGCATGGTCAATTAATTCCAAAGAGGTGATCACACAGCATGTACCCAAAACAGCCCCAGTTATTGCTGTCAGCTATCCCTCCCTGGTTTGGGAGATGTGGTTTAGTGGGGAACATGGTGGTGGTACCAGGATGATGGCTGGACTTGATCTTGGAGGTCTTTTCCAACCTTGACTATTTTATATTTCAAGATTCTGTTACCTTGGGGAGGGAAAGCCTTAGACTTTTTAAAATTTAATTTGTCTGTGTTTTCTCAGCTTGTGTAAACTTTAATTCTTATTAGAATTATCAATCACAAGAGTGATATGAAAGTGGATCAACATAGAAGTATCTGAGCTGTGCAAGAAAGAGGAGTGGAGAGTAGGAAGAAAATATTAATCTTTGTTTGGTCACAATTACATGACAAATCATAATCTCTATTACATATAATACACATAGGGACTGGCTATAGTAAATATATACAGTTTAAAACTGAATGGAATAAGTTCCTTGACATCAGAAACCTTAGAAAAATTAAAAAGTCATCCCATTCTATCTTTACAATTTTGTATAAAAATGGACTATCGTATTTCTCCCTGTGAAAACATACAAAAACTTGTCCATTCATACAGCAATATTATTTAGCTTCAAGCAGGTATGTGAATACAAGTATTTTTGAATGTAAAAGTCTTGGATTCAAGTCACTTCTTTTAACTATTTTTTTTTTGGTGGATTGGTCTCAGTGACTCTTGATGGAGAAAACTAAATAACCTCTGCATTGGGAAACTGAACTTTGCTTTGTTCCTTTCTGTGTGAGTACAAGTTGGTTATTTTTCTACAGTTGGTAAGTCTCTGTCTGATCTTGACACAAATGTAATCAAAACTGAAAACATTTCAAAGTTTGTTTTCCCTCACGTTTCCTTTTTTTTTCCTATAGAGTAAAAAATTTATTTAAACAGTGTCTTTAAAATAGTCCCAGCAAATTCTAACCAAACTGGCTCTCAAAATGAACATATATATCTTAGTGGAGTTGAACCACAGCCATAGATGGAAAAGACAATATCAATAAATTCACTGGCCCTGCAAATAATACAATTGTTAAAATAAATAATCTTCCAAGAGTCCTAAGCAACATAGAAAAAGAAAAATAACTAAGAAAAAGTAGGGAGAACAAGGAGGAGGAGGAGGAAGAGGAGGAGGAGAAGGAGAAGGAGAAGGAGAAGGAGAAGGAGAAGGAGAAGGAGAAGGAGAAGGAGAAGGAGAAGGAGAAGGAGAAGGAGAAGGAGAAGGAGAAGGGAATGGTGACCTACATGAAGCTGAGGAAACATTTTCTATATATCTGAAATAAGGTGAGAAAAAAAGTAGGGAGTTTCCTACTTATGCCTTAAGTGAATGCAATAATACGGTACAGCAGCACTGAGGCTGAGAACTTCATTTTCACTTCAGGTCTAGAAGAGAGTTACTTTGGAGTGTTATTATTCCCAAAATTCTCAGGAGGACTGTGGCAGACAGCACTGGGCCTGCAATCTTGAATGCCATTATTTGAATCTGTCTTTTCTGTGTCACACTAGTTTGAGTGTATATAGTATATTACCTTTAATTAATTGAGTGTTTATGTGTTAAAAAGTTATTCACTTGTGCAGAGAGTGATTTGCTGGGATTTATGATGGGAACATTTTATAACAGCAGCATGTGTTTCCCTACAATTTGTATAGGTTCATTCATTATAATTTTTCCTGATGTTTTGCCTACCATATTATTAACTTCCCCAAAGCAATGAAATAGCAGCTTGTCTTCTCACAGCAGAGAAACTAGAGGAATAATTATGAATGTGGAAATCCCAGTGAAAACATGCTTCTATTGAAAGGGCCTAGTGGTCCAAATAGAGGCCTGCTGGATTTATGAAGTCTATAAAAAAAGCAAACATACAGAAAAACAGATGCTTTTTTGCTTCCAAAAATCTTGGAAGTCCTACACTTAGGAAAAAAAAGGGGGAAGGTAACAGGAGAGAATGTTACATTTATCTTAGAATCACAGAATTGTTTAGGTTGGAAAAGGCCTCTAAGATCATCAAGTCCGTTAACCCAGCACTGCCAAGCCCAGCCCTAAACCATGTCCCTAACATGGTTTATGCCACCATTAACAAAAATTTATATTTTACTATAGGCTACAAAGTCTGAATAAATTGTCAAAGCTTCAAGTCTCTACCATGCATAACTGTTTAATTATTTGTAAGTGCTCTTTTCAAAATGTAAAAGTTTGTGAGCATAGCATTTGATTTGCTACTCCTTCAGTAGCAAAATCACCTTTGCTTCAAAAGGATTGCTCTTTACGACTTTACATGCAAGAATTTACAATAATGGGAAAATGAATAGCATTCACTGATGTTGGTAGTGGAAATTTTTTTCCAGGCTGTCAGTGAGGGTGTAGAGGGAAAGCCTGTGAAATCAATTCCAGAAAATGTTGTGGATCACTGGTTATTTTACAGAGATCCAAAGCTGACAGGACCACCACAGTCATTTGTGTTTATTGTTCAAAAGGGTGCTTTTTTGGACCATCCCTACCAAAACCATTCTCATTTAAGAAAAAAGCAAAGGGGGGTTGAGGGGACCAAAAAAGCAGGAGGCAGAGTAAGCAATGAGCCCTCTCCAAGCCCCGCTTGAGGACAGCCTTCCCCAGCACTGCCCCGGCCCTGCCCCTCGCTTAGGCACTTTGTATTATTACATGTGCACTCTTCATTGTTTTTTCTCACAACAACCCGGTCTGCTTCTGCACTCTGTCGTCCGGGTGGCCACTCATAAAAAATGTGATTTACATTCTTGTTTCTCTCTTGCCACCTTTTCACTTCCTGTTGCTTCTGCAGCCCATACTTTGCTTGCCTTTTCTGTTCTTTTAATCTGAAAACTGAATTTATGTACATTTTATGCTTATTATTATTGCATTTGTGCATGCAGCAGAAGAAAAAAACTAAACACTGTCATCAGAATTGTCCTAGTTTTTCTTTTTTTAAATAATGTACAGATGATAAATTATTCAAAAAATGAAAAAGAAAATTGCTTTTCAGATGATGACAAAAAAATTTAAAATAAGAGCAAAGAATTTTGTCTTAGCTGCTTCTCATCACATTCCAAAATTTTTCACACCTAAAAATAATCACATCCAAAATACTACTACCTGAAGACTACAACAGCATCCTTTGCAACAGGTAGAAACTCCTTTCAATGTCATTGAAAAGCAATGCAAGAAATCTAAAGATTGGAGGTGACACAGAGTGACAGTGGATTTGACAGATGAAGTCATGGAGCTTGAAAACATGCTCACTTTTTGCGAGGACCAAACCTCAAACAGCCAAATTCAAGTCCTTTGAAAGAGTTAAGACAATTTACCCCTACTGAGGAGCTGCCCCTGAGAGTATAAATCCATGCTGTAGCAGAATAAAAGGGTCATTTTATGCTAATTTAGTCCCACTCAGCAGCAAAGTTTGAGCAGAAAGATCTGTCATCAAGTTGAAGCTCTGACTGACTGTACACTTCTTGCTATAATTGTCACAGACTCTCCTGAAAGCAGGTCCATCCTGAGCTCTTGCTGGAGACTAGAAGTAGCCCTTAGCATTTGTAGAAATAGGTAGCCGATATGGCTGTTGGTTCTTTATTCCCCAGTCTGCCTTAAACTCAGATCCTGTTTTCCTTATTAGGGTTAAGGAAAGAAAAGCAATTTACTGGAAGAACATATGAACAAGTGAAGAGATTCAGAATTCAAGTATGCACAAAAGATTTGGCTGCTCCCCTGGAATTTATTTAAATTGACCTGATTTTTTTTTTCAGAGGTAAAGAATGATACATCATGCCCACAGTCTTCCAGCTGGTAAAGCAATCCTCCTCTGTTCCCCACTCCTCAGAGGCAGTCTGCTCTCTTACCTGAACATTTCTTTTTAAAGGGTAAACAGTTCCAACACCAGTTCCAGTCTTGCAGGCACACAACTTTTAGCTGCACAGTGCTTTTCATCTGCCTTCAGTACAGCTGAATGGGAGCACAGTCCCTGCAGCTTCAGGTGTCTGAAAAGATTCAGAAATGTGCCAATGCAGATCTGCCCCACACATACCATACCAATGTTTTAATATTCACACCTCAACATTACATCTCTGCAAGATTATGAAAAAGTCTATGCTTATTTCAGGGCACAGCACTGGGAATTCACCTTAGGAAACAAAGCCATGAGCTATGGGCTTGCAGTCAGCAATTTCTGAGTTCTCATCCCAGCTGTGACACTGATGTATGGTCTGACACTGGAGTAGTCATTCTGTGAGAATCTGTCTTACACTCCTTGGTCAAAAGATAGGGTTCCTTGTCTTTCACAACTCTATTGCGAATTAGTTACTTATTTCACTGTGAGGGAACGGGAATTATATAGGTGATAAGAGTTATTCATTTATAATAGGAAGAAATAAGGAAAAATGCTTCAAACCCCAGAATGATAAACTATTTTTAATATATCAGTAACAGTAGCACTTGTGTGACCTAACATCAAGGCAATTAAAAGATATTTTTAATCAGTTCTCATGCTTATTTGGTAAAATAGTGACTAAAGATTCTTTTTTAAACCTACATCATAAATCACTAAAATTAGGTAATTAAGTTAATTCCCAGGCAATATAGTTAACATAGTGGCTATGTTCATTTGTATTATGTCAAGTGATTTGATGGACTTTAGATTCTACTTGATTTGAGGTACAGAAACATCATAAATAAATGGAGGTGGAAAAGTCCATCGGTAGAAACCAGGGCAAGGCAAGAAGTGGTCTAAATGTGCCCAAACAGAGTACATGACAGAGTTTTAAAACAAACAGGTTTCCCTGCACCCTGCCCAATCTTCTTAGCTCCAGGATAGCCTTGGCAGAAAATGTTAGTGCTGTTCAACTACCAGGTTTAAGCTTTAGCTAGTAGATTTGTGTGAAGTTACACTTCTGCAAAACACTGAGTGTTATTTAAAGAACTTCTTGCAAATCAAGGTATGTACACTCACAACCATAAGCCAGGGAACAAGGGCTCTCACTCATGGTTAACAGCTCCAGTGATTGGACTGCAAAGCAGAGAAAAGTAAAGTCTTCAGAGGGATATTGAAAGATTTATAAAATCATGTAGGAAAGAAAGGAAAAACATTCAGAATCTCTCCATGGAGAAAAAGAAAAAAAAGGAAAAATAATCAGAAGCAGCAAGTTCAGTGGTTATCAGGACTAAAATGAATTTTTTCTTCTCTGCTTTGAAAAACCTTCAAATATAACAACTATTCCTCAGACTGAAACCTCTTTGATTTTAAATGTTTCCCAGTGTCTTTCTTAAGTGTTTTGTTTTAAATGATGAAGTTTTTATAAATAGTGGACACATAATAAGCTTCTGTGGGATTTGGACTTTATCCCACAAGTGAGAGGAAGACCTCATAACTCAAAGAGTGATGAAGCCACAAGAGACTTATGAAGGTTTTTCCGCACTAGTGGGATTAATTCCATATTCCACAGATGCCCATTATATAGAGGTTCTCTGTTTATACTGCAAGGAGGTAAAAAGATTTTTTTTTTTATTAGATTAAAATGTCAGGGTTGAATATAAATGTCTTAGTCAGAAGGGTAAAAGAACAGCTGCTTTGTGGTGTCACAAAACATCCAGAAAACAGTGACTGGGTTAGTGGAGAGAAATGCATTGAAAATGGTTTATGTAGCAAGGAGGCATCACTACAGATCACTTGCTCCCTCTAATAGTAAGGGGAGGAGCCCTTATCTTTTGAAGAGTATTTGTGAATTGGTTTTCATCATCATTTCCAGCATTCAAGGTCCTGTTTGTACTGCTCTTGGGCTTTGCTGCTTCATAACATTGACAGGTCTCCCCAATACACCAAGATCACTGACAAAGAAAAGGTGAACTCACACAAAAGTGGGCTGCCCTACTTTGACTAAAATGAACCTTTAGTTCAACATTTTGCAGCTCTAGAAAACCACTGAAACTAGGCAGGCTATGTCCTGGTAACAAGGAATGTATTCCATATGAATCAGTGATGCATTTGCTCAGCAAAACCCACAAACACTGCCTGTTTTTATGTTAGACTAGTGCCTTGTTGTATTATGCCATTATTTTTATATGGCATTTCTCCTTTCTGTTCTGAAGTATTTCAAGACTAGATATAACCCTCAGCATAAGAAAAAATCAAACTCATGTATTTACATAATCTGTTTTCTTGGAGATATTTTAATGAAACAGTGCCTTCAAAACGGGATGGCTCTAAAGCACTAATTTTAAATACAGATTTTGGCTTTGATTTGAAGCCCATAAGCTTTCTTTAAGAGACTGAGTTCTCTGCAATACTAAGTTTTAATTTAAAATTAAAATTGTTCTCTGTTATTGTAGAATCCTCTGTATTTTTCATTACATTAAGCAAAACATTTTGCTTTATGTGGGGCATGAACACTCAAAGCAATTTCTGACTGTATGTGCATTGCAATATCTAGCCCCCGAAGCAATGTAACCCTGGATTTCATTCAGCATGGAGCAAGCTGCCTGTAAACACTACATCATTCTGCCCAGCTTTTAAATATCTGGGAAAATCTGTCCTCATTTGTTAAACCCAGCTGCTGCTTTTGGGTTCAACTGAAACCTACAGCTTGAAATATCCAAATAAGAGGGCCATGCCTAAATTTCAAAACCCAAGGAGCTATTTCAGAATGAAGTCTTGCCATAACCACAGAGCATAGACCTGCAATGAAGACTGCAGTCAGGGGCCATCTGGCATGGGGCTGCAGAAACCCAGATCATCCTGCTGGTTAGTGTTGATAGTGCTGGGCAACTGTGAGAACATACCCTTCTTTGATACTCCGTCTAATGCTCCTTTCAGGAGCCCGCTGAGGTGCCCAAGCTGTGGTCTGGTTCCTGTTGCTCCATGGAGAACTGGTGAGCCACAAAGAGCTGGCTCCCTCTCTACCATGAAGGCAAAAAAAAATAAGAAAAAATAAACAAAACAAACCCACAACAAAACAAAACAGAACAAGAATAGCAGAAAGGGGACAAATAAAGTCAAGAGAACAAGCTGATGGAAGGATTCATGCTTTTCAAAAAGGGAACATACTTCTGTGCAAGTAAAAACAAAGTCTTTTTTAGCCATTTATTAGGAATTATGCTAATATTGCACAAAAACATAGTCCCTGCCATAACCACAACTGTGTAAGAGGCAGTGTTCACAACAGCCTCTCCTAGGCATGGATTGTGACCCATAAGGCAGCCCCTGTGAACTGTACTATCTCACTAAGAACATATTTGAGACCCCCTTCCCATGCTGAGAGCTATGCCAAGAGTACTAGACACTTGGAAAATATCTGGCCTTTCCTGTGATGCCATCTCACATGCCAGCTCAGTCTACATCTGCCTTAACCACAAGTCTATAAATCTGAGGCTCTGCTCTGGGTAGGATACAAGGAAAAGATCCTTTTAAAGGTCCTTTTACCCTCCACTTCTCATGGATCAGTATTTTGAGGTCAAGTATTTTTAAATATTTATTTTTAGTACTTTACATACATATCTACTTGCCTACTTAAAATAGCTTAAGAAATATTTTGGGCATAAAAACACATCTTCAATGAAGTTCTGGAGTTACCTCCCCATCAATGACAGCAGTGTGGAGAGGTGCTGTGGTAAGTTTCTAACAGGGCTCTGATACACCCCATGTCAAAAAGAAAAAAAGTTAAAAATAATGGGACTTGAAGGTGAGACAAAGAAAAGAACACTAGAACATCAGTAAATTTCTTCCATTTCTCTCTAAAAATTTTGTCTTTACTTTCAAGCATAAGTTTTACTAGTCTTTCTCAAGGAGGCTAACAGAGTTTAGTCGAGAGGATATCTTTAACAGGATCTGCAGTGTGATGGAGAAAACTGATCAGGAACCCAATCAGAAATTAGAAACTGGATTATGTTCCATCAACTGTATTCTATAAATCTTCTTCTGCACTCTGGACCTGGTCTCTTCTGGCATACAGATTTTGCATAATGGTAACTTCACAGCTTCTTTATGGAGTACTTCCAAATTTGTACTAACACTGTGAAAGCCTCTGCTAATATTTCTGCATTCTTTCCTACTAGGTTGAGGCAGGGAGTGGAAAGTCAGATGCAAAGAAATCCACCACAATGAAACCATCCCTTCCCAATATGGCAAGATTTCTACACCTAACTCATCCTATCCAATTTTTTCCTACATGAGAAAAACCTGTTGTACTCCTTTTCTAAAATCTACTTCACTGGAATGGCACTATGCCTTCACAGGGAAGCAGGGAGAAGGGTGAAGGAAGATGACATCTTGAAGATTGCAGTATCCTCCCCTTGATTGATGTAAGTGCTCTACCGGGGGTATGACTTCAATTCTTTCCTTTAAACATGAATCAAATGAGGCCACAAGCAAATATATCTCCCTGTCAAACATTTCACTTCCTGCAGACAGTTAAGAGCTGATGCGACATACTGTGCATGGTTTATTTTTGCTTTTGGGCCAGCAAATTGCTGTACTGTTTTCCAGGCCCTTAAACTTGGTTGGTGTTTGCTGAAAGAAGCATTGCAGACACACTGGCTGCGAGTCCAGTAGGATTTCTAGCACACTGACTGATCCTAAGCATTCAGCTGAGGAAATGGAAGATCAGTAAACCAAATTCAGGCCAGAGGTGCATGTGTTCCTCTTTGCTAAAGACCTCAAAGGAGCAGACCATGGAGGTTCTTTCATGTCATCATATTTGTTGCATCATCTAGTTTGCCTTTTAACAAAACTATCAACTGATGCAATTGCCTGGCTTGTACATACAAAAAATAGAAACCCAGAGAACACTCTTGTTCTGCCTTTTTTTGTCCCTGGCCAACGGGCATTTAAATCCTATGCAAATTCAAGCATCAGAATAATTTCTTAGTGAGAAAAGCAGGACAACAAGCAGTAAGTCTGGCTCACAGACACAGTGCTAATAAATGGCAGAGCTAGGAGAAGACCACACTCTACAGACCTGGCTGTTCATTCACTGAAGTAAATGAAATCCAAATTAATTTGAATGAATTTTATCCTAAGTTTCCTGTGGTAAAGAAGGAGAGAAATAGATGTTGTAGAATCACCAGTGATTTTGTTGATTTGTGGGACAGAGGTCATGATCCACTTCATAACAATTTACAGCAGCTTGTCTTCTATCTGCAGGCTTTAAACATCCATTGAACCAACAGCAGAGCAGTAGGGTTATAATACAAAATAACAGGACAAACTTGTTGAAAGACTGGACACTCAGGGTTATCTGAAAGTTGTAAGAAGCAGTCCTCTGTCTGCTAGTGGCTGTGATTATTGTAGGGCATACTGCTGGCAGGGCAATATTAAAGAAACACTGGGATCTTCCTACTAATGTGACATTATTTTCCTTTTTAATAGGTGTCACTTCTACTTTTGATTTCTGTGGTACTAAAATGTAACAAAATTAACAGAATACATATTTTTGCAGCATTGTGGTACAACTAAAATAGAGCAAAATTGAGCAATTGAGCACTACAGTAGAGGACAAAATATAGAGTTCAGAAGTAAAATAAAAATTGAATATTTCATTTTTTTCTGACATCCATGTATTGAAAACAAAGGTTGATATAAAACAGTTCAAAAACCATTTGGTCTGGCCTTAGTTTTTTAGGAGCATCTCCAGATCAAGAACTGCCAGTTAGTCAAATTGCCTTGTATGTATAGCTATATATTTCTGAATTTTGGCCTTAGTGAAGTTTTAGCAGAAGAAATCCTATGTAAAAGCACATCATTCAAAACAGGCAGACATAAAGAACAAGACTTCATAGAAGGTAGTGAAAATATTACTACTTATACCAGTGCTGAGGTGGTTCAGTACCCCTGAAGATCTTCAAGAACTTTGCAAACAGCTCCTTTCTCATTCAGTCAAGAGGCTGAATGCATAACTAGGTCAGACACGCCATAGCAAAGAAATTGCTTCTTGGTATTGGCAATGCCAATACAAATTTTCCAGCACAGGAATGCCAACATGCTTCAGACTTCACCTGGGGAGAAGAAGAGGAAGTAATTTGGTCTCTACAGTGGAGCAGCCCTGGGCATTTTGCAAAGACTACCTGTGATGCCAGCTGTGGTAGCGGTGGTATTTGTGAAGTGGAAAACTGCTTGACACAGAAAAATATTTCACTGCTGTCATTTGTCTCCTCTCTACCTTCCTGAAGTGCAGAGAAGGAGAAATGTCAGAGGCATTTTGGGATAAGAAACTGCCTGTTTGGCTACTTTGCCTCTTTGTGTTTGACTATTTTTTTCCTCCCACTCCACTCTGTGTTTCTTTCCACTCTCATGTGTTGTTTTAACACAGATGTCCCTAGGTGCTTAGCTGCCTTCAGCTGGTTGCTGTCTAGTTGGAGGAAAAAATAAACTAGCATACAATTTTCTGAATCAATGTTATAACTGTCACACTGCTAATGTTGACCTCGTTGTTTTTGATGTCAGTACCACAGACTGCTTTAGAAGAATCTCTTTATTGCCTGAAAATACATAGTTTGATCCCTAACTGCTCCTTAGTAAATCTGACTTCTGATTTCTTCCTTTAGTTCCATATTTTTCACCCTTTTCCCTTCTTCCAGGGACACTGAACATTTTACTTCATTTAAAATCTGGCAGTGGCCAAAAATGTCACTCACCTCTGCATCCACGTTTTGCTAGATGAGTTAAACGTAGGTACATGCTGCTTCTGTTCTAAAGGACATTGTAATCTAAAGCATCAAGAGCAGTTGATAGCAGATTCTGTATTTAAATTTTGTAGCCAGGCAGCATAACATAATGGCTGGACCAACAGCAGTACATATGTCTTCACATCTAACATACAAATAACATATGTAGGTATATTTTTCTGAATGTAGTGATAGATACATTTATACATGTTTAATATCTTCAGATAAGTCCATTTCATAGCAGCCTTATCTTTTAATCTTAAACTCATACATCTAGGTGAATATTTTTTTTGGCCTTCATAAATTATGATTCAGTAACTACTGATGTAAGCGTAGCAATGGGAAGTTTAGAAAGCCAATAGGGTATAAACTGTGCCAGTAACAGAACAGTGTTCCTGACATCTCTACAATATAATCGGGAAGTATACATAAAACCAAATTAACCTTTTAGAATTTTCATGAGCAGGAAAGGATTTAATTAAGGAAGTCATGGTTTCCTTCTAGTTCCTTCTTCCAAAAAAATCTGAAAAAATCTGGTCTTTGACCTTTATACATAAAATGAATTCTACATCATATTTCTGCATATAGCTCTCTAAGGAGAATCAAGTTTACACTTCCCTCCCAATCCAAACCATAACAGTGCTTAATTAGGTGATAATTTATGTAGTACTTAGCATGAACGTTTGACACTTGCTGAAATAGGCAGCATGAGTGTACATATGTTATCACCTGACTACATCAAGCAATAGAGCCTATGCACTGGTCAGGTATCTTGGGCTTTATAATGTATCAAGTAACATTTATAACCCTGTTGTGCCTAAATTTCTAATAGGTTGGACCTGTCTCCAGTGCCCATTAATATATATGCCTGGATGTAGTTAAAACATCGATTATGAGATCTTCAAAACAGCAGATAAGGAAACCAGATGTCACGACAATTTGCAACAGGGCTGTCTGGAACTGTGTCACTCTGCTCAGCTTTAAGTGCATTGCTGACAAACATTTAACTTCTGCCCACCCAATATGACTAAAAACATGGAATTGAACTCTTTTCCTACCAAAGATATACCTTGAATAGTTATAACTATGCCAATCCAATTTATAAAAAGGGTACAGAGCATTTTTATACAAGGCTTTTTTCTCTACCCATGCAGTCATACTGTTCTGTTAGGTTGAATAGCAACATTTTGATGGAGCTCCTATTTTTCTAAATGGTCAGATTACTTTGGTTACAGTTAGTTCATTTTGCTTTGGACAGTCAAAGCCTGACTCTCAAATTGTGAAAGATTTGATAAGAGAACAGACATTCATTCACCAATTTTCTCTGTTGAGCAGTTCTAGTAAACAACAGGTAATATTACATCCCTACTTTGGAATCAAAGATGCTGAGTTACCTTGAACATGCCTAAATAGAGATTTGTACCCCCTTTTGTAATTATACTTTCCTTCTCTCTACTTAGTAGCAATTAATGGTATCTCACTCAGTGCTGTGCAAATAAACTCAGATCTTACATGCACTACCTGTTCAGCATGTTATGCAAGCATGTGTCATAAAGACATAAAATTAAATTAACCCGTGCTGATTCTATTCTACTACCCGTATTCTACTTCTGTTCACATTTATTTATTAAGTTTCTTAAGTCAATTTTGATATTCTTATTTACATTCACTAACAGTCACATTGTTTATGATAATAGTAGAGACAGTGTAATCTTTTGTACTGTTTTTTGTAAATTTCGTTATTTTCTTTACAATACCAAGAAAATACAATGACCATCATACTTGCTGTGCTCTGTGAGTTGTACCAGAGTGGTTACAGTCTGGTTAACATTTTTTTTATATTGGTTTTTTTTCACAGAAAGCTATAGATCGGCCTCTAAAAAACTATTGTCACCATGAAAATAATCTGAAATATAGTGACAGAAAATGAAAATAAGATGTTTAGAGAATCAAATTAAAGTGATGGTGCCTTTTCTAAAACAGCTTTATGTGTAGTTAAAACACAGGTACTCCTCCACTATTCCTCTAGTAGAATATTAAGTGCAAAGAAGGATTGCTTGCTGCCCTCAAAGTATCATTTATATAAAAATCATAAAATAGTATTAAGAATCTATGGTCAAAATTCCCCTCAAGCCTTGTTGTCCATTCCCAATAGCTTGTAACTAATAAACAGTAAATCATTCCATTTTATAGTCAAAAATATTAATTTAAATGTAATTTTGAGTTTTTTACCAGTCTTTGCTAGCCATCTATTTACAGATAAGTTCCATGTAATGTTTTAAGACATGATACTTAAGCACCTGTATTTTTGGTAGCTTAATTAAAAATTGACTCCAAATGCAAATTAAATTAGGTTAATGTAAATTGCATTGCTGTGTCATGGTTTCACTTCAGTCAGCAGCCAAGCCCCATGTAGCCACTCACTCACTCCCACCAGCAGAATCTGCAAGAGAATCAGAAAGGTGCAAAATTCATAGGTTGAGATAGAGTTCAATAGGGAAAGCAAAAGCTGCACATGCAAGCAAAGTAAAACAAGGATTTAAGTCACTGCTTCCCATGGGCAGGCAGGTGTTCAGCCATCCCCAGGAGAGCAGGGCTGCATCACACATAGTGGAGACTTGAGGAGACAAATGCCAACACTCCAAGCATCCCCCCCTTTCTCTTTCTTCCCCCCACTTTATATACTGAGCACAATATCAAATGGTCTGGAATACCCCTTTGGTCAGTCTGGGGTCCCTGTCCTGACTGTGTCTCCTCCCAGCCTCTCAGGCACCCCCAACTTCCTCACCAGTGTGGCAGCACAAAAAGCAGAGAAGGCCTTGGCTTTGTGCAAGCCCTGCTCAACAGCAACATCTCTATCATCACAGTGTTCAGCACAAATCCAAAACACAGCCCTGTGCCAACCACTGTGAAGAAAATCATCTCTAACCCAGCCAAAACCAGCACATAATGCACAAGATCTTCCTCATTAACCAACAGTGATGTTGGTTATGAAATAATTGAGCTCATCAGCCATTTAAACAAAGGAAAGAAATAATGATTTTTGTCACAAGATAAATATTTCATAATAAGTCATCAGTATTTGAAGAAGGAAAACTATGAATTGAACCTTGTGTTTCCATCCATAGACTTAGTGAAGCCTTTCACCAACAAAAGAGGCAGAAAGAATTGGAGATAACCTTGAAAGTAGCAATGTCATGACTAACAGACACCTGATCTTGATTCTGAAATTCCTACAACTCCAACTATGCTACAGACTATCCCTAGCAGGATCTGGTTCTCCAACACCTTGCAGAGAGCATTGTTTTTCACACTGTGAAATGGGATGCCATACTGTTTTGAATACAAAACAGACCTTTGTTCCTCTAAGCTAAGTAATTTTAAAATATTCAGGGCAACATTTAATTAATCTCATCATTTTTCCTTGGACATCCACTTCTTTAATCACAAATTACTAGCAAGCTAGAGTTGTAGCACACCACCAAATACCCATCCAATGCCTCCCAGACCAGTTTGGTTTGCTCTTCTCAGTTACTAGCCAAAAGGCAAAAGGGAAATCCAGCTACTGATGCAATTCAAGGCCAAGCAGACATTCTCTGGCTATTTTAAATAGTTATTCTTGAAACTGATTCTAATTTTATGGAGTATCTGTGAAAAGGGAAAGACAGAAGCTTTGCTTTTTTCACCACCTATCAGACTTGTTAGTATCTCTTCCCCATACAGACAAGAGAAGCTGGGTTATTCCTTGGTCTAGACAAAGAGCCTGAATCAAACTGAATTTCACCATGTTAAAAAATAAAAATATTTTTTTTTAAAAAAAAACAGCTACTGTGAAGAGTATTGAGAAGCAATGGCCCATTTATATTCTGTCTACAATTTAGCATGAGACCACAAAGCATCTAATTCCAGGGGACTCAATTCAAAGCAAAATGTTTAAGCTTCTTCACTGAAGAACTTTATGCACGGCCAGAGAAAACAGAGAACAACAACTTTCCACAGTGTTTAGCTGCTTTGCTTGTGCTTCCATGATACCAAGGCCAAACATACAGTAATTTTAACTGAATCAAGTCCAAGACTTGTCTAAGTGTATCCACTGAAAATGAAACCGACCTTGGGGAGAAAGAAGAAATGGCAGAGCAGTGAAAACATCTTGTGCCTTAAGGAAAAGCATAGAGAAAGTAGTGGTGGCGCATGCCTCCTCTCAAAATAATAACAAGGGTTATTATTTACCAGACAGAAATGACCTTTCTTCTTGCACAGTAAGTCTTTGGTGCCAGCAAAGGCAGAGAAGGTAACTAAATGAGTATTCTGAAAGGGAACAGCAGTGAGTATTCAGGATGATGCTAGTATGACAGGAAACAAGAGCAAGAGACTCTCTTTCTCCTTCTGAAATGGAAAGGATGATTTACCATAGGCAACCAAATAAGAAAAACAGTGTATGTCAACAGAGAGCAATTGGTAGAACTTCTGGCAAGAGAAGGGATATTGAATCAATAGTGATGGCAATGGCTTTATTTTAAATTCTAAAATTATCCTTGCTGCCCTCAAAGTATCATTTATATAAAAATCATAAAATAGTATTAAGAATCTATGGTCAAAATTCCCCTCAAGCCTTTTTGTCCATTCCCAAACTTAAAAAAAGTAACTACAAGGCTACATGTAGAACACACTTATTTTCCAACATTTGTCTAGCAAGTGGACAGAATATATTACTCACCCAAAGAATCACCTCCCATGAATTATGTCTCTTTTCACTTCACTTCTTCCCTTTTTTTTTTTTTTTTTTTGTGAATAAATCTTAACAGTATCCTACATTTTCTTCTTGTCCTCTCCTTTGTCAACCCCTCTTGCTCTCTGCCACTTTCTCTTGCAGGAGGTTCATATAACTTTCAGTTCACCTCCTCTCTCCCCCCAAGAGAGGGAAAAAGTGGAAAGGAGAGAAAGAACTTCCTGTAATACCTCTTTTCCTAGATTCACTGGCTTGGGCAGGAGCATGTGTCTTGAGCTACCAAACTCTTCACACATCTTGACACCCATGAGCATGGAAGTGTCCAGTCCCACCACAGTGTGACACAGCAGTCGAACTCAGCTGTTAATAAAGGGTCTGGTCTGCTGCAAAATTCTGAATACTTGAACAAATACAAATACGCTTCATTTTCACAGATTTTTTCTTTAATGATTAAGTTTTCCCCATGTCTTTTCTCCTAATTATATTTTTTCAAAGCACACTAAATAGTAATTCTGCATGACAGTTTTATCACCTGCATAACATTTCAAATTAAATATTTTATTGCATTTGATGTTATTTAAACACTTACCATATACTCTTCAGTCCTGCAGGTTTCAATGTGTTCTGGCTATATTAAAAAATATTTAGTAGACAGTTGGGGTATGTGCTGGTTTTTTCCATTTTTAAGTTTTTAAGTGGAACATATAGTACATTACAAATACATTTCTCATATATATATAGTTTTTTATGTGTTGTTAAGAATATACTTTTTGAATTGCCATAGTTAAGCTTGTCACATTTTCCATTGCAAACTTAATTTTAGGGTTTATAACTTCTCCATAAAATATGCCCTTCAGTAGGAAATGTGACATTTAATTCCCTAGCTGAAAAGAGGAGGTGAGGTTTTTCCTTACAAAAACCAGATTAATAAAATAATAGTTTAGCAAACATTTATAGTAGTCAAAAATGAAGTGACAAAAAGGCCTTTGCAGCTTGGATTCCTTCTCTTAGACTGCTAAAAAGGCTTAATGTAAAAAAAAGTCCATCTCTGAACTGGAATATAAACACGACATTTTTTTATTCTAACAGAAAATAAGAGCTTTCCGATATCAACAATTACTGGTTAGAGTCTGAAGGACATTTTGACTCTGTCACAAAGCAGATGAAATAGTATTTGTTCATTGCCTATCTAGATCACTAATAATTTCAGTAGTCAAACATAAAAGCCTAGACTAATTAAAACTTTTTGACGTTACTAAATTAGAGCAAACTAAATAATGGTAGTCCATCCCTGATTCTATGCTTTAAATTTTACTTCTTATACGTTTGTGTAACTCTACAATCCATGACAAAAAAGGGTTTTTCCTCAGCTCTACAAATGTTATACTAAATTCTGCTTGCCATTATTTCTATTTCTAAACAGGACAACAAAATAGAGTAAAAGACAAAACATAGAAGACAAAAGCATCAGAATTCTAAGGTTATTCTAAGCTTTTGGGTTCAGGCATGTGGATCATACCTGCTATTTTAATAAAAAATTATGAAGTCTTGTTTTCAATTTCTCACATACTTACTTCCAGCAGTTTTCCTCAACTGCAGTGGTTTTCAGATTAATTTATCTCTGCACTGCCAAATTTTATGACCTTTATTGCAAGTCACCAAACACGTGTTTTCTCAAAGTTCTTTTTTTTCCTGAGCAGTAAGATTTTTAGTTTTCATTCTTTTCAAACATCATAGTATGGTTCACAACTTGATTAAAAAAAAGGTTCAAAAATGCCCTGATTTTGAGTCTTTAAAGGACAAAACAAATCCTATATTTATTATATCAAAAATTCCCCAAACTCATGACATTCCAGGCTTTACTGATGATTTGTGAATGCTTTCACCTTAGCTATGCTGTACTATGTGTTCCTCAAATTCCTGACCGGTACATCCACCACCTACTTGGTCTTTGATATTTCTTTCACAAATTTCACCCAGCATTTTCAGGTTTATACCTGAAATAAAATAACTTTTTTTTTACTCAGGGCTTTGTTGTACCTATACTCTAGCTAAATTTTAAAATGGCTCCCAAGGTCTGTGGTTGCTCCACTTCACATCGATTACTAAGCAGGAGCTGTGGATTTTGTCTCTGTTGCGCTTTGTATTGTGCTTTTTGTCATTTTTACATTATAAAGAAATAGTACATAAATTAACAGAGTTAGATCTGTGTTTTGCTTATGTAAATGAGCCCAGTTTTTCTATTTTGTTAGAATCACATTTTTCTTTAGTTTCTCCCTCTGGGATATAGCTCCCAACTCATACAATGTGTTTACATTGATTTTTTTCTTTTTCTTTTGGCCTCTAACACCAGGAAATTATTGACTAACTTACCAACAAAAACATTGGTTCCAAAACATGCACTCAGAAAATTAGAAACTTTCTAGGAAGAGAAGATTTGTCCATAGTTTAATTTTACACTGTTGGAGGTCATCCTCACATGGGATGTTGAATTGATACTGAGATCTGACAAACATGAAGTGGAACATCAGAAGAGATTCAGCGTACCAGTTACACATCACAAGCCTTCAATTTCCTGATTTTCCATTATATACTCATGGGGCATGTTTCATTTCTAACTAACCATAGTAAGTGTACATCACTCCTGATTTAAAGTCAAATTTCTGAGTGCTGCCAAAGTTGCAGTTCAAAATAGACATGTGGTCAGTAAACAGAATCTTGTTTCAGTATTCTAAAAATTCTTTAGGGAAGCAATTGTGTAGAAAAAAAGCGCAACATCTTATGATGGAAATGCCTGAAATATCTGTCCATGAGCAAACAGCAAAACAAATACCACACTGCTAGTTGTAGATAATCTCTATCCTTAATAAATACAGACTAAACCAGAATTAACATTTCTTACTTTGCACATGAAATTTAGTAACTCAAACAGCTACATATTAGATTTTGCTTCTCATGAAAGTTATTTGGACTATTTCAAGTTACGTGACCTAGATCCCTTGTTATGGATGATAAATAGGCACTTCTAGGATCTGGGGTCAAATCACCAACCAGCTCCCACGTCTTGGGCTATACCTTAAATGTACTGTTATTAAAAAAAAATGGGTAAAGTGGGAATTAGCAGAAACAATTTTTCCTATTTCTCCTAAACTCTTGAAATACAGACTTTTGTCTGAACAGTGGAAGTCTACAACTTGACTCGACCCATCTAAGCCATAACAGTCCTGATAAGTTGTGTGTCTCTGCAAAGGTGTCTAAAAACAAATGGAGATATTTTAGGTACTTCGAGGTGATAGTGTTCGAGGGTAGGAAGTTTAAACTGCTGGCATGGTGTCAGCATCTCCCAGACACTGCTTGGGAAGCATTGACCGGAGGTTTCTTCCCAGTGGGACAATCTCCTTTTAAAGGGGGAAAGGAGAAAGTTTAGCCTAAATCATTCTTTAAACTGCCCCTCCACACACATACACAAGCTCTGAAACTAAGTGTGGAACATCATCTGAGAAATTGGCTTTTTGGCTTTGAAATACCACATCCCAAACCAACACCTTGTGGAAAAGAAGAAAAGAAATAACTTAAGTAAAAAAAACCAAAATCATCAACAATGGAACCACAGTGGTTTCCACCAAGTAAAAAAAGGTGCCTGTGACACGATGTTATACGACCACGATGAGAAAGTTTACTATTATTAAATTTCTAGCTGTATTATACACTTAAATGAGGCAGGAAGTATTTACACAGTATGACTGCACTTTTATGTCTTCAAGGGATTAATTTAACACAATCCAAACAGCTTAGTGTTAAGGCTGATCTATCACTAATTCTTTACAAAACACAGTTTTAGCTTTAAGAATGGGAAGACAATTTAGTCCCATTCCCTACCAAAAACAATTCTTCGGCTTTTTAAGACTGATGATTAATATAGAGAAATATTTGTTCTTTCCTTGTCTCTTTCTTCCCAGAGCTATCATCTATCATATCTATGGTGAATATCTTTATTGCAAGTCTAAATGAAGTGAGAGGAAAGGTAGAACTTCTTGGAAAATAATTAGTTTTAAACTCACTGGGAAAGTGAATCTAGGTTTTGTTTCTTATGAAAAGCATTAAAAGAACTTGTGGACATACAGTAGGATGTGAACTGTAGTAAATCATACTCTTAACTCTGCTATTTGTCTTCTTTAATTTTCCATTTAGTGAACAAATGATTCATTTTTTTCCTTTGGAGAGCTACAAACTATTTAATTACAACTTACAACTATTTAACAAGAAATAATGCTAGAAAAAAAGAAATACCAGAGTTGTTCCACCTTCTCAAATAAAATTTTTATCCAAATATCATACTTATTTTCAGACAAAAAAAAAAAAAAAAAACTCTGAAGTACTTTGGGGTGCTTCTGTAGCTTTTATTCTTGTAAATTCCCACTGACTCAAGTGGAAGTTTCCCTGTAAGAGGACTGGAGGGAAACAGAGGGAGGACCTCTCCTTTAGACTTCAAAAATGTTGGTCTTGCACATTCTTCTCCAAAAATGTAATGTGCAATACATTTATTTATATTAGTAACCAAGAAACAATATTTATTTTGGAAGACACGGGGTTTCATTACTGTGAGCAGAAATGTGGTATTCACCCACAGCTCTGGGCTGGGCACAGAGAGAAGGTAGTTTCAGGGCATTCTGAACTGGCACTTCCCAGTGGAGTTGTCTGCGGTGTCATAACATGAAGGCAACACAGCAACGCCTCTGCATAGCCACAATCACCCTGTCAGGCAAGATCTGTCCCATGAGAAAAGATTAGAAATATGGGTCCTCCTTCAGGGTTTCATTCCTTAGGAAAAAACGGTACCAAAAGGTCTTGTTTTGAGAGAGAACCTTCATTTTTTCCCCCTCCTTCCATGACTTGTAGCCTCTAGACCTACAAATTTGTAGACGGAAAAAGTTAAGTTTTTTCTACAGTTGAATTTTGATACAAAACATATTAGCACAATACTGCCAATCCCAAGCATTCAAAAATCATGAGTCAGACACCAAAAGTTATGAGGCTGGCTGGCACTTCAAGTTTAAGAAGAAAACGTCCTTTGTTTTGTTATTCTTAGTCTACACTATGGCCACATTTTTAAGCTTCTGTTGGCAATCATGAAAACAGACACTCAACCAATGCATTGTTTTATTATTTTGAATGAAATTACATTGTTATGTAATACTGAATTTTAGCAGCTCAGGCACTAAGAAAACTACATGTTGCATGACTAGTCATAAAAATCACCCAATCTGGCAACAGTTATTAGTTGTGCACTTACAGTCTGAACATTTTGGCACCCATGACTTGGCCCTGATTTCAAAATGTCTACTGATATGAGTTATAAAGACATTATACTATGCTTCTGTTCCTGCTGACATGAAATAGTTAATATGCCATATCCCAAAAATGACAGCAAATCACACCTCTTACTCTTTGAAATGATCCAAAACCACATATCAAGTCAATACTTGTGTATTCCTGAGTGGTTTCAACTGTAAATCTTATGCCAAGAATACCCTTGTGATTTGGATTCTAGATTGAGTGAAAAATGCCTTCATCAGATCCAAACAAAATCTCAGAGAAATATTTCCTTCAGACTTGTAATCTTGTGATTTGTGCAGGAATGCAGGAGGTTTGGGTCATAAACCCAGGAAAGACAAGTTTATCAATTTCTGTCGTACAGTCAAAATCCTAAACAGAAATCCTTGACTAGATTTAACCTCAAATCTGCAATATATAATTTTTATATCACATATATTAATTGTCGGTCTTCTTCTGAACCCCTCACTACAGGGAAATATTTCATAATTCAGAACCAATGTTGGGAGTCAGATGACTGGATTTGCTCCCTTTATAAGTCCGAGAAGGCTCGCTTTTCCAATCCCATGACATTGCCATAAGGGAGTGGGAGACTGCCCAGATGTGACCATTCTTATTTTCAGAGCTGAGTAAGTGTTTGAGAATGCCAGCTGTATGGTGATTTTACTGTCACTGTTGATAGGTACAACAAGGACTGTAGAGGTACATCATCATAAATGACATGATTCAGACTGGCTCTGCTGTTGTTTACTGTGGGCACTGGGCTCCACCAGAGGAGCTCTACTAAACGAGCTCCACACTGGGCTGGTTGCAGAACTGGACTTCATTATATGCTGCTGTTGGAAAAATACTGAATTTTGTTGCAAATGTGGGAAACTACCATGCAAAATGACCATTTGACATTCCCAAGAGACAGACAGGGTCCAGCTGACAGACCTGTGAGAAATATTTACAGAGCTCAAGCAGTAGATCTGGTGATGGCTGGATCCTGTATGTGTTCAGGGCTGATTGCGATGTCATGCTATTACCACCTGGAAGAAAACCAAAAGTGTCATTTCTATTTTTTAATAGAATAGATAATGCAAATTTACTTCAAATTTGATTTAACCATCTTTTTATCAGCTTATAAAAACTGAAACTGACAGTTAATCAGACATTGAGCTATGATCGGGACTCCATTATTGTCCTTTGGGCTTCTTTTTTTACTCCAGGATCTATTTACTGAACTGAACCAGTTGCTACCTTCAGCCTCAAATGAGTCAAGATCTCTCATTTGTCTGCACTCCTCCTTCCTCCAGGATCCTAGAGGTTGTCATCATTTAGGTCAGGCAGGTAAGACAAATGAGGAAGAGGCATCCCTTATCCATGAGTTCTGAGCCTCTGTGAGACACGAGGCTCACAGGGATTCTTATAGGTATTGAGTCCTGACCTCTTCCTACCTCATGTCATCCTTTATGCCACTGACCCTGTCCCGCTTCCCAACATGGTTCTACCAGTTCCCTTAACTGAAACTGTCTCAACTCTTCTCTTCTGTCCATTAGTTTCTTCCTTTGACCTCTGATTTCTTGCCCTGGTCTGATCACTTTTTTCTGTTCATTTTCCAGTTTTCATTTGTGGTTCCAGTGTTTCTTTACCCCAATATTTTCTCCTCCAACCCCTTTAATTACCACACATACTCAAATGTAGCCTGGCATCACCCTGTCAGCAGTCTAGACAAACCTTTTATGACAGATACTAGAGGAGGGAGAACTGAAAGAACAAAAGAGAATTCACAAATAGCAATTCCTCAGGACAGTCGCTGCTCCCCACTCTCTACACTGGCAGCTGCTGCCCCTGCCTGCTCTGCCTTGTCTCTCCCACAGAAAGGAGGCAGATCCACCAGGGGCCTGTCAGACCAAGTTCATTCAGTGCATCAAAAGGAAATTAAATCTGCTGATTTCTCTGTTTCTCAATGGAATTCAGGTTACTCTACTTAAAAGCCAATATGATTATTTAACATTTTGTTTTAAATTGGATTTTGATATTTTGATCTGACTATAGGTTCCTCAGCGCCTTTCCAGTCAAGTAATTAACAGGATAATATTCCCCACTTAAAGTCTTTGTAGTTGTGGTCGTATTCCTTGCTATGAAAAATTACTTTTGGATCAGACTCTAGACAATCTTTTTTGATTATTTATCTAAAACTAAAAGCAGGAAATGATTCATTTGATTTCTGCCAATACTGGAGTGTTGCCACTTTTAGCTCAGGAAGAGTAGGCTTCCTTTGGCAGCCTTTGCTTGCATGATGATGAATGAAGTTCTATGTTTAGTGCTTGCTAAAATTTTATAGAGTCTAAAAAAGCAGTCTAAACATGTTATAGGGAGTGGGTAAGTTTTTTCAGATAACTATACCATAAGTTCTCATGCTGTGTCCCAGCAATACCTTCAGTATATATACAGAGGAGGGACTCTTTCCAAAAAAAGATCTTTAACTACTTGAAAATGCACTATTTGTCATAATAAGCAAATCATTCCCCCAACGTGAATACACATTAGCAGTAACATTACATAGAGGAAAACATAAATGCCTCTCCTTGTCTTAATGATATAGCACCCAAATTGCATGCAGTCATTTGTCACAAAAAAAGCTTAGACCACCATGGAACGGGCAGTTAAACAGCACAATAAAACCTACTGTAGACCTAACCAGCAACTGCTACCTACTGATGAACAGAAAAGTCTTAGAAGCCTTGACAATATAAATATTTGTCTGTACTAAGAGTTATAATAATTCAATCATGATACCCTAATTATGGGGAGGGAATTAGGCATAAATGATACATTTATATCTGACAAAAGCATCCAAGTATCCTTTCAAAAATAACCATAAATTTTACAGAAATTAGTCTTGCTGGATGGCGCTTGTCATTCAAACAAACTAATTTTCAATGTCTGAATGTAAACAGACATGTTTGAGTGATTCAGGATGTTTTTACAAATATTTTCTACTCAAATTCAGTGTCCTCAACTTTGTTCTCACCTGCCTTTGTTCTCTCCTTGCATGCTACCTACCTTTGTGATTCGATGGAGCATTTATCCCATGTTTCCTTTGATAACTCCCCAACAGGCTTCTGAAGAGGCATGTTCAAGTGAGCCAGTTTTTATGCTGAGAACAGTCCCCTCATACGTGTACCTTCTCTACCTCCAAGCATTCTCAGATCTGGATGGGTGCTCTCAGAAAACTTACACCTCTGTGAAGACTGTAGCTGCACTTGCTGTTCACTGTGCTTCCAGACTTTAGTCAGGAAGATATTCTTGAACTAAAGTTACTTTTATATACATATATCATTTTAAGAGTATTTGGCGTGTATTAGAACAAGAATAGTGGTTTTTAATACCAAGTTATAGGTAACTGTTTTGTCTCAAGGGCAAATTAACATTATCATTTACACTCTTCCATTCACAGTGAGAAAACAGCTTGCCTTGGGAATGTAAATGATTTAGAATATTAGCCTATTTTTGTTACTTCATGAAAGAAGCCTAAATGTCTATGGTTATGGTTATGGTTATGGTTATGGTTATGGTTATGGTTATGGTTATGGTTAGTGAAAGATTTTGCCTTTCCTGACCTCACCTGTGTTTGTTTTCCATGTGAAGATTTACTTTACACTCTGCTTAATGATATACATTCCAAAATAAATGTATCTCCTGGACAAATAATGTACGGTGGGAGTGACATTAATTCTGTAACTACACCTCACTAAGGTTCATTCTCATGCAGAAAACCAGGGAAAGAGAATGAAGAAGTACACAGAGAAAGAGAATGACACCATCTGGGTATTGACAATCCTATCCTACTTCCTTTAAAACTGACTGTGAAGCCTGGTTGGCTCCTTTAGGTAGTGCATAATTTTGAATAAATGTTCCTGTCTGATACACTACTTCAAAGGCACCATGTATCACACATGTTTGATACTAGCAGTTCAGAAGGTTTTGTTACTCTACCTTCCTTTAAACTACTCAAGAAACATTTGCATTCCTGGAATTATCTGTCTCTAGTATCATCTTTGAGCTGTGCTTCTGAGAGAGGACATTAAATAAAAAAGAAAATATGCTAATGGAATATGCAGGGACTAGTAAAAGATAAATCTGGGGAGTCAGGATGCAAAGATGGGAAAATGGAGAGTTCAGCTAGGG
This sequence comes from Lanius collurio, assembly GCA_020086605.1. NCBI lineage: Eukaryota > Metazoa > Chordata > Aves > Passeriformes > Laniidae > Lanius > Lanius collurio. The sequence goes on from JACBWW010000020.1 coordinate 3,996,304, forward strand.
CTACATGCAAGGGCTATCTGGGGCTTTGGTTTCAACCACAGGCAATACTGGGACAAAATACAGATAGTGGATCATTTTCACTGTCATTCCATTTCAGTTTTCACTCTGTTCTGCAACAGTCAGTTATAAAGAATCTCAAATGATTTAACACTCAAAATATACATCATCTGCAATTCTATACTCTTATAATTAGTACACTTTTTCTATATCTTTTAAAAATATTGCCTAGATCATACATAGAACTAGGGTCATACAGAAAATATTAGATTAAGTAACTTGGCCTATATACTACAGATAACAAGAGCTGACTTCCATAGTTGTATTTTAGAGGTTAAATAAATAAGGAAGTGGAGACCTAAAAAGTGATGATAGCAACAAAAAATATAGAGGAGAGGACCATGTTTCCAATGTGAGGACAGAAAGCCTAAAAGGACAATTTAGTGTTTAAATATCACTTTTCTTGAATAATTTAATGTCTGTTTTAGGTTTAGGGATTAATGTAGAATCTCTTCAAATATATGAGAGCTTTGAACACATCACAAAGCAAACTGTAAAGGGGTAGAAATTTAATTTTTAAGAAAGCCTTTGGTGTCCACCTTCATGACCCTCAGTCTCTCAGCTCCCCCTCCACTGGAGAAGGCAAGCAGTCTCTGTCAATACATATATAAGACATTTATAAGTGAATAGGATCAAAAAGGCTTTGTTCCATTTCCCATTGTGTTCATTTTCAGATACTGTGTGGGCTACAAGGGATTTCCCCCTGTTCTGTTGCTGAAAATCAGAAACTCTCACCTCTGTGGTATGCAGACTGAAAAATCATGCAGAGTTGACCAAAACTGCAGGTGGACTTATAGCCATTCCCCACTGATGGAAAAACACAAACAAAATGAATGCAATGAAACCAATTGCTCCCCAAAGACTCTGCTTTCCTCTCACCTCTTAACCCCTTTCACCTCTCTAGCTGCCAGTCACTTTGAGTTTTCTCTTCCCTAACTCAAACTGCCACAGAAGAGAGTCTTAATGGTCTAGCCATGCACATTTCTTTCTCACATCCAAGCTTCCCAAATAGGACCTTCCTCAAGCTGTGTGCTATTTGCCTGCTGTTCACTGCACTCTCAAAGAAAAGTCCTTCATAGCCCCATTTCCATCAGAGACCAATCCACTGACATCTTCTACCTGAAAATTCAGCACTAAAAGATCCCATTTTTAGGGTTACCTCAGATTGGTTCCACCTCCTGCTAAGGAAATGAGGAATGATCCCCAAAGCTGTATTCAAACCCTACATTTTCTCTTCCAACCTCTCTCTGAGCACAACAGCCCTTCTAGCTTCCTTACAATTTCAGATTTGCTCATTCAAGGTCTTCCTCCACTATCACTTTTTGTTTTCCCAGCTGCCCATCCCCAGTGGCAGTTCATGATGGACCCATTTGTTTCTCAAGAAGACAGATTGGAAAAAAGGATATATTTTCTTTATTGTTTTCCTAAACATATCAAACTGCAAGAGGCAAGCCCTGATTAAAACCTTTACTGTGTTTAACCAAAACCAGGAATGGCTGGTTCAATGGCTTTTCAAGCTGTTCCTTGATGATGCAAAAGTGCATTTACACCAAAGACCTAATCAAAAAGTTCTTTAGCTCTCTGGAACACAAAGAAATAAAGAAATTTAAAAATCTGAGCTCACTTGCAGTATTTTATTTGCTCACATCAGCTGGTGTAATCAGCTCATAGACACTAATATTGACATTTAAGTACAAATGAAATTCTGAGGAAACAATGCAATACTAGAAAGGTTGTATGCAGGGGTACTCTAGATAATTTATTAAATAAAATTAATGTCTAGCACATTAGGTAAATAGATTATTAGCCAATTTTTCATTTGTACACTAGCATGCATGACTATGCCCAGTGGAATTGCATAAGGTGTATTAGAAGACAGATTTTCTGTACATGTATGCTCTGTATATCCAGCAGTTAAAGAAAAAAACTGAGGAAGTCAAATCACTTTTTATTCCTTCAGGAACACTTTTTGGGGTTACAAAATATTTTCCTGAATAGAGGCCTAAACAGAGAGAACAGCTCTAACAGCTTATCAGAAACCTCTTTCAGCTGTGTAGCATTTTGAGAAGCAGCTTCCTTCTACAACCAGCAGCTACAGAAAGATCTTAAAAATAAATAGAAAAGGCATTTTTACACTGATGACCTTGTCTGAGATTACATCATGTCTCAGTTGCCATGAATGCTGGCTACAGCTTTGGTTTCTGTTGCGTCTGCCTGGAGATACATTTCTGTTCTGTATCAATAACATGTCATGTGTTTTTGAGCCAGGGAAGATTTGCTTCTTACTTCCATATTTACTGTCAAAGCACTGGACCAGGAACTTCAGTTTCAGAGAGACCATATATTTTGGTGATGGATCTAGCACACCAATACAAGTTTTCTCAGCCTTAACAAAAAAACAGGATAAGGGTTAATTCTCTGCTATAATAGGCTATTTAGACATGCATAGCCACTCCACCCAGGCATAAATGACACCAGCTGTAGGGACAAACTGTCTACAATGCCCTATCTGTATGCTGAAGTTACCGCTATAGAAGCAAATTCAAGTAGTATTTAGCTACTTTCAACTGCAGTATACAATACTTAACTAGAATAATGATCAAAAGAAACAGTGACTCTTTTGGTTTTTGTCTTATACACTTGTAATCTCTCCACTGAACTTCATTAGGCATTAGGCTGATACACACAGCAGACTTCTGAACTCTGGATTTCCTATGTTTCCTATTACCTTGCTAAGGTATACATATCCATCAATGGAATGAAAATGTATATTGGAGAAAAGAAATAGATGTGCAACCCATAAAACCTATTTTGGGAAGATAGTGGCTGTGACATCATATTCTTCTGCAGTCAGCAGATGTTTCAGTAGTGTGAAAAATATTTACTCTAGCTGAGATCAGAGGGCATCCATTTATTGCCTTCATTAAAATTTGGCTATATATGTGTCTCTTTACATGCAAAACAAATTTTCCCTCTGACAAGACTGCAACCTGCCCTGTTAGATTAATGCTTTTAAGCTCATCTCCTGGTACACACATGCTAGTCTAAGTTCACTGATGAACTTAGACTAGGAAAATGCAGGACAAGGTCAAAAGACCAAGGAAACTTTATGTCTGGGAAGAGAGAGACATTACCTCCAAAACAGCACTTCAGTAGAGGTGAGCAGTTTGTTTTGGGAAAATGCTGGAAGACTGATCAATCGTGCACATTAGGCCTGAAGCTCTTGTTAACTGAGGTATCCAAATTTCTCAAAGCCTGAAAATCCATTTACTCTCTCCTATTAAAGTAGTTTCTGATTTTTTTTTCTTTTTCAATTTTTCTTCCTGACTATAGAAACATTTAGACCAAGGACAACAGTAGGGTGAGCTCAAAGAGCTCTTTTCCACATTATCCTTCAACTGACTAAACTCACTAAAATTCTTTAAGATATTCCAGGTTTATTCAAAGCTGTTCTTTTATCTGTAGCTCTAAAATGGAGCATATGGATTCCTATTAAGAATTCCAGTTTCAGCAGAAGATTTCTCTCTGTTTCTGCAAGGATATTTTTTCACCTCTAGTAGTGAGACAAACCTCAAATTCCTCTGGTAATTTATAGACTTCTTTATTGTGAATTATTTAACTTTTGTCTTTCTCATACACAGAGAGAATTTTATTTTTTCATAAATTAGATTTTTAGAGATGTATTTTTTACATTCTTCCTCTAGAAAAACTATTGCAGACTATTGATATTACAGTAAACTTTGTCATTATTCAACACTGCCATTGTGGTCAACTTTGTTCCCAAACAGAAGAAAAAGGCCATCCCTACTACAAAATAAAGGTTATATTTTGTTGATTTTTTTTTTTTTAAAGGGAAAGTATACGTCCCTCCACATTGAAATCAAGATATGAAGAAAGCTTCGTTCCTTGCTGCAACCCTTAGCTACAACCCTCGAGCCATCACTTTTATTGGAGGACAATCTGAGAATTTCTTCTTGCAGAGCAGAGTTCCTGACTCAGATATACATGGGTTTGTTTATGTAGTCAGGACTAAAAGTAGCACAGCTTCATTTCTCAGATGGATTCCCCCTCATTTTCTTTTCAGGAGATTATTTTTTTTTCTCCCAATTCAGTGCTTCGTTCCTACCAAGTCTTTCTCAGAAGAGGTTAAAAAGAGGAACTTTGGCAAAAGCTCCCATGTTGAGTATGCACTCTATAGATAGAGAGGCATTGCTGCATAAAACAGAAGCAAGAAGGCTTCTTTAGCATCAAAATAGGCCTGAATAAAATGCTAGGTTTGGGTTTCACTGCCTGCGCACTTATGGATTTCATATATTGTGATAGAAAGATAAAATTGGACAGAAATTCTTTAACAAGCTCCAACTTGTTTTTCAAATGTAGTTCTGAAGAGTGGGAACATATGGAACTGCTTTGTAGACTCTTCTGGGCTAGACATCTGTTTGCTGTCTGCAATTGCAGTGGAGTGGGTGTTCACTTCAAGCACTAGATAATTTAAATAAAAGACAGAAATAAAGTACATTTCTTCAGTCAATATTGACTGTTAGAGTATCACAATCTCTAGGACTGCAGCCTGTAACTCTCCTCCCCCATTCTCAGCTAAGTTTCTACTTTGTCTTGAGCGTGACTTCTCTTTCCAAAGAAAATGTGAAACTACTTATACATGTTAAAATAGCCCTTCTCATCTGGGAATTTCAGCAGCTAGCATGGTATCATAGAGGCGATTCATGATTATGGGATTTACTGACTTTCAGACATTTCCTTGTGAGGAAGCCTCCTCTTTGTAATTAAAAGCCTATATATTTAGAAAAAGACACCAGCACTAAGCGGAAACACCTGAGACTTTTGCAGGCAAAGCTCATCCTATGAAAAACTGCTCTTTAATGGCTGCATAAGATTCCATATACATGTATTTAACTTCAATATTGATCTTATCCTCCTGGTGCTGCTGGCACATGATTATACTTCCTCTACCTCCTTCATCAAGTGTAATCACTGTTAAAGTTACTCTGGAGATATGCTTGGCAGCTCTAGTACCCTGATGTGAAGCTGCATTATATATTTTCCAGCAGTAACACCTAGACTTGTGGGTTAGCTCCTAAAATGAAGGTAGTGGCATTAGTTGGTTATTTCTGTTGATAGATGCCTCACAGACTGCTCTGCCATTTGTTTACCCTCCATACTAGATTGATTCTTGAGTCATTCAGGCTTTTTAAATTTTCCTTCTTACTAAATTATGAAAATAGAAATGTGCAACTTAGAATGCATGTTAAAATGGCCCCTCTCATCTAGAAATTTTAGAGACTGGTATGTCATTCTAGAAACATTTGCTCATAATTTGGTTTAGGTAGCTAATGATCCTTAATCAGTCTGAAAAAGATTATCAGTTGTATTAAAAGCTGACACATTCCATTGTCCAAATAAGATGAAAGAATAAAGGAATTCACAAGAGATTTAAAATATTGAATTATTCAGTAATAATTTTCATGCTGAAAATAGCACTAGCTGTCTTTCTATCAGAACATTGAGAAGTGCTAATATTTCTCTTAAAACTTAAAATTAGACTATTTATTCAGATTTCTCATGATATGCAAATGTATGTCTTCATGTCTATCTCCTGCTACAAAAACAATTTCCTTTCTAAAGCCACCAATTTCACCCAAGATTATCACTTTAGAAATATAATTTAAATCAAAGTCCTTGTAAGAATAAGTATTACACAAACAAAAATTGCCTTGAAATAATATTGTAAAAGCTGCAAAATTGAACACTGAACTTAGACAGAATTAAGTTGATTATATAAATATTGTATTGCCCTCTCCTTATTTACTTGAATACTCTTTTTTCAGAGCACCTGAGCTTATTGAGTACACATTTAGATGGTATTCATTGAATGTGTAACTGTTCAAAATTATATTTAATCTTTTTCTTATTTGCTACTCACTCTTCAATCCTAGATCGAAACATAGTACACCAGTATCCTCAAAGGAATATCTAATGAGATTTTCATTTTGCTAAAATGGATTTTGAATACCTAAATCTGTCTTGAGCATGTTGTCAGTATTCCCTGGTTACTCAGGAGCAGCTCAGAACAGACCAATCCTCACACCTGCCTCAGCTGGTGTCTGAATTCTGAGTGACTTGTACTGGGTCTGGCTGGGGTGGAAGTAACTTCCTTCAGAGCAGCCTGCATGGTGCTGCTTAGAAGGACTAAAACACTGTTGATAACATGTCAGCATTTTGCCTGCTGCTCAGCAGTGCTTGCACAGCACCAAGCTTTTCTCTTTTTCCCACTCTCTTTATGCTCTGTCCATCAATTGGGTTGCAGGAGCACAGTAGACTGGGAGTTGTCATAAAGCTTTGCTGAGTCCAATTGCACAAATGGAGCAGTCCAGATTGTACAATGTCATGCTCAACAGTAGGACTGGGATAGCAGAAGGAGGACTTTGTCTTTCCACTTCCATGGTAGCCATCATTCAAGGAATGTTTGGGCACCGGTCTGTTTGTGGGGTTGGTGAATGATTCCATTTGTGTCACTTGTGGGGTTTTTTCCCTTCAATTACTAACCTGTCTTTCTTGCGACTCACAAGTTTTCTCTTTTTTTCTCTACCTATTCTCCCACTCATGCTGTTAGGAGGTGGGAACTAAGAGAACAATTGTGGGTACTTGGCTGCTGGCCAGGGACAACCCACCTCAGAAACACATTGGATGACATGAGAGATCTCACAGGACTGTATTTCCACACCTGGCCACAGGAATTATAGCTATATCTAACCTTATAATATTTCTCCCACAGCATGTCTATCTTTCCCATTCCCTGCTTGACCCCATCAGGGACCTTTGGAGACATCAGAAACCTCCTGTTGGTCACCCTATTTGATTTCCCTTTCTATGAAGTGAAGAACTCAGTTCCTCTAAGTCATGAGGGAACAGGACAGAATTCATTCATCAAGACCTGGAAGCACTCCAGGTTTCACAGTATAGGCTTCAAATTGGCTCAGTCTGAGTTTCCCTCTGTAAACTGAAAGCAAGATACTGTGATTAAAAATCCAGGAAAGTGAATAGGTAGTGCTATGAGTGCCTTCAAAAACAATTCAGTTTGAAAGAGTACCTCTTTCAAATTAAACAAATATTCAAATTCAAGGAGGGGAAAAAAAGGCATTTAATTTTTTAGGAAAAAATTAGCTTGAATTTGAGGACTGAATTTTATTAGCTAAACCCTTTAGTACACATGAGACCTCTAAATCCAGATGTAGCTATGTCATTCCATTAAATACTGGATTCTAAGTGTATAACATCCTCCAAACCTGGCAATGCTTGCTACTCTGCAGCACAAACACATGGACCATTACAGATGTACAACTAGGTATTCTATATGGCTGATTTGCATCAAATTTTTTCTTTTTCTTTTTTTTTTTTTTATTTTAACTAAAAGTATAAAGTGCCTTTTGAGATAAACTGAAGTTTTTGCTACTCTCTAGATCTGACTGGAGGATCTGTTAGGTGCCACTACCACAGTTTCAATTTTGTTAGAAAGCCACAACAAATTTTTACCAGAAATACCAATAATCTGGTATGTAGCCATTGGATCTTATTCATATCATAGCAATCATGAAAGACCCCCCAAAAAAATCTAGACATCAATATCTCCAGTCCATATGAGAGATGTTTTGCAGTGTATGAATTTTTACAAACGTTTTACAAACTTTTCACAAACCCTTCAAAGCAAAACTCCTTTGTTCCCATCTTCCTTGTTTTAAAATACAGATTACTATACCAATTTTGGCTAAATTTCTCTCCCTGTATAATGAAGAGGCTATAAAACTAAGAGATGTCTAATACAACATGACTAATTTGCCTCCTAAACTACTCCAATAAATGAACAGTTATGAAAATTATGAACTACTGAAAGGAAATATATTGGTGGAAAACAAAGCCAAATATTTTCAGCATTTTTTCATCATGACTGGCTCACCTGAGTCAATGTTGAGTTAAAGATAGCACTCTAAATAAATGTACATCTACTTTTTCCTTTTTTTTTCTTTTTAAAGGCTCACAGCTCTTTTTTCTTTTTTGTGTTGCAACTGGAACAAGAACACATAAAAGTGATCTAATGAAGGTTCTTGTCTCTGTTGAAGTATATAATAAAGAAGCAAAGCTTGCAGAAGTAGGTGACATCTTTTATTATGCCAATATTTTCTCTTTTGATGTCCTTAACCGCCATGGCTACAACAATGTTTATACAAGAGAAGAAAGGTTTTGCTTATTGCCTTGACACCTGGGATATACCAACACTATTGTTGAGGGGAAGGGATAGATTCAGTATATGTACAACTATAAATAAACAATACAAAATTCCCTGTGGATTTCTGCACACATATTGCCACTAACACTTTTGCAAAACTGACATAAGGAATAAAACCACTCTTTGCTAGAAGCAGAGCATAGTAGAGTATTAAAATTTCCCCATAATCAAACACTCTCTTCTTTCAGGGCTTAGTGAGGTCACAGTTGGGAATATGTACAGTTTATTGGAATTTTGCATGGTGTATTAATTAATCTTTTAAAGGAAGTGGGGCACAGAAAGACCTCCAGGTCAGCAGAAAAAGTGCTGAATTTCATAGTGCTGGCTCAGAGCACTCACTTAGGAATTGCTGTACAGTAAAAGAGCTGGTTTTGGTAAGTAAACTAGTTATGAAGGACGAAAAAAGAGAACTGAGAACTCAAGCTGATGCTGAACAGCATGAGTGTGAATGTTCAGTCAATGTGCACGGTGCTGTTTCTTCATATAAAGAAGAAACCAGCAGATGGGGAAACTCTCCTCTTTGGCCATCAAAGCACTTCATATATTCACAGTGTGAATTTACACAAATATTTATGTAATGAAGTACAGCAGAGCAGTAGCAGTTAATATTTGTTACATTCCAACAGCAAAAAGAAAAGGTAGCATGGACAGAAACCAATCTCTTGTGTTCTAATCAACCCCTTATCTTTTTCCTATTTATTTTATTGTGATGGTTTTCATGATGTCTCAAGAATCTTTAATTTTTGGTTCTCCAGAATAATCCAGGAAAACACATAACAAAAAAAAATCCATGATCTGTGACAAGCAGGCAACTTTGGGATTTTGTTGACTCTTTGGTGTTTTTTCACCTTTTTAAAACAGTAAGAAAAGAAATTATAGAAGGAAAGTGAATGTAAACAACTTTCAAGAATCATGTTAGCTGATAAATTTCTTTAAAATAAATGCTGTGGGTTTGGTATCTGTTAAGAAATTCAGTCCCTATCATGGACCTGTGGTTCATTTTTCATTATGAAGCAGTATTATAATCGATTTTGCATGAACCTTTGCGAATTACTATTTCCTGTTCAGTGGTTTTATTTTCAATTTGATAATAAAACACCCATAAAATTTAAAGGTTTATTAAGGAGAGGGGGTTTAGTACTAGCACCTGGCAAGTATATGGAATGTATACTCAACTAAGAATTAAAAATTGGCATTCCTGGAATTTTTTTGCTCTACCATTTGTACATGGGGTCAGGGAGATCAGCCTGTGCACAGGCAGTGGATGTAAGAGTGAGCAGGGAAAGGTTCCAGAGCTACTGCTTGGGAAACCACCTTAGAGATGGAGAGAGTGGCAACCAAGGCTTACTACAAACTTCAGCAGCTTTGAGAGCACTCAGGCTGGTACTGCTGAATCCTCTGAAGAAAACCAAAACAGTAAGAAAAATATATTCATAATATCTGTTTTCCAATGGATAAGTCTGCTGAGATTTTAGTCGAATCATCCTAAGCCACTTATTCAAAAGCAACAAGCACTGTTTCTTGTTATCAGCTCAGTGTGTTCTCTCTGGGGCACTTTGATAGGGAAGAGCTTTTCAGGGTGCTGGGAGAAGAAGAGTTTGGAAGTCATGGGTCCAGAAGCAGCTTTGGAAAATCTTGGATTCGGATCTTTGAGGCTGCTGAGTAATGTCATCAACGGGAGATGTCATTCCAGAGGCAGTGAAACATCAGGCTGGGAAAGCTTAAACACAAATATATTGTTGTCAGAGCATCTAAAAAATAAGGTTAGAAGTTATCATGTCATAGATATAATTAGGTTTAGATGGTAGTTACTTGTAAAACTCGAAGTACTTTAAATAGAAGTGCAGTTTATTAGTATGTATTATTCAAGAAAAAGGAAGCTAGGACAGCAATTATAGACAGTTTCTTGTACAAGTTCAGAGATCACTTCTAAATTAGATCTCTACTCACTGACAACTTAAAAGACTAAACATTGCAAAACCTGACATATTTCCAGCTTGCTTGTTATAAATATTCAATACACAAATAGATAGACAGATTGCCCAAAAATTTCTATGAGAAAGAATAATATAAATTAAAAATAATAAGAAAGACAAACAGAAATGGGCAATTTTAAAAATATTTTTTTCCAGAGCTACTGTGTAACTTATCTACTTTCCAAGTTCTCAGGATCCCAGATTTGTCTTTATCACAAATAGAAAGCTGATTTGTTTTCAAAAACCAAGGTGTACACTGACTCTTTCATGCTGTATGCCTTTCTACTCCTGTGGTCAAGTACCTTGCAGTTATTATCGCTTATTTGTTCAAGTGGTGAGGAAATATTAAATATCACTACTTCTCAGCAGAGACTGGACAATAATTATCAACAGATGGCTGGCAGTAGAGTTTTGAGAGAGAGAAAGAAATTGCTCTTCCTTCCAAAACAACCCTCTGTGAGAAGCTGTAAGCAACTAATTAGTGATAGTTTTGGTTAAAATCAGATTTAACTGCCTGCTTTTTCACCATGTTTTTTGTGTTACTTTTATGCCTTCTTATTCATCTGTGATGAGCAAACACCAGTGCTTTGTCTTGGCTTTCTCCTAATGATGTTATTTACATTTAAAAAACTTGGCAACTTCTTGTAATTTACTGTCTTATTAAATGTAATACCACGGTTGGGTAATTAGACAGGTACAATTTTGCAACAGTATCTTAAGCTTCCATACCCACACATTTTAAATGACTCCACAGAAGATGTGGACATACACAGTGGGACAGATCCTCCTCTGTAGCTATTGCATTAAGTTAAGGTAATTTATTCCAGGCTCCCTTTACATGTGACATGATTTTTCGGAATAAACATGTGACTAATCAAACCACTGGACCCTAAGATATTTGCTTCACTAATCAGCCCATCCCTAAATATTTTTAAAGGACAACTGATTTGCAAATATTGGGAAAAGTAAAGGCACTGAAATTGCCTTCACATTCAATTTTCTTTTGTTTTGTGCAAGTGAAAGGTTCCATCTGGGTACTCCAGGTGCCTCAGCTTGAAATGCTGTAGAATCCCTAGCAAAGTAACCCATAATGGTAAATCCCCAGGATCTCCACCAGGTTTCTGCAATGAAAAAAAAAAAAGTGTTTTAGAGGTCATTATAGGAAGCTGATGCTCCTTATGTTGCTATGCTTTGTATGGAGAACACAAACACTCCCAAATCATGGTAGCAATTCAGTTGTAGGTATTTAATTATTGAAATAAGCTCCTGGAGTGCTTTCCTACTGTTTCTCAGCTGCTTTGCCACGTAATATCACACAAAGCTGCCTGGAAGGCTGCTGGAAGGAGGAGGAATTTGTCTTCACCAGCCACAGGTGCTCAGCACCATGCTTTCCTCACACCAGCAAGATCCTGCGCTGAGAGACCCCGAGGTGCCACAAGGGAAGCCCCACTGCAGCAGCTGGTACTCTTTACCATCACAGTCCTAAATGACAAAGGCTTTCATGCCACAAACACGTCCAAAGATGAGCTTTCAATTCACCCCAAGGTCAGTTGCATCCTCCACCTGTCTCTCCTGCCTGGGGAAGGCCTGAAAAGCCCTTCAAGTTAAGGACCCGCACCTGTCAGCAAGGCAGCCTCTGGTTTTCATTCTCTGTTGCATTTGCATCACATTTGTGGGATTATGCAATGTTCATTCTCATTGCAACAGTGACAAAATTTTTAAAAATCTAGAAACCCAACAAACACTGAACCACTTGTACTTAGTTATTGTGAGTTTATTCCATCAAAAATTGACATTTCTTTTCAGAGTCCTGCTAGGGATATAAACACTCCCCAGCTCTTGGACTGGAATTCTGCTTACATATGACTATCACTTTAAGAGTCTATTTTAAATATAATGGCTAGAGTATTTTTTTTATTAAAACCCACTTAAAATTAACACCAAAACAATAAACTAAAGCTCAAAGTCAAGGTCTAGCCTGTACAGCTGGATAAAATTTCTACAATTGTTTCTTACTTCTAAAATGTGACTAATGGAAGGAGATTCCCCTTTCTACCTCACTTTATGAGTCACTTAATACATAAAATCTGCCTTTTCTAGTAAAAACGTTTCTTTTCATTCTACAAAACAAGTTAAATATATTATTGTTTAGTACCAGGAAATTTTAAGAATCTCTAAATTTTCACAATGCAACTAATATATCACAAATCAATCAACACATAACATCCAACAAATTAAAATATTCGATCAACTTATGTACAGGATCACATATATTTTCCTTGAAAATCTCAGTCATTAATATGCCTACACACAATGGTTATCAAACAATTGTTTGGAGAGATTTCTGAAAAAGTTCTATCAATAATATTTTTTGTTAAATTAATTTTTTTTAATATATCACAAAAATATTTGTTCTTGCCTTTTTCTAAGTACCATAAACTCAAATGAAACATTAAAAATTTTTTAAAAATCAGCACTTTTACCCTAGCTGATGTAATAAAAACACTTTCATATTTTCATATAAAAAACTCAGTTTTAAAAATGTCTTTTAATCCCTTAGTTTGGTATTTTTACATGTGTTTTGATAAAAAAAGGTCTATCCAATGAATTTCTGTCTAAAAATACTAGTAAACTTGGAAGTTGAATGTCATATGGCTAAATAAAAGGCTTGTTGCACTGACAGGAGAGGATGGAACAGGTAAATGTGAGCAGTAGCAGATAAAAAAAAATTAATTAAATTAATAAAAAACACATTCTGGACCTTATGCAAGCACCATGAGCACATACACACGCACATACACTCAAACAGGGATTTTGGACTAAAACTTGCCAAAATCCCTACCCAAGGCTAACCAGCCAAGCCTGGAAGGCTGTTCTCTGCATTTCACATAAAAATAGTAATAATGAATAAAAATACTTGGAAGTCCTCCAATACCTTATACAGCATAATTTCTGTTTCTCTTCCCCACGTATACCCGCAGGCTTGCTCCTGCTCTAGAGTTCCTGTTCTCTCTGGTTTCTCACCAAGGTAATATATTTGCACCACTGTGAATGAAAAGCAATATTCTGAATTTTAAGTGCAAAGGAAATCTGTGCTCCTTAAGCCTTCTTACCTTTTCTTGGGCTACTACATTTCATCACCCAAATAAAGATTCCATTCAGCATACCCACACGCTGGACATGAGGCTTAGACTTAGGTCACCTTTTTTTACTCCATATTTTCCTCATTGCCTCATGTGACCTTAGACAATTAGTTCAGTATCTGGTATCTCAGCTTCTCTGTCTTCTAAGGGCTGGAGGAAACACTTCCATGCCAGCAGATTTTGAGATCAGAGAGTGGTTTACACAAAGCAGAAATTTAGTACCTAAATCCTAAATTGCATCTGAACAGGTTCTTCAGCTTTCTTCAAGTGCTGGAGACACCTAAATATTCCAGTTGCACCTCTGTGTAACCTGGATGCTCCCAAAGTCCATGGAGGTCTGTCTTACACACCCTCCAAGCAGAAGAGATGCATGGATGTTTCCTGCCTCAGCTTGATCAGGCTTTAAATTCCATCCTCCTGTGCTTCCCAGCCAGGACACCCTCTTGGGAGGGATAGAAAATTTGGATTGGTATCCTCCAAGGCAGAGGACAGCACTGGGCAAGTGCCAGTAGGACAGGATTTCAGGCTACCCTTCCCCTCCACATTTCTTGTTGCATAGTTTCTATGTCCACTGATGAGACAGAGGTTTCATTCTCAGGTATTTCACAAAGTCAGAGAATAGTTTAGATTGGAAAAGACCTTTAATATCATCGAGCCCAACTGTCAACACAACACTGCCAATTCCTCCACTAACCCATGTACCTAAACACCACACCTTCACATTTTTAAATGCTTCCAAGGATGATGACTTAACCACTTCCCTGGACAGCCTGTTCCAGCACTTGACAACGCCTTCCATGGAAATACTTTTTCTTTATATCTGGTGTAAACCTCCCCGGAACAGCTTGAGCCCCTTTCTTCTTGTCTTATCTGTCATTTGTTACCTGGGAGAAGAGACTGACCCTCTCAGGTAGTTGTTGAGTGACAAGGTCCCCCCTGAGCCTCCTCTTCTCCAGGCTAAACACTCCCAGCTCCCTCAGCAACTTGTCATAGAACTTGTGCTCCAGACCCTTCCCCAGCTCCGCTGCCCTTCTCTGGACACACTCCAGCAGTTCAATGTCTTTCTTGTCATGAGGGACCAAAACTTAACACAGAATTCTATGTGCAGCTTCTCCAATGCCAAGTGCGTAATTATTTCCTATAAAATCACGTTGCCTCACTTTTCTCTGTGCAGCTACAACTTTAGTCACAACCATCAGTGCAATCATGAGTCCTAAGTGAGGAACTAGTGCTTCTTTAGCTTGTAGCATTGCCAAATTTTTCAATTTAATGTCTTAAAATAATTTTTTTTCCTCAACTGCATGTTGAGCACAAAATAGTGACTGAATATTAAAAGTCCAGTAAACCATTTTAAGAGACATTTAACATTTAAAAGACAAAACTGAAGATAAATTAGTTCCACCTGTGAACTAAAGATAAATTTGGATTCTTTACAAAATCAAGGTTGACTTAGACCATCCCAAAGCTGTAAGGTAGTTTTCACTGCTCTTCCATGACTCCAGTCCTATGTCTGTGATTAACTATTAAATAAGGTCAATGACTATGTGTATTAATGTCTTATGCTAGACAGAATCTCTGTTGCTTTGTCTTATTTCCAGATGAGTAGGTACTGACTAGATTGCCCTGTGCAGCTGAAATGTGAAATTAAGCCAGCTGCATTCTTCAGCTTTAGGTACAACACAGCTCCCTTTGAAAACATGACAACCCAAGTGACTATAAATGTGTTACAGTCTCCAGGGCTCTGGAATAGATCTTCATGTTTAAAATAGAATTAGCTATTCTTCAAACAGCATGCCTTGAGAAATTATTCTCATCTAAGTGTGTACAAATGAACTATTAATGAGGTTTCTGTAGGAAAACAAAAAGAATAAATAATGTGAGAATAAACTTACTGCAACAAAATACGTGCTGCTCTGACTTTAAAATTCTTCTGTGAACTTGTGACATACTCTCTTTAGATGCTTAAATAAAGAAATATTGAGTGCTCTCCATGTTTCTGTTTAACTACTATTAAAAAGCCATTATTCAATAACACAAACAGCTTAGTTTCACCTCCTCTAAGGTTGGGGTTGTTCTTGGTGGGTTGTTTTTTTTTTTTTTTTTTAAGTCTGAAAAGAGGACAAGACACAGCTATACTGTGTGGCTGCTGGACAGGAGGTGCCATTGTGGTTACCAGAGTTTTATTTATCCTTAACCCTAAGAAGCAGCCCTTTAACCAATAGCCTTCTCTACTGCCTTTCCACTGGAAATTTAGCACTATACTTTGCTCTATTCCCAAGATGGTTTTTAATGGCTGTTTCTTGTTACAGAGAAAAAGCTTCTTCTGAGTTGGGCACGTTTCCAGTGCAACAAGTAACAGCACTTACCAGGAACTTATACTGCAATCTTTTGATTCTCAGAGAAGATTCACTAATACTGGCAAGTCTTTATGGCAGCTTGCTGTTGTTGCTTAGATGAATGGCTCATTTCTGAAAGAACCAAGTGGGAAAAGAAAAAAAATGCAAGCTGCACATTGACAAAGAAAAGAGGTTTTGCCACTGGACATAGCTATCTAATCCAATTTCCAATAAATATATACAGTAATAGGTCTAACATGATTCGTAAAGTGTCATAAAGGCCCAGTTCCTGAGAAGTTGTAAACACACACACACATACACTCACACATGCACATTTACCTAACAATCAGAACCTGTTGCCATCAAAATGAACAGCATTAATCACTTTTAATGGTCAAACTGTTAAAAAGATGTTCTAACTGATTACTGGTGTAAAATAAAATAAACATTATGCATGCAAATCTTATTTCCCAAAAACTGAATCACTTTTGTCAGGTATTTAACTTAAACCAGCAAAACAGACCATCAAGAAGGCAGCATTTAAATAGATGCCTGCAGCAATGGCCAGTCAATGGCCTCTTTATTTGTTAAAGATGGATTATTTTAAATAAATTACAGAGCACTTGCACTGAATAAACAGAGTCTCAGTGGCTGTGGCATGCTATACATGCTTAATTGAGCCACAGAAATCCTAAATGACTACTGAGCTGTGTAATCGCCTTTGATTTCGCTGATAGGACCTGATTCTTTAGGTAAAAACCAAGCCATTGAGGACTGAAAAGCAACACTACCTTGAGGAAAACACAAAGTTTAATCTGGAATATATACTTATAATATTTTGGAAACCACAGAGATGGAGTGTTCCAATAACTGAACACAAGGCAGCTTCAGAAGTGAACGATCTGTGTGTCATTTTTATTTGAGCTTGATATGTTAAATGTCCCAAATGTTTATGTTGTATAAGCCCACTTAAACATTGCAAAGTGCAACAGATTCATTGGCAAAATAAAAAGTAAAGCTTTTTTAGTCTTTCTTGCTGTCTTCTTTGCATTGATACACCACATTATATGCACACAAGTACCCAGGGGTTTTCTTAATTAATTATGTAATTTGACCGCTTTTGGGGAACCCGTCAATATGATTTACTTGGAGTGTTACCTATAGCTTCTATATGCTGAAGTAAAACATCAGGTCAGAAATCAGGAACAGATGCTTTAACCCTTACTGATAACAGTGTTCATTTTGAGATTGTGTATTATTAACTCTTGACGTTCCAGTCCTTATGTAACTCAGCCAACAAAAAAATTCCATCTGAAATGAGGCTTTTCTTGGTACACAGATCCAACTTACAAGATCAGATCCTTCCCTTGGCATAAATGAATCCTGACCTAATGACATATGGAATTCATTTTGACAGAAGCTATGACCTTAAATAATATTACTTCCATTTGTCAATATCTCTGGAAAATGGTTTGACACTGAGAAGCAGTTTGAAAACTACCTTGAATAACAGCAATTAAAAGAGAGATTGATCCTGATGGCCACTTTAATAATGATTGCATACCTGGATTTTCTCTAAAAAATTTCAACACCTACCACTTTCTTTAATAAGCAAGTGTAAAAATGCTCAGCTGTGAAATACTTCTTTTTCTAATGAAGCTCAAGGAGCTATATTTTCAGTTTCCACAATTATACTGTATATTTGAAAAAAAAAAAGGTACATGAGTTTAACCATGTTGGTAAAACAAGTGTCTGTCAACATCCATTTAAAACTGATGAGCATTTAAAATGGAAATTTTATCCATACATGATGAGGCCAAGAAAATTAAGAATATAGTATTAGATATTCTAAAGTACTCTGATGAATGCTATGAATTTTTTGAAAATAAGAACAGGCTGCTTCATAATGTCACAAACTGGTCAATCAAAAGTCCTCATCAAGCTTGCAGGCTTTGTCCAAAGCAGGAGAACTGCTCCTGTGTGACTTTAAAAACTCAGACAAAGAGGCTGTAGAAGAATTTGAGGATGCTCTTGGTGCAGTTTTGGTTATTCCCTTGATATTTTTCATAACATGGAAGAGAAGATCCTGCTGTCATGAATGTTAGCCCTTCCTGGAGGGAAAATGCTTGGCCTGCCTCCTGGGCCTGAGCAGCACACAGCAGGGATGACACAGCGAGCAAACACAGCTGCCACAGCTCTGTTTAGCATCATCACACTGTTTTCTCAGGGAAAGGAGAAAACACTTAATGTTCCCCCCAGTTAACGTCTTTAGTGGAATTAATGAGAAAAAAAATCTGGAACTTATTTTGTTGACTTGTGAACATAACAATAGGGAAAATCCCCCAAATATATGAGAGAAATTTGCAAGGGCAGGAGGATCTGTGTGTCATTCTCAGCCTGTTCATACTAATCCAGGACATAATTATATTTGTGCTGTCTTTGGCAGTACACTTTTTTCCCTTTAGCCACAGAGACACATTCTCAGGAGGCCACCAATCATGCAGAAACCATGTGGCAAAGTTGGGTATAAAATTCAAATAGCCTGGTGCCACGCAGTCATTCCCTGCTCCAGCCTGGGGATTACAGAGCAATGTGGAAGCAGGTGAGACCAAGTCTAGCCACTTTTTGTACTTTTTGTGCTCTGCCCATCAACCCCAGAGCTGAACTAGACACACTTCTGTTTCCTTGGTGGCCTAAATGTAGAATCTCATGTAAGCAATTTGGACTGGTTTCCCACAGGTCCTTTTAAAACATTTTTTTTTTTTTTAACTTCCCTCTTAAATATGGCTCCATGCTAGCCAGAAACTCTTTTGATTGCGCTGCTAACTCACAGGCACATCTGGCTGGGTTCAAACAGTCAAGTGCTTTTTATAGTTCCCTTTGGCCAGCAAGCACAGCATCTTACAGGGACATTCATTGAGAGCATTCCTCTGGTCTGTCCACAAGCCAGATGAGCTCAAATAATAGAGATACTGATAAGAAATCTGATAAGGAAAAATTTGCAGAAACAGGAGAAGAGTGATTGTACCTCCCACAAATCCAAGCAGACATAAAGCCTGCACAAAACAGAGACCTGAAACTGTGCAACACGTGTGTAAGGAGAAATATGTTATAAATGGTTAACTGAGACTTACCTAAATCAGGAAACAGGCTTGAGCATTAAAATTCTAAGACACAGTTAATAGAAAAGACTCAATAGGACACAAGGGAAACAGCTGGATGGGTGTGGAAGTATGGTAAACCCAGGAAAAGAAATACTATAGCCAGTGTGACTGCTGCAGAAAAGCAGCTGACACAATGAAAAAATGATAGGAAACTTACAGTGCAGAAGTAATCAGGGACAGAGATCACCAAAGGATTCTGCAGAGAATAGCCTGTAGCAAGCTGAAATAAAGGATCAAAAGGCTACTTGGGTACCAGCTATCTTTTAAGTGAGAGAACACTGGTGAAGTTGCTGCAGAACTTGGGATGTGGTGTCCTAGATCCTCAATATAGCCCACAAACTCCAAAAGTGTAAAAAATGAAAGAATATTTAACCAAAAATCAAGTACTATACATAAAAGCAAATGGGATAAATTAATTCCTTCCTGGTGCAGGAATTTCTATTAAATAGATATTTCTCCTATGTTCATAATATTTCTAACAAATCCTCATCCATGTCCAGAGAGGTTTACAGTCTGAAGAATTCAACCCTGTGAAAGAATGCATCTTCCACAAATCAAATCCTTGAATAAATATTGTGAGATATATTGAGAAGGATATGCTACATTTATTTATATAGTGTCTTTCAGGCCAAAACATTTCAAAGTGCTTAACTAATTATTGATCAGCACAGATGCCCTCACAAGTGTATTCACTGAACAAAAGGTCACAGATATCCTTGTGTGAGGAACAGCTATAATTAATTCACATGTGAAGGAGGAACATACAAGCTGTCTTCAGAAGTGGGGCAATTGGTAAATGTTACACTCCCCTCATGCAACTTCTCTGCCTGTGTCAGCCTCTGCAGGGATCACCATTTAAAATCTGTGGGGAATTAAGCACCATAAAAATGAAAAAATTGTGAAGGATGCACTAGGATGAGAAGAACAGGAGCAGAGCTTTAAACATTATTCCAGGCACTGAAGAAAAACATCACTTATTCAAATCTTACCATCACTATAGATACCTTGCAGAAGCCCTTACAATAAGGAGGTCTTCACTTTGCTGTTGCATAAGATTAGCATTCAGACTTTTAAAAGTAATCAAAGGTATTTTCACATTGATGTTTCCAATTTCAGCACCCAACTTCACATATTGCCTACCAAAATCTCTTCTTTATGCTGACACACCATATGTGCTTTTCTGATTGAGACAATCTTGCAATAGTTTTGCTTTGATCTCAAAAGGAAAGCAAAGAAACCACTACAAAACAGTGGCATTTAAAGAAGGGAGTTAAAATAAGCCTTCTAGACACAAATTGCTCAGTCTCCTGCTAAGGCTGTTTGTAAAGACTACTTACAGCTAACTTTAATCCTTCTCATATTTTAATGGATCATTAACTTATCTTTGACTGTCAATTGTTGCCATTTATATATTTTATCTCCCTTTTTATCTCCATTTCCACTAACAATGATATCAGAGCAACACTGCAGCCTACAGGTATGAATAGATTAATAATTAGTGTAGATCCTTCTCCCTTCATGTAAGGTGCAGGTAGCATTCTGTTTCAACCTTCAGCAATGCAAATAAGCTGATGTTGGCAGTATATCATGAGCTGCACACCAGACATTTCCTTAATGACTTGCTAATTTTCCTCTCCATATCCTCCACATGACATACTGGAACCTCATATGGTTGTGAGACCAGCACAACTGAGAATGCAGCCCATGTAAATAGCCCTATGACTTTGTTTTGATGGCAGCCCTTGTTTCTCTGTTTTCCCCTTGAGGAATCTGCTTGTAATTTTTAATTTAATATTTGATGGTGGCACAAATCTAATTACTTAGATATTTACCTTCTCTATCTACTGTTTTCCTGCTAATCTGCAGCTGCCTGAATTCTATCATAAAACAGAGATTAATGTTTTTATTTTCTGTTCAGCATTTTATTCTTGTTCACTTGATTTACTCAAGTAAATACTATACAGCCATGAACCTAATCCCTTTTACTTTTTTCTTTTTGATTAAGAATAAAAGAACTTGTATCCTTGAATTTATCCTCAGAACATTGCTTAATACATGCAGAACACAATGTAATCTTTCTTGGATTTGAATTCTACTTTCAATGAGTTTTAGAAACATTAATAGCTGAAAAGTACCATTGTATCCCAGGGTATGGCAATCTCCTTAAACCTCCAGAAATAACAAGAACATTGTTTTTCTTTTGTATCATAACACTGGGATTTACCAGACTAATATAGTAGGACTCTCATTCTGAAAATCATATTTTCCTATCTATTGACTGAAATAACCATGCTGTGCAACCACAGACCGAGGAACTCAAGTTTATTTTGACTCAGTAATACCATATGCTCTGGGTAGAAAGTCCTTAAGGCTGTCCTTGCAGGGTGTGTGCCTATGAAGCGATTGCCTGAAAGTCACTGCCTTGTTGACAGTGAATTTACTGAAGGCACAGCCTCAGGTTTCAGAAAATGGAAGCCTGAGGTTGGACCAGCTCAGGGCTGTGCAGTGGATCCCACCTTTCAGTGTGCAGGATCTCGAAATGGAGTGTCACCTGTATGGGGACTCCAATGTGTACACATTGTAATTAAACCCATGAGGGTTCAATACTTACAGAGTGCTTTTCCTTGGTCTGGTGACCAAATGAAGAATATTAGTAACAATTAATTATTTAAATATAAATAAGTGTTTTAAAATAAAACCTATTTGGTTGGTCTCCCTTACTGCATACAGTGGCTGGCACAATTACCTGAAGAAGGAGAAACTCAGATTCAAACCTTCTTTCTTTAAAATGTCTGGAGAGCCCTAGTGGTTGAACTACATGTTATCCCACATTTACATCTGCCTAGTGTACACACTGCTTTTTGATTTTCACTGGCACTTGTTAGCCTTGGGTCAGCAATATGTCAGATACTCATACTACATTGTACCTGAGCTGGCTCTCATTTTGCTAGCTTGATTCCAGGGTTAGAATAGCAGAGCCAGTTTTGGTAATTTTTCATATAATCTGAGGCACAGCAGTACCATCAGAGGAGGACATAAATTCACAGCATGTATGGTAGCAATACTGCAGCATACTTACTACCTTACACCAGATGGTGTTCAATCAGTAGTGGGAACTTAGGAAGAGAGAGCAACGAGTTTCCTTGTTGCTGAAATGAATTAGAAATAGAAAGCACAGTCTGCCTAAAAACTGAAGAATTAAATCATTACAGCTACAATACCAAGGGTAAGTACATGCTCAGAGCAGCAGAATAAGTCCAAGATGTAAATTTCAAAAAGGAGATGCAAGGCTTTTTTATGCTCTGTTTGATTCCTTTTCTTAATTCAGAGTTTAAGAACAAACATCTGATATATGAAATGCATTGCTGAATTCCCCCATGCTACTCAGATCACACAGCAGTCTCCTACAAGTATGTGCTACTTAGTGTGTTTTTAAAAAACTCTATCAGTGAAGCAAAGCACATTCTGGTACATGTTCAACTGCTTTTGTGGTTCAGCATAGGAGGCACTTTTTTTTTTTTAAGGTAATCTAAGGCAATGGAGCACAGCCAGGGAAACAGCCAAGAGAATGGACAAGTAACATAAGAGAAACAGAAAGAGCTTGCAAAGACAAAACACAAAGGAAAAGGTTTGGTGAACAATAAATGAGAGCCAGAAATACAAGGATTTGGAATTGATGTTTATTTTATTTGAGATTAATAGCAAGAAAGGACCTATAACTGTGCTACAAATTGCTCAATGCCACATGCAGTGCCAATATTATGCCATTCATTATACTTGCAGGTGTATTATTTCTAGTTCCCCAGATAAAAAAAAATATTTTCCATGTTTCCTTTGTATTTTAAAATGTATTTTTTCACTGCTATATTGCCAAAGGTTCTTATTCTTCCAAACTCAATAGCAACTAATCATTTTCCTGGCTGCAGACTGGGGATATGGTTACTATTTTGTGCAGGTAATTCTTCCATTTTTATTAAAGGACCACTCTAAAATTTTGATCGGCCTGTATTTTAAGTTCTTTCCTACATGTTTGTTTTCCCCTCTGAGAATAGTCTTTCTATTAAACCTTATTCAAGTTCCTAATTACAAACCTGGTTTCCCTCTATTGGGATGAAAAGTTTCTTATTATCAATATTATGCACTTTCTTCTCAAGAAAATTCAGAAAATAAATCAATGCAACAAAGTGAAATCTAACATCAACATCTTTACCTACTGCTTGCAACTGCTGCAGACTTGTTGCTATTGCCTGACTTAATGTTGTTGCTCCATGGCAGCTGTGGATAGGATTTGGACAGAGATAATAGTGTAAAAAGTCCAGCAGTAGAGCAAATTGTGCTGGTGGGAGTTGCTCCATGGTCTGAGGTACTTCTGATCCCCACTCCTCATGTCCACTGGCAGAGAATCCAAAGTTTTGTGGTTCCTGCAGTGGCTTAGCAAAGCTTCTCAGTGAGGAAAATGATTGAGGTCCAAGTGTGGTCTGAGGACACTTGTCCTTCCTCCACAGACACCCTCCTGCCAAAGAGAAAACCCCACCTCCAGCCAACCTGGGGCACAGAGGGATCCCATGTGGCACCCAGGAGTCCTGTGGGCTGTGATCCCATCATGTGGGCACCTCCACACTAGGACCCTCCACATCATAAAGCATTCAAGCCTTCTAAAAGCTCATGGGAATGATAGCCTACAGTGGTAGCCTGTTAAATTCAGAATACTAAGCAGGCACTTACCCCTTGAGAAACTTTTTTTTGTTTTGTTTTAATTAGTGTACCAACTAATATTTATATTACTGATTCTAACAGACACAGCCCAGGGAGCCTTTTCTGTTTTAGCAGGCAAGTATCTCAACTTTGACACAAGACCTCAGCAGAACTAACTCCTGAGTTTGGCTTGATTTTGACTTCTGTAAGTGAAGACATTTAAGATGGTTGTGATTAATGAGAGATTACTCCTTCCTTTGGCAGTTAATCCTCCAAACTGAGGAAAAAAAGACAAAATTATGTTATTGCCTTATGCATTCCTTAGTATTTTAAAAGAACATGGCCATTTCAGTGTGGAGAAGTCCAGGTTCATTCATAACCTTTTGAAAATAAGTTCTTTAGACAACATCCTGAGGAAAAAGAGCTTTTAATAAACCTCTAGTTACTTTACCTTTTCAAGGAAATGAGAATTTATTTTCCATCAATTATCTACTCTCATAGTCATGTCCAAGGAGATTTTCTTCAGGCTCCATCCTGCAAAAGTGTAACACTGTATTTATGAAGCAAAAAAACTACATAATGAAATCTGACAGTATGTTTGTGTATACTGTTACATGCACCTTACAGGAAATATCATTTTTGGGGAAAAAAAATCCAAAAAATCAGTCCCTCTCCAGTTATTTCCTCTGTCTCTCATGCATGTTCACACAACCACACAGATACATACATGAACTGACTTGCTTCCACAGACCACTGACTTCATCTCTTTTCCTCATTCCCCCTCCCTTCATGCTGTCCTTGGAAGATAAGTCTTGTGCCATGACAATTTTATCCCTTTGATTCATTCACTATTCTGAACAATGTTGCTTTTCCACAGCACTTTTAGATCTTACCACAGATCTGGTTATCTTACGTACCACTGGCCCCTTGCTTCTAGATAACTTTATCATTTCACAGAACATTTTCATTTCTCAGTGGATGAATTGAACACATGTAACAGCAGCCAGAAACCAGAAATAAACCCCACATAGACTGATCAGTCTGCTCTCTGCAGACCACCAATAAATTCTCTCTGAATTTGTAAATGTTTTGGATTTAGACTTTGTGAGTTGCTGTCTATACAACACAAGGTTTATCCACTCTTGTTTTTGTGTCCAGTAGGAAATTTACTCCAAATGAAACTAGACCTGGAATCAATACAAATAATTTAGTATGACCAAGTTTTCAGAAAGATAGAGCTTTTGAAGAAAAACTTACTGAGTGATCGCTTTCATAGTCAGTTCTACATGGGCACAGAACCTCATCCAGTTTGGCCTTTTCTCCATTCTATAGTGTTATAATAATCTATACACGCAAAAATAAATAAAACTCACTCCTCTTCCCATTTCCAGAAATGCCCATTCTGGATAACAAAGCGATGAAGATTAGAAGGAAGTATAAGGTCCCTTGCACAAAGATGTTTCCTAAAAGGCAATTTTGAATCTAATTTCAATATCAGGCACTCATTTCCCCATTTAAGACATGGCAAGAGAGAAAAAAGTGTTTAAGCTTAGCAAATCAGTGCTACAACTTAAAATCTGGCAGTGCTAGTCTTTCTGCTTCCCAGGAGAGGATTAATTTGTTTCTTCTCATTCTTTGCTCTTTATTATTTCAATTGGAGGATATAAAAGCGCTATTGAGAGTTTTGAAGGATAAACACTTTATGTGGTAACTGCTTAAAATAAGAATAAAATTTATTGAGAGTGCAGACATTTTTATCACATTAAAGTGACCTATTAATGATAAAGGAAATTCCCTTCATCTAACAAGCACTGTGTTTACAAATGTAACAAGAGATGTTTTAATTCTCACCATAAATCTAAGGAAGTTAAAATCTTAACCCCAAGGTACTTAATATAGTTGATTCTGTATTTAAAGGGAATGTTGTTAACATTTATATTGTTTTTGTTACCTACAACACAGAGATCAGTTATTTCAATATTCATTTCATTTTATAGATAAGGTTTAACAGGTATTTCAAAGAAAGGTACATGTAATAAAAGTGAGGTCAAATCATACCTGCTATAAAAGAAAAGGCTGAAAATTTCTCTACAAACACAACAGAAGTAACACATGGAATTGCACATGACTAGAAAGCCACAATCTTATATTTCAAAAATCAGATGCAATTAATTTTCCAGTATTAATTTAAAAGAGACAAATTAAGACAAGGGGCAGTCATTCTTTCTTTATGACAATACATTTTGTTGCATTCTTAGCACAGTTTTTGGCAGAATTTTTTCATTAAAGTCAAACATTCCCCAGAGTTGAAAGACTCTCCACATCCAACGTGGAAAGGGTAGGGTTTGATGACTGGGTATGGAGAGGTGCAGTTCTGTCACTAGGGACTGCTGTTCACACCTTATACTAGTCAAGAATATCTGTAATTGTATATATCCCAGTTTCCATAAAATGCTCATTATTAACCACTTTGCTACAGCAGGGAAGCACTCAAGGGCCCTGGTCATCTGTTCTATGACCAAGACTGTGCTCATCAAGTGATAAAAGTGTAGACAGCATCTCTCCAAGGTTCTGACAGATTTTCATGTGCCTGGATGGTCCGAAGTATTCATTCAATTGTTTAGGAGATTTGACTGAGCTGAGAAGAGCAGGAAGAGAAAATGAACAAGTTTCCCAGCTAAAGCAAAGGGAAGCTCATTAAAACAAGAGGCTTTGTGGCAGAAGAGAAATCTGAGATATGGTCAGGTACACATTCCATGTTTCCAAGATGAGCCTCCACCATTTTGAGACTTTCAGTCTTGTTTCCTAGTGTTTCAAATCTATGAACAGCTGAAAATAATACCTCTGGCAAGTACTGAGATATAGTCTCTGCTTGTTGGCTCAACTAAAGTTTAAAACCAATTCCTGCATTGTTGTATGAGTCAAAGTTACACCCAAACCTATAATGCCATGGTGCCTTTCAGGAAACTCTCAGAAACTGGAGCAGAAATTTCTTCGGCCAAAAAAGAACCACTTCAGAGCCAGGAATCATGCCAGGTCAGTAATGTTCACTGGCATTTATGCATTCTACTAGGGAACATGAAAAGCAAAAAATATAGAACTCTTAAGAATGTAATAAGGTATCCCCTCATCCAAAACCTCTTCCACTCTAGATAACACAGGCCACAATTTTAATATATTTCAAGATTCTTTCTCCATTTAAAAATGATAAGTTTTCACACTCTTCCCTATGTCACTTCCAACATCATTACCCTTTTTTCTCCAAGAGCCTGTCAGTTTAAATGAATGATACATTTAACCATCCACAGCAATTAAAGTGCATGGCCTGAAACCAAAATTTTCTGAGTTTCAATTGCAAATATTTGTATAGTTTAAAAGGTAAAAAAATGACTTAGCAGTCAAAGTTTCATAAACAACTGGAAAAAAATTATAGAAGAGAGGGTTTTATTTTTCATTAAAAGTACAAATAAAGAGTAAGTATACTCTACATTTCTCTATATGTGTATCTCAGGCATGTGTTAAAAAGAAATTAAGTTCAATAGAAAATGGCAGTATAAGAATCACATTCATTCTGCCCTTTGCTCAGGCTCGATGCCACATAAGTTTGATGCCATAAAATTTAATTTTTTTCATTTTGAATGATTTACAGCGGACCAGAACCTATAAATCAGAACAGTAACGGGAGTTATGAATAGGGATGTATGTTTTTCCAAAATGTCTAAATGAAATATTTTGAAACATGGTAAAAGAACTGCACAGTTCTCCACCTGGCAGCCATAATTGAAGTTAATAACACTTGTTTAGACATAAGGAAACTCTTTGACACCTAGACTTTTTTTTTTTTTTTTTAATAAAATGATCAAACAATCATCATCTAGTCTTAAGAAATCAAAGCAGTTAGTTCTGGCAATATGTTATATGAAGACAGTCTTTCTTTCAGCTACGTTTCCAACTATGTCTAATAATTTTAAAAGTACACACCAATTCCTTAGCACAATTCCTTATTGTAATCATACACCATGTTATTAATCTTACTGGAGCTCTTAGGAGCCATTACCATAATGCCAGTGACAGGCAATATAGAACATATTCTACGAAGAGACTTTGATAACCTCAATATGTACTATTGATTTTACAGCATTTCAGATGCATGTTTAGATTTTGCAGTCTCTCCTTTGCATATGTCACAGGCAGCAAATGATGAGGTACAAGTGCTTATTTCCCCACAGGCAGTTGCACCAAGCCTTGGAATATGATTGCATTCTTGTCCATGATGGCATTCAGAAAGCATAACATCATAAATGAGCAGTTTCTTTGTTCAAGGAAAAGCCTTTCTTAAAGAGAATGAAGCCAAACTGGTGAACATTTCTCTGTTTGTTTGCTAATTCCTTCTGAGACTAGTTTTTCCAGTGTTCTTGATAAACCTAAGAACAAGGGTGCAGGGAGATTGATGAAACCCTTATCTTCTGGTCCTGAATCTTCAACCCAACAGATTTCCTCACTCCTGAAAGTTGTGAAATACTTTCTGTCTTTTCCTAGAAGCCTTCTATGACCAACCCCTCATTGAGTTCTGGGTAGGAGAACATCTAGGTTTTTTGTTAGATGCTCATTTCTCTTGTTTTCCCAAGAACCAGGAAAGAAGCACATTTACAGGCATTCTTGTGGAGGAGAGCTGCTCACTTCCAACTCCCTCTATCTCCACAGTGGAAGGGAGGAATCTTCCAGACAAACTGCTGAGTAAAATCTTCAGGAGCAGGCACATCACAACGAAGGTTTGTGCAGTAAGAGAAGGAATTATCCTTGTATTTAAATTCAGGCTCTTTTATCACATTTCCTTGCGTGTGTGGCTTTTCCTTTCCGTGTTAAAATGTCTTTATCGTAACCTATGAACTTCCTCACTTTTGCTTTTCTGATTCTCTCCCCCATCCTGCTGTGGGAGCAGTGATCAAGCAGCTGTATGGGGTTGGGTGGCCAGCTGGGGTTAAACCATGACACCCATCTTTATAGCATGTAGGCTGAAAATTCTCACTGAGAAGATTAACACTTCTTTTCCTAGATTTGTTAGATTACATTAATAAATAAATTTCTTAAATGCTTTACAGAGTTCACTAATTCAACATAAAGTGAGACTATAAAGCTATTAATTTAGAAAAAATATCTTGCCATGTTTGATAATTTGTGGGCAAATTTCATTTATGTTGGGAACAAAGCAACCTAACCAGTCACTCAATCAGAAGTGTGTATGCTCACCTAGGAATTTGCATTAAATGCAGATTATTGCAAGTTCATGCATCTTGCAAAGCCTGAAGCACATTTATCCAGTAGATGCCCACATGAATGGGACTTATGTTCATCAGCAATAATGACCTAAATTCACTGTAAGATTTTTTAAATTGTTGTAAAGGATTTGATCCCTTATGGACTGTTCAGATAAAATTCTTGTAGATTGCAAGGAGAAAGGAGGATCTGCAGCATCCTGGCAGCCCAAGTAGGCACAGGTCAGGTGGTGGTGTCACACACCAGGGTCTGCCTGCCCTTATTAACCCAGGAAATGCCAATCCATCTATATCTCATCGTCTTAACCTTGAACCTCTAGGTAATGGTTTTGCCCTGTATTCCCTCCTTTTCCAAGATGTTGTTCTGTTCCTTCTTAACTTGATTTACTGTACTTAATTCAGTTGCTGACTTTGGCACTTTATTCCAGCTCTAACCAACCACAGCATAAAGACATATGCCTGAGCTGCTCCGGTGCAGAGTGGCAGAGGACTCATTCACATAGCTCCAGCCTAGGTGAATCAGCTCCTCCTCATAAACTGGGTCAGAAGAATTTAACAAAGACCCTCGGACACCACGGCCAAGGATTCCCACACCTACTAAGCCCAGGACAAAAAACAAAGCTAAAATGCTATCAGCATTTGATTTAGTGTTTGTTTTGGCTGTTTTATGTAGAACGAAAATCAATCAAACAGAAAGGCATATTTTGTAACCTCACAACCCAAACAGTGAACTCACATGCAGCTGAGAGAAGCCCTGCATTTTGTCACTTGAAAGCCTTCCTAAAATTTTATACATATTTCACTCAAAAATCAAACACCAAGTGCTTGTGCATAAAAGTCACAGTCAGATTCCTCAGCTGGGCAAATGGAGTTTGTTTTTCCAATTTCAACTACAGAAAACTCCTCCTCGTATAATTCTCTTCAAAGTCTAAAATTTGTTCCAGTGATAATTGCTGAATTTATGTGTATTTAGAACCCAGTACTTAAATATAACCGCTACATCGGGTGAATATGTATAAACACTGTGCCAATTTCTTTGAATAGGAATGTAGTAAATTACTACTGATTACACAAATACTGATTAAAATTTTAAGGCAAATAAATAATGAAGAGGGATGTTATTTATTTGTCCAAATGCTCTTAAAAGTGCAGTCATGCCAAGCACAACTTCCAAGGAAAGCAGTGGATGGAAATACAGTGTTATGTCAGTGGACGGCCTGGACTGAATCATTGGGATAGCAGTGACTACTGTTTTAAGGTTTGCTCCATCTGTCTATTTTCCCTTGTTCCCTCTACAACACTATAAACTGTGCTCATACTAGGAAAATTCTGACATTAACTTTGTGCTTGCAGTTCCTGTTGATCTTACTTGGGTTTACTTTTTGCACAAGCTATAGAAAAGTGAAGATGCAACCAGTAAAGTCATGGGAAATATTGTCAAATCTTATACATGGCTCCTTCATGCAGCACCTGCAAGTACCTTCTAAAACCTTTGGACCCAAATGCAAATCTACCTCTGGAAACCACTAATGCCTCTCCCAAACACTGCCTTCAATCTGTTTTACAAGGAAGGATATTGACAGATGAATAATTTCTGCTTAGGGCTAGGCAGAGAATTATGCTTTAGATGCTCCAAGAAAAAATTTCATTTAAACTGACCCAATCCTTGATGGACTGTGGCAATAGCATTTAGCATACACAGAGGGTAAAATTATTGAAGTTCCACACAGTTCATAGTCGAGTGTCAGGTGACACCAGTCAGTACAACTTCAGTTATGCTGACAAAATGGACAGGAGGCTGATTTCTCTGAACTGATGCTATCTGAGCAGAAGCAATTGAAATTATAGCAATATTGCAAACAAAAGCTGGGATCCTGGGCTGATGTACAGCTGGACATGGATGAGTTAGGTAGTGTCATTGTATCAGCTGTGAAACCAATCCTTGTGAATGTCACAAATCACGATGGCCCATACAGAGCTGGAGGGCTCGAGACAACATTTCTGTATTTCTCTCCATACCAACATCTCATACAAGCTCAAAGCAAGGTGTCATTGTGCTCTACATCATAGATGCATCTCTTCCCAGGTATATTTAGTCCCATTATGTCCATCTTCTTCCCTTTTAAAAGCATCCTAAAAAGGGACAAAATGCTCCAAGCCAGACGGAATAGGTACTGGCAATTTTATGATCATGTTTCTAATGTGTTTTTTTTAATTAAATTTTGAAACTGAATCATTCATAACACTCCAATTTTTTTTTTTTTTTTTGGCAATTGAGAAAGAAAAGTTAAACCAGAGGAACACCTGTTATTTATACACTGATACCAATTCACAGATTTTCATGCAGATTTTTACTAGAAACAGGATAAACCTTAAATTAAAGGATCTGCTCCTACCCATCAACCACGGAACAGTAAGGTTCAGTTCATACTGGAGCTGACCTTTCACCTTCACATGTGCTTTATATGGATAAACATAGCAAACCCATAGATATTGCTGAAGTAAAGCCTTTACTGACCACAAAGGGAATTTATAAATGAACTAAATATCTAAATATTAGATATGACCATTAAAACCTGGACTTATCTGCTACTTCACATGAAATACAGTTTTCCACACACAGTTTCTTTAGTTTTGTCTTTTATTTTCTCATTTCACCAACTATACTGGATAAACAGAGACAACCTTAATGTTCCAAAAACAGAAGTAAAAATAAAACTAAAAATTTAACTGGGAACTGAAAGGTCTATCTTTATTTGGTATTCTCCTTAGATATGTCAGTGATCAGGTATATGGATCTCTTATCTATAATCTGTAAGGAAAATAAAACATTAAGTCCAGTTTCTGCACTAGTTTACATGGTTTTCAGCCCTGGAAGTACTCACTATTTCTGTTTTTTAACTATACCATTACTTAATCCAAATATTTTAAACACAGTCATAGGAATAAACAAAACCAAACTGAAATGTTATGGTGTCTAACTTTTCTGTAGCTCTCTTTGTCTTTTATTTTTAAAAAAATGCTATGGTACAATGCAGATAAAAAAAAATATGATGTCATTGGGGAAATATATGCTTATTTTTAAAGATTCTGCTGGGAGTCTCTGTGTATGTAGAACTGCTCAAACTGAAACTCAGGTTTTGTTCAGTTGATTTCTTGCGAACCATAAAACAGATTTCACTTCTCTTTGGTGTTATTTGTAGAAATACATATCAGTGAGATCAGAAAAATATTCTACTTTCTCTTTCTTAAACATATCCCAGTAAGTAGTCTGTTATATTTCTAGCAGTGAAGCATATTAAGTTACCTTTTAAGTTCCTGCCAGTTGAGAGCTCCTTCATTCAAAGTAGAACCCCAGTTTAGCTTCAGGCTACAACTTAGTAATAATCATGTTATTTTAAGGATATAATTTAGACTTTCTACAAATTCAAAGTGTTGAGTTAACCATGTTCTGTTTATTTGTGGAATATTTTCTGGCACCTTGTTACACAATTAATCTACACCCTCAATTCTGACTCTGGTCCTAAGAATAGAGGCCTGACATACACAGCCCATGCCACCTGTAACATAACATATTCTTTCACTCTTATCCCACTCATAGATAACAGGTTTCTGAAATAAAAATGGCCAAACTCAAAATCAGCTGCTCAACACTGTCAGTAGAAACAAAAATGTACAGAAGTGTAAACAAGAGAAAAGAACAGATGAAAGAAGTCATTAACAGCCACCCACATCTAAAGTCTCCAACTCCATTTAAGTGGGCAAGGATTTTGTCTTAGGTTTCGCATGGGCAAGAACCCATTAACATCCAAAGGCAAAACAAGATTTGCATCTCAACCTGCCTGAATGATGCTATTAGCAGCTCCTGCAGCAGGACTTATGGACCCCTGCCACATGCACGGCCTCCAGCCTTTTCCTTGACTCAAACATGAAACAAAACCAAACAAGTGAAAATCCAGTTTATCCTCTCAGTAACATAACAGACACTTATTCAAATACAACAATGAATAAGTGCAAAACCTAAAGTGAATAGTTGTGGAAATGCTTGCATCATTAATAAAAATATTGAAGAGCTATTTTTTCCGAGTTACTGTCACCATCATATCACACTTGTGCTTCTATTTTTTCTAACAGTGAATCCCAGTCTAAACAGCAGAGATTAATGGTCCTGTCTTTGCATTAAAATCCAATCTCAGCTGGTCATGCTGCAGTAAATGGCAATACTGACAGATACAGAAACAGTACCTAGAGTCTGCCCTCCTTTGGCAGTCTCACCAATTTCACAAAACCACTTAGTACACAGCATCCTGGTTGCTGTTTGCCATGGTATCAAAAAGGTACAAATGTGTTTCAATATAGGGTGTCCTTTAATTAAAATAGTAACTAAAATTTAGTGCTTACAACATAATAGTAATTTTCATACAATAAGTTAATAAACAAATGGGGTACTAAATCTGGGATCCTTTAAAATCATTCAGACAAATTAAAGAAACTCTCCAGTCAGCAGTAAATCTTAATCTCTTCATTCCCATTAGCTACTTCACTAAGCCCTATTCCCTTTTACTTTGTAGTGAACTTTCTAATATTTCATTTTCATTTCAGCTAGAGCTACTGAGTGATCTTTATGACTAAGAAAACCATTCAAACTAAGTAGCAGCTCAATATTTGTCTGTTAGAAAAAGGAACTAATCAAAGTCATCCCCACTTAGGGCATGCTAGTGCAGAACAGCATGGGCATAATAATGTATAGCAGCTTTTGTGCATACATGACAAATGAAGCAAGATCTGATTAATTGTCCAGCAGCTCTAAAATGGTCTGTAATTTCCTTCACATGTCACTCCATTAGTTCTTAGCTCCTGAACTTGCCACTTAGAAAAATTACTTGTGATTTGCTGAGTAATAAATGTGCATTTCTATTCAACAGAAAAGTTTCCATCTCCCAAATCTTGAAATATGTGCAAAGTGTCAGATCCTATTATTGCTTTTAGATTGGGATTCTGTTTACAAATGTTAATATTAACTCAGAAATGCACAGAGAAAACTCAGAGAAACTTCCCTGGAAGAATAGTGAAGTAAAAACTTGATCTCATAAGGATTCCTAGCTTCAAGTTCAGAGAAAGCCAAACATAGGCCACTGTTCTGGGATTAAAGTATCAGAAGTTTATACAGGAGCAGCCCAAATGAACCTTGGGCCTTTTGAGATGTATGCATTTCCAAACCTTAAAGACCTGGTTCAGCTGTCCTGTCTATGCTGTCTCTAAATTGAGAGTTGAAAATCTCATGGGTGCCCAGGCTCCTAATTTAGGTTCCTTGTTTAGGTGCTCAAAGCTGGAGTAGACCCACGGGGGTCTTGAAGGTCAAAGGAGTTGCTCAGGGTGGTACAGGCTGGTCTGAATAAGATCAGAAATGGAAACAAATTGAGAAATCTTAGCTGTCTTGTAGTACATCACAGAATCATAGAATCATTAAGGTCAGAAAGGATGCAGTCCTGAGGCCTCAGCACCAAATACTGGGCAGAAGTTCTGAGACTTGAGCATGATTAGTGTAAGAAGGCAATGAAATATAAACTGTCCAAGTGTTGCAGACCATGAGAAATCTGCTGAATGGGCTTTGCTTCTAATACCTTTATATCTTATACTGTGGTGCCCAAAACACCAGCTTATCAGTATCTTCACCTGAAACTACAGTTCTCCTAAAAGGATATGGAACGTGAAATAAAACAAAACCAAACAAAAAAACCCAAACAAACAAACAATATGAAAGCAAAACACATGGCTTTAACACAAACAGCTTTTCTTAAAAAAAAAAAAAAAGGCAGCAAGGACTCCATGAAGTTCAATTCAGATTTTTTGATTACTATTTATTTTACACAAAAGTTGTTTAAGTAGAATTATTGTCAATAGCAACCTAAAACAGACATGGCTGTGAGCTGTGCCCAAGAAGGGCAGTCTCACTCAGCCTCTTGAGTGCTGGAGCCCAAGCAAGGGTATTTATATGTGAAATGGTTTACACCACCTGGGTAATCTGACATTTTAATGATCTAGCAGGTAGATTTTTGCTTGAATTTTGAAAATAGGCTTTTTGGAGAGTGGTTATAGCAGCCCAGGAACAGCTGCTCCTCAGGCCTATAGAAAGCTTTTATTCCACGGGCTGGCCTCCTTTCAGTGAGGCCCTCTCTTTAACCTGCAGGGATCATGCAGGAAACATAAAAGTTACTGAGGCCTCACTGACCTTGTCAAGGCCACGTGTGGGAATTTTTAATGTTTGAGTTGCTTCAAAATTATAGCAATTACTAGAAATATTCCAGGAAAAAAAGGACTTTTTTTTTCTTCTGCCAGTTCAGATTTCCCAACTGAAATTGTCATTTTCATCTGCTAGTCCTTTAAAAAAAATAGAATTATAGACACTCTTTAGTCACTGGATAACAGATGTTATAAAACTTTGTGGCACTCAGTCATAATTAAGACAGGCTTAATATGCATCTGTCAGAAACCATTGACCTTCTCTGATGATGGCAGGGAAAAGGCTTTGATACTCTACCACACATTTAAAGCTTTTTGAAGGAAAAATGTCAAAGGTTTGGGTGTTCTGGCAGGAAATTACCTCTTGCGCTCTTAATGACAAATGTTTTTAGCTTAATCTAAGTAAACAATTAAATGGTGTTGCTTCAGTTGGGATTTCTAATCCAAAATAACATCTTTCCTATGCTTCCCTAGCAATGAATCGAGGAACTGTAGAATTTATGTAATTTTTATGGTGACAGTCTAGGAAAGCAAAGGAGTAAAATGCAGCTGACAGCTTTCACACACATAATGCGGAGATAAAGGAAAATTTGAAAAGGAAATTAAAAGAAAATTTGCTTTAAACAGAGTTTAACCATCTGACTTACCTTTAATATTGTGGACAGCACAAGGACAAAATACTCACAAAGTTGTTTGAGAAAAGGATAGGTAGCTCATCAGCTGTCAGCATTTGAAACCTGGCACACAGCTAATGCTCCATATTGCTCTGAGGTGTCCTGCTGTAAATTTTGGCAAAAACTGGATGTTGGGTACCTGCTGGAGATCCTTGTTTGCAAAGCCAAGACACTGACTAGAACTACCCTGAATGTACAGGTAGCTAAAAGGCCTCCTGTTGGCACAACCTCACCATGGAGGCATTCCATGGGTCTGTGAGGACTGAGAGGTGGGCAGATGAAGAGGAGAAAGCAGCACACAGAAACGCTGCCCAGCAGCTGCAGCACTGACCTGGCATCTCTGCAATCCCAGCTTCAAGCTCCTCCCTGAGCAGGCTAATGGCATTTTCTGGAGCAAAAGAATTTTAGTGCAGATTATGGATATTTCAGGCATATAGTCATCCAAGGCCCCCTGGTATCAGCATTATTGGAGGATTCATGCC
The DNA here is from genome assembly GCA_020086605.1 of Lanius collurio. Taxonomy (NCBI): domain Eukaryota; kingdom Metazoa; phylum Chordata; class Aves; order Passeriformes; family Laniidae; genus Lanius; species Lanius collurio. The sequence goes on from JACBWW010000020.1 coordinate 4,032,652, forward strand.
ATGAAATTCCCTTATGAGCCCAGGCCTTAATATCTTCTTTTGTCATATTTCTACATATAAAATGTTAGTAATATTCTTTTCCTTCAGGGAAGTGTTGCAAGGATTAATGAGTTAAAGATAAAGAAGATGTAAGGGAGAGTATTAAATGCTTTCAACAGAGAAAGGTAACATTATGTTTTAAGTGCTATCACTTTCAGAAAGCCAGATGTGTGCCTTCATTACTGAATTTATTTCATAAAATTTCTAAATCCTGTATTGAGGACTTGCAAAGAATATTTTAAAGGTCTTGTTTCAATATTTTACATTCATTTAATCTTTTATCAAGTTATTTTTATTATCTTCCAAATATGTGTGTATGCTCCTAAATATCTTGTGGTTTTACCAGTACACAAGAAAAAGGTGGTGTTTTCATAGCTTGATTCTTTTAAGCAGATTACTGTATTCTTTAGCTTCAAGGAGAACAGAAATTTACCTAAGCCAACACAGAAATTTGGGCTTAAAAGCTGTACAAAAGCCATGACAAACAAACAAAAAGCTTATTTGGGAGATGACAGAACATAATCTTTTCCTGGTGCATCTGCAGTGTAGACTGCAAGACAAATGGCAGTGAGTACAAGATCAAATAACATTCCTCACTGCCCAAAACAAATAAATAATCTAATACCAAGGATTACAGGCCAGATTGTTTAATATACATCTCTCCTTGGCCATTGGAGGAAATGAACATGGGGTAGTGTTTTATGTTTAGCCTCTCGAAAATTTGCCCCAAATGCAGAGTACTCTGCATAATCAGATTTCAGCTTTGAAATAGCTTTTGCTTTCCTATTCCAGAAAGGAAGCCAGTGTTTCTAAATGCTGCCCTGGGAATGCCATTACTGCACCTACCTAAACAACAAAAACAGAATGGAAAATAAACTCACATGAATGAGAGAGGAAGGTAGAAGCAGCAGCCCCAAGATGGGAAAATAAAAACGCCCTACACTTTCAGATGTGGCAGGGCTTGAGTTAAAGGGACAGTGCCAGGTGTTTCAGTCATCATTCACATTCTATGGTTTGACAGTACAAAATATTACTTGTTCCTTTGCATTAATGGGGCTTTAATGAGGGTTTAAACCTCTCATTTCTACACTGGCAACTTAAAATTTTGAAGCATGCTTCTAGTTTTTAGGAAAGACAGTGAAAATCACTTCAATTAAGGAAGTGGTGTTCAGAAGGAAAGCCATGACTCTGCTTCTGATTTGGCTTTTATGCAATGACATATAGATGTTTCCATTAATTTTTTCCCTTTTTTCACTATTAAGCCTTACTGTAAAATTTATGCTATCTTTATTATGAAATACCAGGCCTTTCTTCTTAAAACTATTTTCCAATTGAAATAATGGGTATGGTAATTTCATCTGAAAGTAATTTCCTACAATGAGATCCAAAAGGGTTACAGAGATAATATTTTCTCCAATTAAACATTACTATATTGCATTTCTTCCTATTTCTGCAATTTCTAATGTTAATTAACCATGACAATATTTATTATCAATATTTTATGTTTGTATAAGTGAGCCTCACCACTGAAATAAAATGTTCTTCCCTTTAGACCTATTCTGATTTTCTCCAACCAGACACACAAAGGGCTCAAACTGGTAATTACAGGAGCAGTGCCAGAGAAGAGACTTGAGCTGTTCACATTGTATTGGTTCAAGACCAGGGTCTCAGAATGCCACACTCCCATTTCCGATCTCTGTCTCAAGAACTTGCAGACAGAAGTTGCCAAAGAAGACATTAGTCATAACTTTTATAGTCATAATCCAGGTGAGTAATCAAGACTTGGTCACCTTCACCTTTATTACACCACTGAAAATTGACTTCATTTTACCTTTGATATAGTATTTCATTGTCCCATACCTGTTCTTTTTCTCTGTTTAGTGCTACTCCCTTCCTAATTTATGATGCCCAAGAACATGGATGGACACTTTTTGGGTTCATTCCATACTATTCCTGTTCATTTAATTCCCTTATTAAACATCACTTTCTTTCCCCTCTACTTTTATGGAAGGCTCAAACCTGCACACTGATCTACAAACACAGCAGATGGTGTGGAAATTTGGACCCAAGCCCTGTGAACAGCTTCTACTTCTCTTATGGTCCAAACTAAATGCCCTGATCTGGCAGGAATTCAGAAATCCAAACAAGAGTGCTGATCCCACAAGACTTCAGCACATCTCACACTGCGAGGAGGCGAAAGGGCCGCTTCACTTCCATGTCCTGGCTCCCACCTTCAAAGTGAAGCATGTACCTTAGCTGCCAAAGGGAAATTGCAGTCAGAGCTCTCTTTCACTCATGCTAATCCCTTACTGCTGGAACAGCATCTCACTTTCTGCCCAGAGATCAGGTCCACATACAGATGTCAGCAACCCTCTGCCCATCCCCTGCTCAGGCTGTACCCTGAGCTCTTCAGCTGCAGAGAGAAGGATAAGAACCTGCATGTGCACAGTCAGGACAGAACTGTCACAGCTAACAAGGAAGCATTGGAGAGACTTGACCTTACCTCCAAAGGTTGTTTTGATTTTTTTTCTCCACCTGGAGGGCAATGATAGGGTCTAGTATTTATCTGAACATTCAGTGAACACTCAACACTTTGTCAAGGCTTGGTATGAATACTAAATTCTGAACAACTTTAAGTGTACCATGAAACTGGAAAAACTCAGGTTCATGCTGAGAGGAGTGCCTGGGATGGAGGGCAAGGTCATAACCATGAGTGATATAAACTATAAATCTTGAAAAATAGTTGTTTGACCAACAAATATTCTTTCCTTGATGTCCATTAAATTTTGCAGTGCAGGCAGTGCTCAAAAACCCAGAAGTAAATGTGTTACATGCAGACCAGCCTCGATGGTAAGCACTTGAGGGGGAAAAAAACCCTTCATAGAAGATGATGAAAGGCTTAAATCTAAACTAAGATGTTTTTCACTTAAAATCAGGCAGATTCACAAAGAACCAACCACTGCTGGAGGGAAAGAAAATTTCTCTAGGAGAAAAATGCCAAAGCTTCTTTGTCTGAGCCTGGCTAACACTGGGAACTCAAAACTGTCTGGAAGATTTCTCTGGCCACACTGTGGTTTATACCCAGCTCTGATTGAGGGGAAGAGGTAGAGAGGCATTTTAAAAGCTTTTAAATATCTCATTGAGGGAAGGAAGGCTTTTGATTTCCCATAAAGACCCTATGGTTAAGAAACAATCACTTAATTCAGAAAATCCAAATTTCCACTGTGTGCAGAAGGAGCTGTGATGTAACAAATCCTGCATGGCCTGATTGATCACATGCTATTGACCTGAATAGTGTAGGAGATTGATCTAATATGTGATGATATGTTGATATGATTTGCTGGCATCTATCCTCTATCTTCTATCCACCCATAGCTGTGAGTGAAAGTCTAGTGCTGCACCAGGGACTGGTTCTGAGAGCTGCAGTGCTGTTAGGCAGGTTATGAACCACAGGGAAAATTGCAAAGGTCTGTTCCTTTCCCAAAGCCAGCCAGAGGCTATTGTTGTGCTTACTGTTGGGGACTTCATATCAAACATTTTTTGTCCCAGGCTCTTCATCCATAGGTCCTCTGAAAGGGTCAGGGAGCAACTCTGCTTTCACCCAATGTCTCAGGAAGCAGATGGTACCTCTCAATTTCCCCACATCATTCCACTCTGCATTGACTGTGTTAATGGATAGGAACTAACAAATAAGCCTGAGGCAATTTTGGCTGAAGAGAATTGTGTAGCTATTGTAGAACACAATTTGATTTAGACATCTTTGACTACTTCCACCTTCTATGACAACAGCGTGCAACCTGTGTGGGGGTTTATATCTCCACCTGCTGCTCAAAGTCTATGTAGCACCAGCTACCTTTTCCTTTTCCTTTACTGTGCCTGAGCTGCGGCCCTTTCTTTCATAAGTAAATGTAGACCCTTGACCCATTTATAGCCTACAAACATAACTGAGGGAAAGCAGGGGGGAAAGTCACACTGGATAAAGGTAAAGATGAACCTCAGTCCAACAAAAGGAAATCATTAATCAGCTAAAGAAAGTAAGTTAACATGTAGCTTGCCAAAAGCATTTGATTTCCATTTGTCTCTAAATAGTAAAAGGCTTCACACTGTTCCCTATGCCATCACAATTATCTAAGTAGATTTCTACAATGGTTTTCAAGTTATTATAAACTTATCTACTCAATTATGTCAACAAACATACAGCAGATATAGGAAGCCCAGTGTACTTGGAACCCTACAAACACACAGGGATAGAGCTGCCACTTAGACCTACCCAGACACTGATTAAGCTATTTTAGCTCTTAGAAATGGCATTTGAGCAGTGGTCTGGGAATTGTGCTGACTACTTAACCACTTCCAGAGGGAGTCAAGGTGTAAATGTTTACAGGTAAGGCCCCATGAGACTCATATTTCTCATATTTCTTTGTTATGTTACTGGAGCTGTTGATAGCAGAAGTCAATCAAAATGAAGTTTTGCTCCATATAAAAGACAAAGGTTATCTAGTCAGAGGGGTATCCTTAATTTGCTTCTTTCTCTTGGACCAATATATCAGTCCATTCACTGGGAAGAGACCATGATCTTACACCGACTTTGTAACCACAAACAGCAGAGAAAGGTGCAGAAAAACTAGGACTCATGTCTCTTTCTCAGTGATGTTCTGTTAAAATATTCCAAGTGGGACTCAGATTTCTAGGTTTCTCCTAGATTACATGTCCCTGAAAAAAAATCTCAGAAGCAAGAACAAGCAGAAAATTGGCTTCAGTCTGAGAAGTAAAAGAGAGGAACTTTTATAGCCCTCTTCAGTCAAGGTGCAGACAGCAGTTAACCCTAAGTTTCTCTCCCCTTGCACATAAGGGGTCATGGGTAATCACTTATGACTAATTGCACACTTGTGTCAGGGAGATGCCTTTTCACATCTGGTTCAGATAATCCCACAGTCCTGAAATGTTCCACCAAATGTTGCAAAAAAATACAACCTGTGCAGTGTAACAGCTGGCGGATGACCCGAGCCTGCAGACTGACACCTAATAACACATTTGTACCCTGCAAGATCTTATTACAGCATGGTCATTTTACATGATGAAGGATTTTCATCTTCAGGATGAGAATTCCAACTCCAAAGTAAAGCCATAAACATTTGAGGAAATGCTGACTAAAAACTGACCAATGTGCTATAAAGCCAAATGCCAAACGTGGGGAGAGAGGTCAGGACAGGGAAAAGGAACCTCATTATAAAATTTGAGTAGCAGCTTCCCAGTCAGGGGTCTGAACTTTGACACATCCACAGCTTCAACCTGTCCCATGATTCTTTTTCATAAAGCACCTCTTACCCACCTCAAATGCCTCCTTTCTTATCTCTCTTTAATTTTGTCAGAAAGATTAAGAACATTTAGATACTACATTCCAGATATATGAAAATGGTGGAAATATTTTTTTTTTACTCCCAAAGAACTTTTGTTGCATATTTTCAAATGGCTTCACCAAGATATCCTATATTTCATTCACAAGCACTGGCAACACTTTTTCAGTCTACTCTCTCAGTATTTTTAATTATTCATTAATAGTAAACTAATTAGCTCTCAGTGAAGTTTATAAACTTATTGTTTCAGAATTTCAATGCATGATGACTTCTGTAGGTAGAATACAAGCAGTGTACAACATGTTTTGTGCCCAGTCATAGATTGCTGAGTTTCAGTTCCTAGCACAACCTTGCATATATGACATTCAGGAAAAGTGTCTCTCTGCACCACAAGCACTCTTCCAGAACATTGAATTATTTATGTAGATGCATCCTTTGAGAAAAGGATTTCCCTAATGTCCAAGGCACAACAATTTGCCTTCTCAGTTTTAGAATACCTATCTTCCAAGATAAAACTGTATTTCTACAGATAGTGTATTCAAACATATAAAAATTTTTAGTGTATCAGAAAGAAAAGTGACAAATACTGATGGAAAGTATGACCACTGTGGGGTGTTTTAGCTCCAGGGTCTCAAATGTTCAGTTTAACAATGTGGGATTTGTATACTCAGTGAACTATAATCACAGTGGATGTCTAGAGCTACAGAAGTAGGTCCAGAAGTTTTAGTGCATATGGTTCTGTATTGCAGAGATATAGTGAGCCACACAGTTCAAACCTGCTGCCCCTTTGTTTGTGTGTTCTAAGAGTAAGTTCAAGCTGACTTACAAAATTAATTGTTGACAATACACTATGCCTTGCTGTTTTAAATACATTAAAAAGAGAATATAACAGCATATGTATAAAATTCTGTACTGGTCAAGAATCATGGATTTTGTGAAAGTGAGAGGAAATAATGTGCAAAGACTCTTGCACATTAATAATAAGTTAATAATAAGGTAATAATAAGAATGAGTTTTAATAAACTTAAAATATAGGGAAAGACAAAAACTACATCAAATTCCAGAGAAAAAGTATAGTAGAGAGGAAATAGAAATTAAATAAATCACCAAAAGTGAGATGTAATATTGTAGTCTTCAGTTCCCTTTTCTCCTCCTTTCACAAAACAGTCCTGCTGGTTATGCAGATTTTGCTTTTGTTACAGATTAGGAAAGTAGGTGTATGAGCAGTGGTCTGGGAACTGGGCTGAAAGAATATCCTGGAACTGGGCTGAAATATCCTGAAAGACAACCTTGTCCAGCTTTAAGTACCCAAATTGCCAAGCTGCTGTTCAGAGCACTGCCCCTCTATGCTATGAGGTCAGCCTTGACATTTAGCTAAATAACCCACTCACCTCCCTGGTGTTCCTGTAGAAGCACCCCACATTCAGTTTATCTGCCTGACACAGAGTCATATGAGAGTGCCACAGGAGAGCTCTGACTGCAATGCACCTGGCAGGCCCTCCCTCCAGAGAGGGACAAACTCAGGTCAGTACTGATACCTATCATAGTCCCAGGATGCCTCATTTGGCATGCACTGGTGCTGACTTAAGGCCACCCCAATTTAGGGGCTTACCTTGACACAGTCTGGGAAAGAGACATATTTGGGTTTGGGTCCAAAATAAAAAGTCAGTACAGTCAGAAAGACTGAAGTGAGCGTTGGAATAAGGCAAGATGTTCTAGTCAAAGTTGGCTTTATTACTTAAAAAAAATTTTTAAAACAATCCACATAAAAACACCCACACACACCAAACAGAGGCAAGATTCAGTCTTTTCTATTAAAAAGTAAGGAATAAAGGCCCAAATTTTTGTACTATTTTCTGTTTTCATGAGAGACCAATTTCAATTGAATGCAAAACCTTTCTATTTGCTGTGCCAGATACTGTTTCATGGAAGTGGAAGGCCAGCCCTTCTAACCAGAGGAGAGGGATCAATATCTGGTGAATGATGCTTCCTTTACAAGACCAATAATATGACTCTAGGAAAAAAAAAAGGAAGAGCTTTTTTTTCTATTAGTATGATCAAGTATAAATTCCACCATTTAAAAACCTTAATTTTAGAAGAGCCAAAATCATTGCAAAAACATTGCACAACATGGACAAAAGTAGATTGAAACACAACTGGAAACCTACATTAATGAAACCAGCTGGGAGTTCCATACATCCTCCAGCACACTGGTTGTGTGTTCCACAAATCATGAACTGCAGACGTAGGATAAGTCCTAAAAAGTTTATGTTAGGTGAGAGTCCACTTTATGGGGAGCACTGGCAAGACTCCACAAGCCAAATCATTTTTGCATAGTGAAATACACTCCTAGAAACAAAACCCAGCCCTCAAGCATAAACCATTTTGTCAGAACTACACACTATAGTCTAATCTGAAGAGCAACACCTTGCACACTTAACTAAGTTAAAAGGAAACAAAAATAACTTTTAGAAAACAGTAAGGAAAAAAAACCCATATAGTAGTTATATAATTTAACAAAAATTCCTGCAGTTGGGGCCCTGCTCATAATCCCATCCCTTCAGCAGTTCTGCTATGGCAGAACAAGCTGGCTGCTCCAAAGAGTACACTTGTTTATTCACATCATATTGTACACTCTACCTCTTATTCATGCTAGAGTATTTTATGTCTCTGGAAAATAGAACCTCAAAGGCCATGAAGGGGGCAGCTCTTCAGGTTTTTTTATAGCAAAAGGCTGCATGAAAACACACTAGACACATTACCAATACCTAGCTATTCAAAGAGCCCCTTTAGAACTTTGACATTGAAATATGTCAGAGGTATATGTACATCTTTTGCTTACAAAATCTATAAACTCAACATATCACAAGATATACTAAGATTTAAAACACTATTTTTTTGACAGCTGTAAAATACGATTTTCCTTTTTTCTGATCCTGGAAAGGCGGTGCAAGGGAAATAAAAAAAAACAAACATAAAATCACAGAAAGGTTTTTGTTGGAAGGGACCTTAAAAATCATATAGTTCCAACACTGTGATATGCAGGGACAACTTCTGCTAGATCAGGTTGATCAGAGCTCCCTCCAGCCTGGCCTTGAACACTTCCAGGGAAGGGGCATCCACAACTCCCCTGCATAACTTTTTCCAGTGCCTCACCACCACAGTAAATAATTTCTTCCTAATATTCAATCTAAGCCTGGCCTCTGGCTGTTTAAAGCCATTGCATCTTCTCCTATCCCTACATGGCCTTGTAAACAGCCCCTCTCCAGCCTTCTTTACCTAAAGCTCCCTTTAGATATTGGAAGGGGCTCTAAGATCTTCCTGGAGCCTTCTCTTCTCCAGGCTGATCAGCCTCAATTCTCTCAGCCCATCATAGGAGAAGAGCTCCATCCTTCTGATCACCTTGGTGGCCCCCTCTGGACTCACCCCAGCAGGTCCATGTTCTGCCTGTGCTGGGAGCCCAGAGCTGATGCAGCACTGCAGGCGGGGTCTCACCGGAGTGGAGCAGAGCGGCAGAATCCGCTCCCTTTCCTGGCAGGTCACACACCTTTTAATGCAGCCCAGGATGCTGTTGGCTTTCTGGGCTGTGAGCACACATTGCTGAGTCTTATTGACCCTTCTGTCCACAAACACCCTCAAGTCTTTCTCCCCAGGGCTGATCTCAATCCATTCTCCACCCAACCTGTGTTTGTGCTTGGCATTGCCCTGAGGTGCAGGACCTCACACTTGGTCTTTTGAACTTCATGAGGTTCACACGGGCCCAGCTCTCAAGCTTATCAAGACCCCTCTGGATGACATCCCTTCAGTCCAGTGTGTCAATTCCACCACACAAAGTGGTGTCATTGGCAAACCTGCTAAGGGTGCACTCAATCCCACTGCACATGCTGACAACAAAAAAATTATTTCATGAAAAACCTAATGATGGCTTAATACAAAATTAATACAACTGGGTGTGAGCACTGTGATTCCTGCCATTTTCTGGAAATATACAACTAATTAATTGCATCATCCAATATGGCCTTTTTATGCTGTGCCAATAAAGCAAAGGCAGCATAAATTGGCCTTAAGAAATTCCTAGATTTCAGGAGTGGCAGAGATCAGCACAGGCAGAGCCATGGTGCCCTGTTGTACTGGCAAGCTCGGATGATGCCGGTGAACGCTGCCATTTCCTCAAACTGCTCTAATTTGTGCCCTGGACAGGTAAAGACTTCAGTTCTGGCCTGAGACTTTTTTTTTTCATGCTCTGTCTCCCTGGAAGTGGAGATCTTGAACCTTTAACTAGTATTACCAGAATTTTAGTTGGAACTAGAAACAGCATCTTGATCTCATCCATGTTTCCCCAATTTGGCTTCACAAAAGGAAATTTTAAGAACCTTTATAAAAACCAGGGACAGGGTGGAAAACTTTTAAAAATGTGCCTTAGTCCCAGGGGGGTGTTCTCTTGTTTTGTCTACAACCATGATATACAGCTATATAAACAGAAACTTCCAGATTGAAAAACCTCTCAGCCATAGGTGTCCTTGTTGAGGTAATCAATTAAAATACAGATCCAGGTTCATGCTCATCCTTCAAGTTTTGTTTAGTGGTATTATTGAATAAGTTTAACAATGTTCCCCCACCCTTTGCCCTAAATTTTGGGTACACTTGGCAGGTAGATTGGGTTGCTCTGGGAATATTTGCAGTGGAAGATAGAATTTTTTCCTATATATTCCTGTTGAGACCTTCAATAAATTAAATTGGTGGTTTTGAAGTTTTTCTGCCTACTTGCTACCATAAGTCTCTAAATAGAGCCTCTATAGTTTTTTCTGTATAACCCATCTTAGTGTTTATAAGGTGGTAGAAGTTGTGGAACTTACCTGCAGGCTTGCCAAGGTCAGTGTATGAGCATAGCTCTGCTTTATTAGAGTCTGGAAACATTCCCATTTGGAGGTTCATTTTCAAATGCATAAATCTCAGTTGGTAAAACACCATGACCTTCTAGCAGCTTCTAAGCAAAAACCTACACTCACCTCATACATCAGCATAAATCGAACTCATATCACCTTTTATTCCTCCTCCTTCCACAGCTGGTCCAGGGCTCAGTGGGAAACTGCTGAGTTTAACATCTCAAGGGAGCACTTTGCTTTGCAGTGGTTGCCACTGTAGCAGTGTGGCAAGAGCCATTTTTATCTTTGTGGGTTTTTGCCAGAAAATAAAAAGGTCCTAAAATTACTCTGAACTCCCAAAAATAATTGCTATAGCAAATAATTCTGAGCTATAGAATATGTGGCAAAGAATTGCTCTGCTTCTTCACCTTACAACTGAAGGCAATGAGACTAATTTTTCTTATGTGATTTCTGCAGAGCTGCCACACATTAAATGAAACTTTGGAAAAAAAAAAAATCTAAGACAGTTTTATTCCAGCAGGTGCAGGGAGAAACTGTTTGCACCTTCATGCATGATCGAGGACTACTGTCCTCTGTGATGGCTCTTCTCTCCACCCCAGGAAAATCACACCACGCTTCCACTTTAAGACACGCTTTAAAACTCCCTTGATCTCAGAATCATCCCCAGAGAAACTCCAGAGCTACCCATAAATCTTCGTGGAGGATGTACAATACAAGCCTTGTCTACTGGTACCAGCCAGCTTGGCTTAGGTGATCCTTACCTGAGCCAATTCCACTAACTCCTTGGATTGTGGCAGTCTCCAGAGCAGGAAAGACTGCAGGCATCTGCATACTTACTCAGAAATGCACATCGTGTTGAGGTGCATGTGGGTGGGTGTTCTTGTCAGGATCACACTCAGCCAATTCATATCAAGTGTGACTGAAAATGTGAAAATTCTACCATGTTGCCTCTTGGGCTTGGAATTTTTTCTCCTAAACCTTGAAGATGAGGTTAGAACTTACCTCCAATGATGGATTCTTTTAAACAATTGGGTAAAAACTGAACACTTGCACCTTTTTCACTTCCAGTAACAAACAAAAATAGAAAGAAAGAAGAAAAGAAAGGCTCATAAAAATGGTAGCCGAGCAATGCGACTAAAATGTGGCATTTACAACCTCTTCATTGCCACCTATAACTTAACATGTTCTTCAGTCCTTGTGACTGAATCTGCTCATAATGTATCACAGGCTATGTCCACTCATAGTATTGTTCAGTGCAAAATATATGCTTTTATGATCAATAAAACTGTGAAAGAAGGACAAAGGACAAATATATTTATTAACTCTCTGATGTAGAAACCATTTTTATTCTATTTTTTCCACAGCATTCTTGTGGAATGTCTGCTTATAGTACAAATTAAAAAAATGTTGGGAAATAAAAGAGGGAGTAAAAGAAATTTTTAAAAAAGGAATTAAAGTAAGATAAAGTAAATTGGAAGTCCAGAAACCTACAAAACATAGGAAAACAAGGAAAGGAAAGAGGGAAAGGGGACAAGCATTGCACAGGAACACTCACAACCAGTGTAAAGATTGGTCAGTAAAACTGTTTGCAAAGACACTTCTAAATCTTTGGATGTGTAGAGAGAGTAACACTAAAAGTGGTCATGAGCTAAGGTGACTCCAGCAGCAAGAGCTCTTGCTCCTCAGATTGTGAAATTCGCAGCACCAGCTCCCCCAGCCCACCAGCCCCACACAGCACAGTCACTGCTGAGAACCAGAGGAGGCCTGTGCACAGTCACACACACACGAGCAGAGAGGGAAACTTGTAGCCAAGGCTGTTGAAAGCATTCTTTTCTGAACACCTTTTGTTTTTAAAATGTCCCAGAAATCCACGCTCCCTGCACTATGCTATTTCTTCTGCCTCCTATGAACACCAGCATATACTCAGTCAGTGTTGTGCTAAGAAGTGCACCCCTACCATTCTGAATGAAAAGATTAACTTAAAGCCTCCCAGAATTCCCTAAAATCAAAATACTCTCAGACTATTACCCTGTCGGAAACATTACAGTCAAGTGCTCAACAGCAGTATTATGGACATAAAATAAACAATAGCATACTTTATTAATTAGTTTATAAAATGCCATGCACACTCTAGATTTTCAAAAAAGACAGTTTCCTACCCAAAGAATCTACTTCATGGCATAATGACAGCACACTGGGTAGAACTGAAAGTAAATTGAGAAAGCAAACAGCAAGAGAGGCACCAATAAAACACAAGCAAGACATTCTGCATTGGTTAGGGATAAAGTAGGAGACAGAATAATAGGCCTTCTAGCACTGAATCTACACAGCTATTAAAAGAAAGTTTTTAATTTAAAGCCAGTTCAATTCACCACAGTTAACTCTCTCTGAATTACGGATTCGTACAAGCCAGATATTTGCGTGCGTGCTGCCTCTTGTGTAATTTACACTCCAGCCCTAAGTGATTACTGGATCAGCCAGCTGACATATGGGAAATATTTGCACAGAGCTGTGACACGGGGAAGTTTGTGGTTTAAAACAAAAAAAAGGGGGTGGGAGGGGGCAAAAAAAAGGTGCTGTTAGTACAGAGCCTGTGCCACTCCAGCCGAGTGAAGCCAAAGTTTCACTTGGAAGTTTTCCCACCAGAGCTTCCATCCTCTCAACAGTGTTAGTTAGAAAAGTCTTTTGCATTCATAATGCTTTGCTTTCACAGGAAGAGAGATCTATTGCAGCAGAGCAGCAACTGCATCTCTCTAAAAGCCTACATATTCAAAGTAATACCAACTGAAACATTACTAAATGAAAATAAGAGTTGTCAGGGGAACTCAGATGCTGAGCTCTACTTATGTTTGCAAGGTTTATTTAAGAGGAGAAATCTCAGCTACTCTTGCTAGCAGTGCTGGCAACATATTCCAGTTTTTTCCTTTTCTGCTAAGAGTGCTCCTCTGCCACGCTGCAGCGCCAGGGAGTGCCAAAGAACAGCAGTGCCGCCTTCTTAGCCAGGCTCAGGTTCCAGCTCATCCCAATCACTGATTGCTAACCACCCCAGGTAATTTTTGTCAGAAGTCACCTTGAGTTGCAAGCCCTCTCTGGTACACACCCAGCAATTTCATTTCTCCCTCCTGCTGCTCTCTGGGCACCTTCAGATGGTGATGTTTGCTGTGCTCAGCGGCTGCCATGCTGCAGTTTGCTGCTACACACTGTTGAACTGGTGCCATGTTTCAGGCCAGAAGTGGCTGGCTTTCAGTGGTGGGAGAATTAACACATTGTATAAGCGAGCTAAGCTGTAAAGCCCTTTTAAATCCACCTGAATGATAATTGCTTGTGCAGCAAAGGAGAGAGAGTTCACATTTAGTTTGCTTTTCTGGTGTTATTACCCCAGATGCTGGGTTATGGTGCAGAAAAGGCACAATTTTGTACCATGAAATACCAGCTCATTTACATGCTTTGGGTCTCATCCTGTCTCATTTATTCAGCTTACCTCAGGAGGACAGACACAGAGAGAGGGGCTACCAGTCCTTCAAGCTACATCTCTGCCAAATAGGTTTTGGTCATTACTGAATTACTTCTAAGATATGGCTTCTACTCATATAACTAGCTTTAGTAGGGAGAAAACTGCTCAAAATTCTTCCAATGTTCTTCATGTTTTCAAAAAAAAATGATTTTACACTTCATGTATGAGATGAACCAAACACATTCATGGAAATGTACATCCCATAACTAGGGAAAGTATTTTGTTACCATGGGTGTTAGTAGCTTATGAGAACTGACAAGATCACAGCCCACAGTGGTGTGGCTAAATGCCTGCAGAAAGAAAAAGGCTTTTGTAAGTTTGCTGGAAGGAACCTACTCGCAGCCCTGACTTCTGACTGAAATGGAAGAAATATTCTACCTTCAACTGTGAACCAAAAAAATATTGCTAGCATATTTCTCTTCATCAGCCAAATGATTTGTCTTATAAATACATGTTTAATTCCTCAGAGGATGACATCTGGGTGGTAGATTTATACAGCTAAGAAAAAGATTTGAGAGGAATCCAAGCATTTTGAGGCATCTGAACTTTTCCAAACTTCCAGACCTTTACAGCTTCATTCCTCACTGCTAAACACACAGTAGATCCTCTAACAGTGTCATTACATCTTGCCATGAATAAAACCACCCAAACCCTACATGTTTAAACTTCTGGGAATGTAAATCAGTAATATCTAGTGATTTTATCTGACATAAGAGTATGAAATGAATTACTTCTGAACATTCAATTGTTATTATCAAGGATATTCTTTCAAGCAAAAAAGATGGCATGGTCTTTGACACTCTCATCCCCTTAGCTTTTAAAAAACAAAAACACGGTAAAGCTTAACATTTTCCATTGTTTCCCTTTAAGTAAGGGAGGAGTCAATGGATAACATGCTGGTGTGAAGCAAAATTCAGTACTAGAAATCATGAAATACTTAAATTCAAATTTTTATGCTGAATTCAGAATTTAGGAAAAGCTATAAGTTAGTATGGGCAAGAGAGTTTTGAAAAACAACCCAGGACATCTTATAAACTGAAAAATTGGCATAGATATGCACACATTTACACATGAAAACAGAAATAAAAACTAATCAAATTGTCGCTTTATTTCTGGCCTCACTGAAAGAAATATTATAGATGGAGAAGAAGAAAAAGATACCAGGCCTTCCAAGCAAAAACCACCTGCATTTAACCTGAACAAATGCAAACAAATACATTTGGATCACAGGCAGACTGAATAAAGCCCTTTAAGTTGAAGCTCCAGGTTTCTTATGGAGGGCTGACAGCTTACAGAAAGATCTGTAAAGGAGTTACAAACCACCTCAGGAGGGCTGTGTTGAACAGTGTGCTCAGAAGCATGATCATGTCAGAGAGAGGGGTGCTCAGGTCATTCCTGCCTTAGGTACCAAGGGCAGCTGAGCTCTGGAAGCACAAACTTCAGTGTAGGCTGTTCAAGCACAGCTGAGGATTAGGGTCTTCTCTGTGCTATTTGGAGTTCATACTTTGTTCACTACTGGTATCCAAATAGATTGATAAAATGAACGTATTTCACCAACTACTACAATTGCTTCTTCAGCTTTGCTCAAGTTCAGCCACTGGTATGGATTACACTGTAGGTAAGCACAATGAAACTAGTTCAGCACAAAAAAATTAAAAAAAAAAAAATAGTAGGGCAATCAGAGAAGAGCAAGAGGAATCCCTTGGCTAAGTGACTAAGGATTGATAACAACCATTTTCTGCAAATTTTTTTCCTGGCTCGGAAGTCAAACAGTTATGACAGATATACATCAAAAAGACATAGCCCATATTCCATAATGCTTATATTTTGCATCCTTAAAAATATCCTGTAGTTTTTACCACGAATATTAATTCCTGTCTTAAACACTCTGTAATCGTGCTCTGTTCTTTTAAACAGCGGCCATGTTTTGACACGGGATCTCTGTATTCCAAGGGTGAGAAAAATCAATGCACTAGTGTTTAAGTGGTCTGTAGACTGCTTTGAGAACCAACTAGCAAAAGTGCCCTGCATGTACTTCATTATTTATTGTTATTTTGCAGAGGTGGCTATAAAGCCTGCTGGAATTCAGTCCCCATGTGTGTTTGATTGCTGGGCTCTGTGCATGGACAGAGGGCACCTCTGTCCAGTTCAGAGCTTTCCAAGGGAACATGGCAGAGGTATTCACTCCAGGGATTGTATTTTATTTACTTTGCTTCTTAAACAGAAATATCAACTGGTTTTCCATTGCAGGACCAGACCTGACAATCCTCATCATGTTGGAAGGCAAAAGAACTTTGTTTTCTAAAATATCTGCTACAAAAAGCAAAGAAGTAAAACACACAAAAGTACTTCTTTGCCAATACCAGTAATACCCATATTAAGAACTACAGAAACCACATGCATTTCATAAGAACAACTCATAGTTGGTTTCCTTAACAAATACATATCTTTCAGATAAATCTGGCCAGAGATACATGATGTTGAGAACATCTCATATCTCACGGATTTATTCATATATTGTATATTCCAACTACTACATACTATACCATGGGTTTTGAGTAACTTGTTGAAAATCCCACTTATATGTGTACTAGAGTGAGAAAATTAGCTTGTTTGCCCAAATTAAAGACCCAGGATTCAGCTAACCTGATCAGCTCTCTTTTACAGTGATAAACATTTGCAAAAGCAGATTCAATTCCATGTCATTCCACTCTATTTCTTTTCAGAAATCAAATCTGTAAATCTTTATTTTTCTATTTGCAAAGTGCAGCTGACAAAGAACATTCCATACAACCATGTTTTTCATGATCTAGGATACCAGAGAGCAGTGACAACTCTAGTGACAAACTGCTGTCATCTGACTGTCATCGCCATCCACTAGTTAGAAAACACACATTAACAAAATTTCTAGGAACTTGCCAAGAGATAGGTCACAAATCACCAGTAAAACAACTTGAATGAAGGACTCTAAGATTGCCTACTTGCTATGTAAGGACCCTTTTAAAATGCAGGATTTCTGGAAAGAACTCTTGGACTCTTGCCTTTAGGCTGGAGAAACTTGTAAACCCTCTGACAGAAAGGGAGAAGCATCAAAAGATAAACAGGGCTATGAAATTTCAAGGTATTTTAAATGATTTCCTGTTATTTTTTACTTCAAGAAAGACTCTTACATTCATGGATAGAGACTTTAAAAATATCTGAGTGACTTCCTGGCTGAGAGAAACAAAAAGATAAATTCAGGTTCATTGGCTGCCTAACAGACATTACATTCTGGTTTTCTCTGTGCAGTTCCACAAGCAGTTTCCTGTATGTGCACAGTCATAGAATCAGAGAACACACTGAGTTACAAGGGACAAATCAGTGTTATCAAGTCCAACTCCTGGCCCTGCACAGGAAACCCAAGGAATCACACCTTGTGCCCAAGTGTATTGTCCAAACACTTCCTGAATTCTGTAGACCTGCTGCTATGGCCGCCCTGGGGAGCCTGGATGAAAAGCTCTTTTCTGGGTGAAAAGCTTTTTCCTGATATCCAACCTAAACTTCCCCCACTCAGCTTCATGCTGTTTCCTCTAATCCTGTCTCTGGTCACGAGCATGAAGATATCAGTGTCTTCCCCACTACTTCATTCCAAGATGTGAAAGTTACCTTCAAATTAATTGTTGAGTTATTTTGGTGTCCAGTGCTTTAAGGAAGCCACTGCATAGTCCATCAAATCCTACACAGTTCTTCTGATAAATCACTACTTTAAATATTCAGCTACTTTGCCACTCACAAGAGCAGAGGCTGAATCCACTGATTTCTGTTTCATTAGTATCCATTTATGGCTGTATCCTATACAACATTTGTAATGAAAACAGTAGCTTTTCTTGTGGCTTTTTTGGGGTTTGTTTGTTGGTGGTTTTTTTTTTGGTTTTTGGGTTTTTTTGTTTTTTAAAATTTCCAAATACCATTGCCAGAGGGCTTGGGAAAATGCTGAGTTCAATCCCATGCAATACCATACAAAAGAAATTAATGTATCTTCTATGGTCATTGTTCTATGGTCATTGGAAGAACACAACTGTAGAAAACCCAGAAGACTATTTGAAACAGGCTGAAAAGGACAAACCTACATGACTTCATGTTTTGTTTATGCTACATTTGCATGTCAAGATGGTTCTACTAGATGTGGACACTGCTGATATTTGAGACACAGTGCAGAATCCATGCAAAATCCCAACAGGAGAGGGGACCAAATGGTTGTTTTCTCTTTTTTGTGCTGCTTAGGCATATTCACTTGGCTTGAAATAATCAAGTAAATTAAACAGATTCTTCATCTCTGCCTTAACTCTTCACTCCCAAAGCTATGCCCAGAGCCAATTATATAGAACCCTATAAGGTAAATATCCCTGGTTGTACAAAAACAAACTCACTACATGTTGTTTATTTTTATGAACTGCTAAGAATCACAAGAAAAGTAATTGTCTCCAAACACACTGAAGAACAAAAAATAGTAACATGAAGGCATCGGCAAAAAGCTGATACAAAAGAGTAGAATTTAAATCAATCACAGAATTCATAAGTAAACAGATTTGACTAAAACATGACCTAGTCAATGCTTACCACACATTCTCAAAGTAGCACTCTAAATAGTAGAATGTAATGCTAACAAGGAACATTCATCAAAAAAAAACACTGGAAACGGACGTTATTTTGGTCACTCACAGTTAAATATGTTATTTGAATTTCTAATTCCTCAAATTTTACTCAGACAAAAGCAAGGATATGCCTCACTCTCTGAACCAGTTTTGTCAAGAATTATTGAAGAAATGTTTATGCAATGGACATTAAGAGTTTTGAGGCAACTTTTACAACCTTTGTTTCCTTTCTTTACCTCTGGAGGGAGGCACCTCAAGTCAGATCCCATAGGCACGGAATACCAGAAGCTGAGTTGCAAAGATTTTGCTTTGCTGTATTAAAGCTGTGATGTTACATTAATTTCCTCAGAGCAAGGCTGACAGGAAAGCATGTGTGGGGTCTCCCACTGCAAAGGAAAAAAAATAGAAAATCTCCAGTTGGAAGGCTCTGTATGGATTCTAGGATCTCACATCCCAGTGAACGTGTCCAAGTGACCAAACTCACAGCTAGAAATAGTAACTTAATCCCCTCTTCCAAACACATTTTAGCAACATATGGAAGCCACTAAATGGGTTGCAACAGATAAGAGACCACATATAACAAAACAGGACTCATCAAAATAGTTGTAATAGACACAAAAACAACAACAAAAACTGGACCAAATAAAAGAAACTAACAAAATGGAAGGCAGGCATATTAGAATACGCCTGGGAAGTTTGAGTGGAATCCAGTTCACCTTATTTATGTAATTTTTTTTTTTTTTGAAAAGGATGTCTGATTTCAGAAGACTCAGCTTTTACATGAGAATGAAAAGGGTTTCTAGGAAACAAGTAGCATCATTGTCTAGAGCTGGTATCAGAAATTCCAGTATCAGAGCAGAAAGCTCTCCCTGGCAGGGAGACTGAAGGGAGAGAGTGTGAGTGAGTAAATCCTTCAATGAGTGATCTACCTACATAGTACTAATAGCAGGAAGTACAAGAAAGCAGAGAATCAAATTCATCCCTTTCTGAATCCATATGATTTTCAATAGAAATGCACTGCACAAACATTTATAGAAGTGAAAGGGTGACTCACTGCACATAAGTTTGTCTAGGAAATTATTGTCTTACTTTGCAGAGTTACATTTTAAGTAGGTGGTCTCCCATTTTTGAATTAATATTTGTTTCCTTTTTTTTAAGGCAGCTCCACAGCCTATAAAATGTTAAGGCTTGTTTCAAAGTCTTGCCATTCTGTGCTGTTTAAATAGCACAGTTCTAGAAACCAACACATTTTGAACACATTACCCACCCACATTACTAGTCATTAAATGAGCAGCTGTGTCCCAAAGTTTCACGCAGACTGGAGGAGTTTGGAGATCCCAAATTCAATGTGGGACCTACTGACCCACACTGCTCCTCATCTGGTGCACTTACACGGGAGATGAGGCCACTGTTTCAAACACACCTCATCACCTCCCTTTGCTTCATTCTTTGTGCCTTTCACAGGGTGACCTTTTCAGTCACCTGCACATTTTAGTTTAGAGGTCTTTGTTTGTTTTCTGAATAGCTCATATTTGTGGCTGACAAGCATGTGCCCTTTGACTCCATCTTCCCAAAGGACAGTCATTTTGGTCATACCTACTTGCTTTTCCTAAACCACAAAACAACAATCTGAGTCTTATGATAAGGTGGTTGCTTCTCCTGCTAATCTCCAGACACATAGCTCTTTACATCTGTTTCTATTGTGCCAAATCTCTTTGGAGGTGTTTTACCAATGCTCATTTTCTTTGAGCATAACCAAGATAGAGTTCTTCCAGATTTGCTCAAATCAAAAGGACTTTTTCCTTTTTCTTCTTTAAAAAACTTTTTCCTGATTGTTTTAACTGTAGAAAATGACAGAATTAATAAATATCTGCTTGTATGATTTTGAGGTAAGAGGGTAACAGTGCTGAGTGCCACCAGAGAAATCTTTGGGTATCCCCCGGTCTACAGCAGGTGAGCTGTGTCTTCCCAGGGACACATGAGACCTTCAAAACTACTGTGTGATGCCTGCCAGTCCCACAGAACTGTCACACACACACCCTAGGGACTCCTGATAACACGGGTGCCTGTGGCTGGGCAGCAGAACTGAGCTCTGTTGCTTATATCAGGCTTTCAATGTGCCATGCAAACAAAATCGGCTGAGGAGCCTTCATCCCAAGGAGTTTACAGCATAAGAATTTATAGCTGCAAGACTAAGGTGTAACATAATGCCTATTTATACCCTGAAGACTACTGAAGATGTAAACTGGCCAGGAAATAGAAGTCAACACATTCAGGGAACAGAGACAGCAGGCTCCAAACCAGAGAGGGAGAGAGTTCTTGACAGTGAGGGAAAGCTAAAGGAAACTTGCAGAGGGGCTGGATGGAGAGATTTTTAATAATTTAGAGGAAAGACAACAATCATCTCTGGTTATATAAGAGTTTGCCTCAACAACTTCCAGATTTAGAAATCTCCTTGAAACTTGTGGATACTTCAGATTTGAGAGATTGATTAACAAAGATGAGGGATCTCCATGGTTTTATGTTCTATGTGTTATGTGTAAACATACATATACACGTCTTATCTTCCTTTCTCTTCTAGATAGATAGATAGATGATAGATAGATGATAGATAGATAGACAGACAGACAGAAAACAAGAGATTACAAGTAAGTTTTACATCAAACAAACCCATAGTGAATAGGAAACTGAACTCAAAACCTGAGTGCATGTTCAGTAGAATTCCTAAGCCCTAAGACAGAATAATCCATCTCCCTAATACTGTTTTGTGCAGAAGCACACACATATGTCTGACACAGGATTGAAATATCAAAACTCTGTTTTTAGTTATGCCAAAGCTTTTTTACATGACATTAGACATTATTTCCAGATAGCTTAAATCATAACAACTACATTTAAATCATTAATTCTTGTTAGCAATTATGTGTACAATCTTCAGACCTCAAATTTATAATAAGCATACTAAGCAAAAAAAAAAAAAAAAATCATGTTCTGTGTCCTTGTTTGACATAATAAGATTCAAATTTTTTTTTTGCATTAAATAATATTAATGGGACTTTTAAAATTATTAGGTTAAAGACTGTCACCTATCACCCTTGATTTTTCAAAAAAGCTGACATCTTTGGCTTGCTCTGGTTTCAACCAGAGCTGCACTTGCTTAGCTTGTATGAAAACTTCACACCCATGTAAACACAGGAGTAACAGAGAAACTAAGGACAAAGCAAGACACCTAAAGGATAGAACTGAAACATCTATATATTACAGCAATCTAAATTTGATCTTTGCTTTCAAATTGACATTGAGAGGGAAATCTTTTCATGTTTTTGAAAATAACTGTTGGTAGCTGTAGAAAAGCTGTCAGAGGTACCTGGCCTTCTGCTGCTGGGTCACTCTTGAGGAAGATTTTTGAGCCAGTTCAGCCTCCCACTAATAACAAACAGATGTACTTAATGCTACTGAATGTAAATATTATTCTAACGCACTTTTGCCTAGTTTTCCATGAGGCCTTATTTTGAACTGCACATGCTTGTGAATCCCCCTGCCCAAGGGTTCTGCAGGTGGCCTATCTCACAGTGCCATTAGAAAGTTAATTACCTACAAGGGAAGTTTAAACAAGTTGTTCCAAAAGCAGTGGAACTAATAAAGCCTGGTTTCCTAGAGATTTGTAGCTTGCATCATTCCCCGCTCTGTAATGCTACAGTCCAAGCCCCTTT
The DNA here is from genome assembly GCA_020086605.1 of Lanius collurio. Classification (NCBI taxonomy): domain Eukaryota; kingdom Metazoa; phylum Chordata; class Aves; order Passeriformes; family Laniidae; genus Lanius; species Lanius collurio. The sequence goes on from JACBWW010000020.1 coordinate 4,054,795, forward strand.
TCCATACTCCTTTGATAAATTCCCCTCTCCGTGATCCACACTGCTCCCCTCCACCCCTCCTGTATCCATCAGCCTCAGGTCAAGCAAGAGGCACTGTGCTTGTTTCTGAACACTGTGCATGCCACTGCCTTGACCAGGATATGTGTGCTGAAAATTTTCCTTCCATCCGTATACATCTGTGTTTCCTAGCTCTAGTGTTCTCATAATAAAGAGGAACTTCACAACTTTGGGAAAACAGTGGCACTTAAACTCAGTAAAAATGGCCAACAAGTTCAAAACTTTCTTTAGAATAAAAACATCTAATCATACTCAGTGAATGATTTTATTACTTTCCTTTAGAAATTAATCAAAATTGTTCCTTCCTCTCATACCATCTGTGTATATTTTTCCACTGCTTAAAAGGACACTTCATCTCTTAATCTTCTAACTAGTATCAAATATTTAAGACCATTCCAATCACAGTCTTCTTCATCTCAAACATAATTAGGCCTATAGAAAGATAACTGCACACCTTCCAAAATTTATCAAATAACATGTAGTGCTAAAATTAAAATGAGAATTTTATTTTTTTATTGCCATAGGGAATGAGATTACAGTCTGAACCACTCTCAGATACCTGAACTCTTCAAGGACCAAAGTGTTTTATTTCCTTTTGATAAGCCTGTCCCACAGCTTTCACAACATCTTTTCTTCACTAGCAATGGTCTAAAAGTGTAATTTTCTTGGACTTTCTGCTCAGTCCTCCTTATGACTGTTGTGAATACCATGGGTCTGTAATCTATAGAGTGCAGGTTTCCTAGCCCCTCACTCACAGAGAGATTAGACTTTTACAAGAGAGACCTTTCTTAATAGCAGAAATAATAAATGTACCTCCTAAAATAACATCTGGGAATCTGGCCCAACTCACCCAAAGATATTTTTCTATCACCCCGTAACTATAACATGCATGCATATTACTATCTCTGAGCTCTCTGGTCCCATTTTGATTAATCTTTTCCCAGGACACAGAGCCTTCCAAGACATGAATCACTTTGCTTGATTTTGTCTGCACTTTTCCATGTCAGCAGTTTTCCTGCCCCACCACATGATGACAAGAGCAGCATGCAGCTTTTGTTGACTGCCAAGTGTTACACTCACTGTCACACAAGTAGGAAAGGCAGTGAAAACAGATCTGCTTTGTTTAAGGATGTGCAGTGACTTTGTAGGCTTTTCTAACTTCATCTATCAAAACACAAAACCTCACTTTCCAAAATACCCCACAGACTATGTGAACATTTGAGGCAAAATTGCTTTACCACGGGTTGGTATGACACAATTCAAGAGTCATAGTGGTAACTACACACTTGCAACACCCTAGGGTAATGCCCATTTTTGTAGGTTGATTCCATTTGAAGAGCCTGACCTTAACATCAGAAATTCCCTGTGACACTTGACCTCCCCAGTACATTTACATCACCCTCTTTACTGAGCACAGAGCTGCCCAGCTTCTTTCCAATGCCCACCAGTTTCAGATCAGCCTCGCCCTTTAAATCTATCCTTGCCCCTATTTTGATGTGTTGCTGACTCTGCAGCAAAGCTACACCCTTCTTTTGGTGGAGAATACGTTAAATACTTTTTCATGACAATAGTCATTAAAGACCTATCATGAGTCAAGCCTTTGTTCAGGACTTTGTTTATTCTGCATGAGAGCTTCAATGGAACTTGTTCCAACTGTGTGCATTCATCTTACAGCTGATGAGAGACATAGGGAGAATTTTGTTTTGACCTTCCCAAAATAAACACTTTCAAGAAAAGAGATACAAAATAAATAGCAAAAAGATTGTAAAATATTGAGGAAACTTGGAATGTCTTAGAAGATTACATAGTGTCTTCCCATGCAAAGAGATTAATTTCTTTTCAAAATCCTCTTTAAACTGTAAATTATCGAATAAACATCTATTTCAGTCATTATTTAGAAATTTAAAAATAGAAGGATGAAATTACCAGAGAGAACTATTAAAGGAAGAGGAGGTTAAGGTTCTAATTCATTTTAAAATCAGTCCTAGCTGAAATCTCTGCTAGGATGTTGTACAGAAACACATGGGCAGCAGCCAAAGAATCTAACCCACTGCTCATAGTCTGGGAGAAGACAAGTTGTGGGGTGGGCTGCAAGTCCCAGCCAGAGACACATTTACTCTACATATCACAATGTCCTCCTCTACCCCATGCTCAGGCAATTCATCTGGTTCTGCCCCTGGTGGCTTGTGATTCAGCAAGGAAAAGGAGTGAAGATGTTTTCCCTTGCAGTTTTTCCCACTTCTTCAAGGAAAAAAGAGAAGCTGAGGCGAGGAGGAGGTGGGAAGAGAAATGAACGCCTAGTTGTTCTCTGCAACGGCGGCTATGAAGAAATAAACAACTCACATTACTCACAAGAGGGGGTGAAAGGAAAGTGGAGCCAGTCTGAAGGAGCTGGATTTTCCTGGCTCCAGCAAATCCCTCCTGGAGTAATATATTGAGCCACCTCACACCCTTTGCTCCTTTACCTGAAACAAACTGTCCACTCGCAAGAAGTATTTCGCCTTCCCTCACGGACCTGTCCCCACCTGCTTCATGCAGGTAAAGGAACAGAGGGACCAAGAAGTCCAAGGCACAGACAGAGACTCATCAGAGGAGGAAAATAGCCACAGGAGTCACAAGGAACTGGAAATTCCAGTACAATCCAGGAAAGAGATGGGAATAGGCTACACTGTTTGCAGAGAGATGCCTTCGCTGTAAAGTTGCCAACTTTCCTTTTGACCTGCAACAAAGCTAGTGGTGTGGCTAACACACAGTAGGGAAGCTGCACAGGGACTAAGGAAAGTAAAAACTCCACTTGTATTTACTCCACCAGATTTGGATTTGCATGACAGGGTAGCAAACTCAGAACGCACAGTGTATTTGCTGTAGTTTTTGCAGACACAAACTGTTTGAACATGTTTAATCCAAAACATTTTACCAGTCTTGAGAGGAAACTAATAAAGGCAAAATATGCATCTTCTTAGAGGCTTACATGTAAAATATATGATTTTATGCACATGGAATATTCAGAATTCTACATCTTTGCTTTGAAAATCATAGGTTAGATGATGCCCATGCTAGAGCTCTTGTAGTTCAAAAAAACAATGAAAAATAAATAAAAATAAAACTTCCAATTTATTTTACATTCTTCTGCACTCAGTACAACTTAAAATTACCTTTCCAACTCTCCCTTTTTTTCAGAATGATTGCATACTACCATCTATTTCTTTATTCTTGCAGTAACTAACAAAATGAGATTGCAACCAAACTCACAATTTGACATAATCTCCCAAAATTATGGAAAATACTGTGAGTAGTGGAAATTTCTAGGAAACATTGCACCAATATGCAACCACCAGATGACTGCACAACATATTTGCAACTGTTTTAGAAGGGTAACTTAAAATCTGAATATAACCATTGTGATGAATTATGGTATTTGAATTGTCTTAGAAGACAGCTTTCTCTTCCACTGATGATACATCGTAGGGGAAGGATTTATGGAATTCACTTTCCATTCAACTCCAGTTTTTCTTAAAGCAATACAGACAAATACACAAACTCCAGGTCAGCCCTGAAAAGACCGCAGCCCAATGGAACGCAGTGGCAATGCAAGCTGAGCAGAGGATAAACCAGGAGGACTGCTGGGAGCAGTTTGCATGGGCAGGACACTGTGTGACCCACCTGCTCTCAGGTCACCTTGGCCTTGTGAGTACCTCCAATGCCAGCCTCCTACCCATAACCTCATCACTGACTGCCAAACTAGGAATCCCACATCCAGCTCTAAGGCAGGGCCAAATAACAGCCTGGTAGGCAAATGCAAAAACTCATCTCTCAGTCACTTTCTGCAAACCCATTTCTTGGAACCTTCATTCAGTATGTGGGGTGGATTCTGGCCCCTACCTTGAATTTGAAAATTTCTTTTCCAGAGAGTAGAGCCCAGAAGTCAGGCACAGACAATGCACCAGAACACTGAATTACCTCTTTACATTTTCTTATCAGTAGATAGATGACTTTGGTGTCCAGCACCACTTTTTCAGACATAACTTAGCCATCAAGAACTGCAAGATCCATTGGTCTGCCATAAAGGTAGCTCTAACAACCACGACAAGTTGGAAAACGTGTTAAGTTCTTTATCTCTGAGTTGGTTTTTGTAAATTGATTTCTTCAAGCCATTTTGGAGACAGGCACACGTGAAAGGACCAAGCTGAATGAATTCTACTTGCTGGCCAAAATTTACAAGAGAGGGCTTTGACCCAACTCAGTCTAACATAATCCACTGCCTAGCAAATGTGTAGACTTTATTAGTGGGCCCCCAGTCCTTCATCCCAATATTGCTGTGCTTCAGCTAACCAGAGTCCATGCTATGATCATCAACATTGTACTTTCCAGAGAGAAAATTTCCTGGGAGTCATTTTGCAGTCTAGCGCCAGGATGAGGCAACTTGCAGTAGGAAAAAGAAAGACTTAAATATAGCTCACTGGAGCTGGCCAGTGACTGAAAACCTGAACATTCACAGACAAAATCCTGGCCCTGTTAAAGGGAATGAGCAAATTCTCACTGATTTCAGCAAGATCTGGATTTCTCCAAGATGTACTCAGAAAAATATTTTAAAAATCACCCCCGAGATTAGGTCAAGCATTCACATTCCTGCTTCTGTAAAGAACCAACATTCGCTCAACCCCCAGAGCATGAAAACCACCCCCATATCTAATGTAATGACTTTTATCTTCAAAAACATGGCAACTAGTCTAGAAAACAGATCAAGAGGCTTGTTAAATGTTAAACAAGTTACACTCTTCTCTCTCTCCCCTATGTTTCCTCCTGTTTATTTTAAAAGGGAGCTTTATAATCCAAGAATCTTATTCCCATCCTGCAATGTTTCCAGCAAATGAGTTATGGGCATTACTAGGCCGATAAAATACTTACAGGATTTCAGAATTAGTTTTACCTTTTCTAAACTCATCAATTCTTAAAATAAAGTAAGAGGAATATCCGGTGGAAATGTGTTTTATCAAAAGGAAAAAGACTGCACCTATATTTAGCACCATTCAATACAGACAGTTTCAAAGGAGTACTGTAAGTAAAACCTTTAGACAACACTATATAAACACATTATTTAAGCTACATTCTGGATCTGATTAATTATAACAGGAGATCAAATGTTAACAACTTAAGAATCTACACTCCCATCTACACATATGGAGTACTTTAAAAAGTATTATAATTTCAGAGTAATAAATAAGAGCTCTCACCTAAATTATATGAACATTATCTTTTGATTGCTTTAAGGTGAATGGACAATACAGTTTTTATTGCAGGCTCATTTGGTAGAAGTTGCCCATATATGGCTGCTGAGAGAAGCAAAGAGGAAAATTATGTCCTTTGTAAGAACATTTAATTCACATTCCTGTTCTGTTTTCTGTACAACAGTTATGCTTATGACAGGTATGCATTCCTGCAGCACTTACAATGTGTTTTTATATGAAAAAGACATTCATATTCATCCTCAGCTGAGAATATGTCTTGCATCGCTGTGAGTGTTGCAGTAATCCTGTTTCTTAGGAGAATAAGCCTGGCTAACTTTCTCGGTATTTAAAGTCCAAATTCAATTTGTATCCTTACCATTTTGCTTCCAGTTATTTTCTCAAATATTGGAAAACTTCCACTAAGCTCTACTTCTTACAAAAATATATTGAATGTTTATTGCCTGATAACAATTACAGCAATTTTCAGTATAATTAGAATTGCCACATCCTGTAGTCACCAATTTAAGTGAAAGGGAAAAATCATCTCCAGTCCAAACCATAACACAGATAGTCCAAGCTCATTCCAGATGAGAGAGAGCAGAAACACAAGCATGTGATCCCAAGCTACCAATACAGACTTTTATATGCCTCATATCACCTTATAAAATTCAGTAATGGAAGTGAATCCTTTATTTGAGGTTTCAGCTATTTTTCTTTTTCTTTCCCTTTTTCAGAAGCAGACATACTGCGCCAGAGTTTCATTTTGAATTAATAGTCAAAGTGATCAGCCTTAAGATGGAAGACTTACAAGGAAAGCAAGCCCAGTATTTTGGAAAAATTGCAGCTATAAACCACAGCAGAAATCTACTTCCATGAGTTTTCATGGCAAAAATCAGACTTTTGGGAGAAACACCTTTTGCTTAACATACAAGAGTCTGGCATCAACCAGTTACCTACCCATTTTTAAGAGTTCAACAGTACCCAGACCTTGAATTTGGGTAACTTCAGACCATGAAACATGGAAGTAGGGGAGGAACAGACACACAGCATTGCTTTTACTCTTGTTTCAGTGTCACATTTGAATCAGAAGTAGGCAGGATTTGCACCAAGCCACCACGGCATTCTGGTAACGCCAAAGATATGTAATCTTTATTATGCTGC
>JACBWW010000020.1:4061596-4072816 GCA_020086605.1 Lanius collurio
GGGGTCTTTTGCATTCTTTGTCTTACTGATGGGGAAGACAATTTGCTGTAGGTCTGAAGAGGTACTGTATTATTCATTGGCCTTGACTGGCTAGGAACATATAAATATTTCTATATAAGATCATTTCTGTCTAGATTATGCTTGATATTTAAAATGTATATCACATAGTTAGGATGGTTTGTGTAGAAAAGAGATATGAATGCTACAATGATGATGTCAGCATTAACTGCATGGAAAACTATCAGTTAATTTTTCTACATTAATTTTAATATTTTTCAGTTCTGTGTCAGGATGACTTATCACTTCAAAACAGCAAGTGGATATCCCTGTGGATAACCACTTTTTAGATTTCAACTGCATGAACTCCATAAGAAAAAAGCAGCAAACCTTCCAAAATGTTAGGTGAGGTTTCTAAAAACATCTTTGTTGTTAAGGAGCTTCAACATATATCTTTTGAACTTGCACTTAAGCAATCAAAAAAAATATCCTAAAGCAAATATGAAGAAATGTAAAGAGTTGGAGTCCAACACCCGAACAAAGTTCAAGCCCTGTGGAATATGTTCATTCTTTCAAACTTAGCTCAGCCTTAACAACTAACACTAGTCAGAGCCAGGGTGAAATATAGAAATTGTCTTATTGGGAGATGAATGCACAGTACAAGCTTACAGAAACAGGTCTGGACTTTTTGCTTATAGGTCAACCAGACAAAAGCTGTAGCTCCAGGTTAAAGGTACATATTTATGAAACAGGTTCCTCCTTTTTCCCTGGTCCCATAGCATTTCTAACACAGTGAAGTTTTGCCTGGTTTTCACTGCTATTATACTGTAGGAACTTGAAGGATGGGGCTCTGATTCTTTAATCTGATGCAGAAATCTTTGGGAGAGAACCAGCCTTCCAACTTTTTTACTTATTTACTGCATACATGATTCAGAGCTAACAACAGTCCCCTGTTTTATTCTCCCATCTCAATACAGCACATGAAAAAAAGAAAGCATATTTCCTGTCCAGCTAAGCCCCAAAAGAATTATGATCTCTTTGGCCTTCTTGAAACTAGGACAAGGCAAGGAGTCCTTTGACTTTGAAGGCTGTGAGTCCTGTCACAAAGACAATGAATCAGCCCAGAAAGCGTAAGCAGTGGTGCTCCATGGGCTGTGCAGTGCATCCAGAACTGGTGTGCCTGGCCCTGAGATACCAGAGAACATGGCTGGCCCACGGTCCATGACAGCCTCGGAGTGCTGGACTCTCAGGCTGGAAGCTCTAAGCTCTTGTCCTATCAGCTGCTGCACAGCCTGTCCCCAGCATGTAGGAAAAGCAGGACCCCAGCCATGGTTGTCAGAAACAGGCTCACCCTGCTCCTTTCAGCCACAGCAGAGTGTCACAAATCCTACACACTGTGTGCAGGTGGCCTCTGAATGCCTGACCTGCTGCAGCAAAAGGCAGAGCCCTCTCTGTAACTGGAAATGATGCCCCACATGTCACAACTCAGCAACACCAAGGACAAAAACGGTTGATTTGGTGAGATGATGAGCCTCCACCAGGGAGCACTTGCTGCTGTCAGTGTGCATGGGCGATGTTCTTAGACACACAGTTTAAGCTCAACATTGCTCTGTGTGAAGAGTGGACTTGGACTCACTGATGTTAAGGGGTCCCTTGCCACTCAGGATATTACTAATCCAAGAAGCTGGGACTGGGGTGACTTCATAGTTATGGAAGAGATCTTATTCAGTGCTCTAGTTCAGTAAATGAGCTTCATACCCTGTAAATGATCCTTTCATGACAGAGATGATTGACACAAGCCCTGCAAGGTCTGTAATTTTTAAAAGCTGCTTTTAAAGGTAAAAAACTGCTGGGGAGTAGAATCAGCTGGGACAATTGTGTCTCAAAATAAATATTTTGCTAATTTATGTGGACTGTCATTAACTTCTTTATGAATGAATGTTTCCCAAACAGAGGCTCTACCTCCTTCAAAAAAATAAAAATAAACAACTATGGGTGAGCCAGGGTAAAATTCACATGGTAAGCAACAGAGTTCAGTGTGCTAAAAACCATTAATCATGCTGAGATCAACCAGTGCTTTACATATTTCCTTCCCAAACTCTGTCTTGTGGGTGATCTGTCTCCTAACAGGTTTTGTATCGCTGAGTTGTAAAGCGTTCCTGATTGATTGTTTTTGGCACTCAGTCCAAAGCCTTGAAAGCCCAAGTCCTTGAAAATAAAAAGCAGAACCTTTCTCTAACACCAATGTTGGACACAGCACTGGAACACAGCCTACAATGTGTGCATAACAGGAGAGGAGTCTATGGCCTGCATGCTGGTTTGTCTGTGGCATCAGGGAGGCACAAGGCTGTCAGCAGTGTTTTAAAGCAAAGCCACTAGAGAAATGAGAGCACATTTGAAAAAAAGGCTATTGATATTAAATGTATTGCTCCTTCACTCTACCCCAATAACTGTGGGACTTGCTCCTGACTCTCTAACTCCCACCATCAGACAATGATCCAGTACATCCTTCCTGCTGCCCTGTTACTCTCCCTGCCTTTCCTTAACCTCTCATTCTCATTAGTTTCCTCAAACTTTTGACAGAAATGTGCCTTATTCATCTCCACTGTTTGAAGAAGAAAAGCACAAAACCCACTCTGGCTTCCATCCTTTTATCTTGCATTTTCAACAGGTGCCATGAGCAGCCATTCCAAATTCTTCCCCACTGACCTCATTCTTTACTCAGTCCAGTCTGACTTCTCCCTTGAAATTTCATCCTTCCAGATACAGTGAAGCACACCTCCTACCTGAATCCAGATACTCTTATGCCACCTTTACAGTCCCTCAACTTTCATCTGTCATGCTTCCCTTTACATCCAACCTTCCTTTGCTATTTGTTTTTTAATTTGGCATTCAACACATCTCCTTCCTTTTCTTTTCCACTTTCAACAAAGAATTCAAACACTTTCTGCTTATGCCCTTTCTCTTTCAGTTCCCATACCTTCCATACCACCTTAAAATTGCAACCCACACAAACTTTTTTGAGCAGAATTGTTTTATCAGCTGTGTATTAAAAAAATCATTACATTAAAAAATTCATTAAATTACAAATTCTTTACATTCTAAATAATTAGTACTGAATTCTGAAAACAGCAATGTTCCTAGACTGCATAGAAAACAGAGCCCCTCTTTTTCTTTTTTTTCTCATTCTCTTCTCAAATAGAATTATTGTCTGAGAACTGCCATGGTATTTTTAAGCAATAAGTTTCAAAGCAATGTATAATTCACAGTCATATTGCACTGTTATAGTATGCCATACAGTTATGCCTCATCTACACATACTCTGACATAATTTATTTTGTCCTTCATAAAAACACTCAGAACTTCCTAAATTACCCATAATCAATAACATAAAAAGACAACTCTTCTATTCTCAGAAATATAAAACTTCAATTTATATCCCCTTTCAGGTGTAAAAATAGTACTATTTAGTACTATTATTTACTAGTTATTAGAGTACTATTGTGTCTCATGGCTTGGGGTTTCAGCAGCCTAATTTTTCATAAAGCTTACAACCTGAATTGAAAGATCATTTCTCTTTTTGTTTTTACAAAGGTCAGTAGGAAGCTGTTCCTGGATTTCAGCAGAAGCTTGATCAGACACTTGTTTTCTGTGATACTCAGCTTCATTCATCACTTTTTATCTACTATTTATTCTTCAGCACTAGACTTGGGTTGTGATTAAAACACCACTAAACAAGTTAAAGGAAGTTAAGAGACATTAAAAATCACTGCTGTTTTAATTAAATATATGCAAATAACTGTTTGTAACATAAGAAAAATATACTCTGCATAAGAATTAACAAACTTCAATGAAGAAAAATTAAATTAAATTCTGCAGTCTTCATTCCAGCTGCAATTTGTTTAAATACAACATACAATCATTTTAAAAAAACAGTTATGGATTGTTCAGTGTAATTAGAGTTTCACCTGTGAAAGTGAAAAAGCATATTAATATAGGGCTGTAAGGATCATCTCCTTCATTCACGTCATTACATTCACTTAGTTATTGCAATTTTTATTTGGTTATTTGTCCATGTCATGTCTTATCCTTTTTTACCATTAAATGCTCAGAAATGGAAAATTCTATTTCATGTTTATAAAAAACCTAGCACAACAGGACCTCAGTCCCGGTTATGAGATTCAGAAACAATTTGACTTCTAATTATAGGGACATCATTACTCATGGCTGGCCACAAGTACAGTCCCATTTAACTCCAGTTAAATGGGTCTGTAAACCATATTGCTGCCAGCCGCTTGTTTTTGTGACAGAAACTTTAGAATAAATGAATGCCTTAAGCATTATCATTTCCCCTCTCATGTACAAGACATGCATGTTTTTATATAGCCTCTTCTGTCAATAAACCAAATGTATCATTTAATGCTTCATGGAAATCTGTGATCGATGTTCCACCTCAAAATTGCTAAGAAGCCCCGTGTTGGCCTCTAACCTCAGCTGCCACAGTATCTGCTGGGGGTAAGTGGATGCAGCAAAAAAGTTCTTGGTCCTTCGAGCTTGCCAGTGATGTGATTTAGAGCAACCCACGCCACATCTGACTAGCTGTGACCCCACAGGGCTGCCTGCCAGCTGGGATCTGCCAGAACATCGTGTGCTTTGGACATTCCCCTGTTCCCACAGTAACGTTTCTGCCGGGGGCTGCAGGGAATGTGCTAAGCAATGAGAATACACAGCTGAGGAGACGCAGCAATTTTCCAGACATCCACAGTGCAGAATAAAGGCCCTCAGACTGACATACTCCAAAGCTGTTTGCAAAAGCAAACTCTCTTATTCCAGGATTGAAAGATCACACAACACTACACCAGTTGTGGCTCTGAAAAAGAGAAGGGGAAATGTTGCCTATGAAGGCATTTCTATTTTAATTTATAGGATAGTTAAGATAAACAATGCAGAACTGCAATTGTGTTCAGAGAGCAACTAAAATAAATCCAGATAACAAGGATTTGTGGTTTCTATCTATCTTGTCCATGATTTCACACGTGTATTTAAAATGTCCACCCACAGAAAAATTATTCTTATAAAACCAATGTATATAAATAAATGAGATGTATTAATGCAATATTTTTTCATCTCAACTATGTTTGCAAGATAAAATACATACTTGGGAGGGGCCTGAACCAATACCCATCTGTATATTAAATTATGTGTTTCTTAAAAATAACTTTTTTTAATGAGATTTAAAAGTGAGGCTCTAACAGCCAGGAGCACTTAAAAGTCTGAACCCATTTCCAACAAGGACCTAATCAGCTACCTTGACTCATTGTCTCCTGCTCATTCACTTCCTGTCCCAATCGACTAGCCAGGATTGCTCAACAGCATTGGGTGGTTATTGAATTCCTCTCCCATCGATCACGGTGCTCCAGTGCTGGGTTTCCAAAGCTGTGAATAGTTTTGCAAATCCCTGATGAAATGCAAAAAGCACTTTGGGGGAAAGTTGATAAATGAAAGCTCCATAGAACTTTTTTGTTTAGTACGAGAGCTTAATGGAGCATGATCGTGGTGGGTGGTGTGCACCTTCGATGGGGGGCGAGGGGCAAGGCAGAAAACAATCTTGCTGAGAAAAAGGAGGAGGCAGAGAAAGTAAACATGCAGCCACAGGCTTTCTAAGAGATGATTTCTTAAACAAGCATATTCCAGTATGCAACACACATTTTCTATTTCTTTGAAATTGCATCTGCTTCTTATAAGATTATTATGTAAGAAAAGCCTATTTGCCTGAGTATGTGGTTACACATTTTCTACTGACTTCACAAATTGTTCAAATTTCAGTATTTGTTGGCTTCATTATAGACCAGTGTTATTACTGGCAGCTACTATAAGGTATTAAAAAAACTTTTTTTTATTGTTAATATAGTGTGGCATTAAGGATCAGAAACTCATCTCAAGTGAAAGCTGAAAGGGCAGGAGTCAATTTACATTGTGTTGCATTTTAAAATCTTACTAAACTAAATTCTAATTTTCAAAAAGGTCAAGGAATCAACAGAACCCCCAGATGTGTGATGGCTTCTGAGGACTCCTCAATTAGAGCTCTCTCAAACCAAATCCTGTCTGGTTACTCTGCTCAGTTGAAGAGGCTCCCTTTGACTGCCCTTCACGCTTCAGCTCACTTCCTATCCAAGGCACTTTCTGGACTCATTTAGTTGATTTTCCCCCCATACTTTAATATTTTCCATTGGTTTCCATCTCATGCTAACTGAATACAGATTTTCCATCACAATCACCCACAAACACAAGCAATAAGAAGGAAGACACAGTGTGATGAGCCATGCACACAGAAGCTGAAGGCTCGGCGCAGGTCAAATCAACAACAACCAGCCCTATTCCTGACAAATTGCCCACTGCTGGGTGAGACATTCCAGTGTCACATTTCTGCCAGTGTGACACATTCTGACAGGCAGAGGAACCAACAGATTTCAACCAATTGCTCATCTAAGTGGTTGCTAATCTAATTTAATTGCTCAACTAATTGCTTGTCTCAGCGGCACCAAGCACCAGGCAGTCCTGTGTCAGGAGTGCAGGCTCCTTTGTAACATCAGAGAGGGAACTCTTACAGCATTTTGAGGAAACTAGACAATCAGAAACAACTCTCAAGTGAGATAGCTTGAATCTCTGTTCACTGGTTATGTTTTAACTTTGTTTCATCAGTAAATTGAAACAAATAAAATGGCATATAAAATCTCCAATTGTACACTCAGGTAAATGTTTTCCTTCAAAATACTAAACTAGAACTGTAGAAGCATGCGAAGTTTTAAGGCAGCAAACCTGCGCCTACATTCATCCTGATAAACCACAGAACACACCTGTATGAATCAACAAGCAGGAAAATTTCAGGCTGAAAAGAATAAAGACATACATGAATGTTACATGAGCTGTTTATTTTGAAGACCATTCAAAAACATCAATTGTTTACTGTCTTTGAAAGTAAAGTGCTCAAAGAACATGAGAATTGTTTATAATGCAAATGCCCTGAGCATGTACAGGGGTTCCCTAACTTTTCAGCGACACACCAAGCACAGTGGCTGAACTATTTCAGTTCATGGTGCTGCATTGAGCGTTAATGTCAGTAGAAGCCACCGTGCACCCCTGAGGGCAAAACTCATCAGGTCTGCTCTCAGGCCAGGACATTCAGAAAAATCAGGTTTAAGATCAAATGTGATAGGACAAAAGGACAGAAAACAAATCCAAGAAACCAGCAAAATGAAGACTTCATCTCAATTTATGGCAGCACTATACGTAGACCATTAGAAAGCATACATACAGTTTGCTAAGTTTTACTGGGGGAGAGGGAAGGTCAGTCAGAGAAGTGTCAGGCTTTCTGCAGCATTACTAGCCTGGGCAAATGTCCAGTACCTACTGGTTTCACTGGGTTTGACAGAGCATCTCTAATACAATTACCTACAGCAGTGCCACACTCTTGATAAATTGCCTCGTCAGCACTATTGTTGGGTAAGGACACAAGACCCTTGGTGAGCCCACTCTTCATAACCTCTGAACAAGGGAAAATATCATCAGTCACCTGTCGGTGTCACACTGCAGTGGTACAAATGACAGGTTACTTTGACACCTACTGGCCAACTCCACGTACAGCATTGTTAATTTCCCAAATCCCCAGGCTGAGACACTGCCAAGAGAAGGCAGATGTTTAACTCAAACCCAGTTAAACTAAAAACTATTTTTCTTTCCTTTTAGGCTTTTTTTTTTCCTACTGGAAGGCAATGCATGATTGGAAAGTGGAAAGGTAGGACTGAATGCTAACCCTAGGCTAGTCTGAATCACAAGTTTACTTTAAAACAGTTTGAAAGGATAAGGACAGGGGGAGGATAGGAAGGAAGAAGAACATAGGGACTGGGAGGCAGGATGCCTCTTGGAGAATGTAACATTTACATTTGTAAGCACTGGTGTGGTTAATGGCTCTAAAATAGCTCTTAGGCATTGATGCATGAAATCCATTGCCAGGTCCAGGTGTTGAAAAAGGACTTGACTGATAAAAAAAGGCTGGCCAGAATTGAGAGCACTACCAATGATATAAACAACTGTCATTTGGGGGAAAAAAGGATTAATCACCACGGGAAGCTAATCAGAACACCATTGCCCCTAAATACCGTTAGAGGATTATAGTATCAGACTCCATACAGAGAGAGGGTGCTGTTATATCACAAGGCAGTTAAAATACATCATGAATGTAAAATCTAGGGATTCATCATGAAAAGACTAATGAACCTTACAAGATTTTGACACTGGGAGTCAAAAAGCATGGTTTACTGTCAACTGTGCTGACAGGCTGACACAGGTACAGAAACAGTAGATGCAGACACAAAATGATGACTCTGCCCAATTAGTTGGATCTACAAAATAGAGAAATCATCAAGGTCCAGAAATTATAGTACTTTTTGAGAGAACAATTGAGTGCATTCATTTAAGCACCTGGATTTTCCAATCTTCTTTGCAAGAGATTCTGCAGTCCACATTTCCCTGGCTGTGCACCTGAACAGAAAAGGGATCCCACAATGCAAAGCAAAGCAAAGTTCAGAGAAATGTTCAACTGAAAGCAGAAAAAATTTTCCAGCTTTCTGCTGTTCCAAGGCAGTCCTTCAGATTTAGCTACACTGTAGACAGCTTAAGCAACAAGTCATATCATATCTTTTGCAAGTAAGGAATACAAGCAACATGTTGGAAGAAAACAAGCCAAACAAACTTTCCAATTATTATTTTTAACGAAAGAAAGGTAACAATTAGCTCTAGAGTCATCATATGTCATATTATGCATCAAGGAAAGGTGAGAAATGGGCAAAAAAGATCGATTCTAAAGTGTTGAGAGCTAGTACTACCCCACCTTAGTCAGCCAGACTTGGACATGCAGCAGCTGTTCAGCTGGAACATTGAAGAATTAAATTTACGATAAGAGACGGAAAAGTTTTTCCAAGCTGAAAAGTTTGTGAAAAATCTTCCTGGTGAACACCGGTAGTAAGACAGATCAAAGTCTTAAAAATTTTTCTTTCTTCCCTCTTTTATTATGCTGGGAGCAATTTAGTTTAGCTGTGCCACTAAATCTTGTCCTCCATGGATAAGGAAACTGGTTTGGACCCAGCACAGTGATTGCCCATATAATACAGAGAGCGCAGATGTTTTCATATGAATTTCTGCCCTTCCTAGTCCTATTTCTTTATCACTCTCAATCTCCATATTTATATTTTTCAGAGAGAAGCACTCCATTAACTTTTTTGCTTTATGTTTTCACAGATTTATTTTTTCCCTGCTCCTTTTCCACACTCTTGAAATGAAACATGAACCTAGTAATGTTCAAGATTGAGCTGAACCTTGAAAGTGATGACATCTGAACAGGTTTCAAATTAGACAAAATTAATTCTTCATTCAATTGCACAGGAAAATATATCAGTCTGTTTAGAGAAATATGGGGACTGGCTTATGTTTTCAAAGAAGCATAGAACATTTTTACAATACTTCTGTGCTGTATTTGGGATACTGAGTCATTTCAGAGGGATTTTGTACCCTACTACTTAGAGAGGGCCCAGCGTTCAGAGAGCTCACAGAGTTCGTATTTTACACGAGACTCAGAGAATATAGTAATTTTTTAGGCAATCACTTTATCAGTTCATATCACCTCTGTGTGGTTGCTATAAAAAAAGCAAACCAAAGCCGCATATGAAATACTATGAGAACATTTTTTGAAGTTTGTCCTTATCTGGCAAAATGTCTCTCTTCAGGCTGTTTGTCCCACTGAGACAGGGAATAGTTTTTTCTCTTCTCTGAAAATTATAGTCCCAAGTCTCCAGTAATGTGAAGCATTGCAGTGAGAGTGATACGAGCATTAATGGATACAGCAGAATTACAGAGGAATTGCAGCGTGAGGATTTAGCCTGCACCTGTAAGCAAGGGCAGTCATTGGCATCTGCAGAGTAAGAGGTGCTGACTGCAGTTCATGAAGTGTTGTTAAACATATTTTCTTTGTATTTGACTTTGCTGCACAGAAAAAAAATGCTGGACATGGACATCAGTGTGTTAGGTCCAGCCTGACCCTGAGCAACCACATCAACCTCCGTGACAGAAACATTGCAATTCCAGGATCAGACCAGGAGGTACAGACAACTGCAGATGAGCAGGGAAAGCATAAAGAAAACTGAACAAGTAATCTTGAAAGGCAGCAATCTCAGCTGCCAGGTGCTAATACTCTTTTTCTAAGCTTTTTTTGGGAAAACAGAATTTTAAGAGCTGATACTTAAAATTCATCTGCATGTAAAGCCAGTGTCAGTCTCTCCTATCCAATAAAATTACTAGAAAAATTCTTGAGTTCATGCCCTCCAGCTAATTCAGCTAAATAACTAGAGGGAGCATCCATTGCATCTCATTTTAGCATTGCAGAATCAAGGTTCTTGAAACTTTATACCATCAAATGGTAAAGCTAAAAGTCCCTGGTAGCCATTGAGCCTGAGGTCAGATATTTCACAGCTGCACTCCAAACACAAAAATAACTTTTATCTTAAGCCTCCCATGATACTTCAGATGCCTTAAGCAAAATTCTCCTCTTTCACATGCAAACTGGGTTTCATCTCTGCTGGTTCTTCCTCTCCTCCTGTGGGCAGAGTTGGTGGGATTTCCACTTGAGCAGAGCAGGCAGAATAGCACAGCCAAGAGCTCTTGATTCCTCAGGAAAAAATGTATTTTAACAAGGCTCTCAGGAAGAACAGAATGGATATTATTATTATTGACACATTCAGCTCCCTCCAGCATCAAGAATTCACATATCCCATTCCTGTTACATACATGGAAGAACAGAAAGATTGTGAACAAATTTCATGGCTTCCTCCTCTACCTCACCAAGACTATATCTGCTCATTTTATCATTAACACACTACACTTTTCCTGGATAAGGAATTATACTGCCACATACCTGAGTGTAAAATCTCAGGGACGGATTAAGAACATCCAAAAGCACTTAATAAAGACTTTACTTCCAGTGATGAAGGGTACATGCAGGTACTGAAGAGAATAAATACAGGAATGACAAGGCTAGTGTAGCACTAGCATTAGAGCTGTATGCTACTTGCCCTGCAGCTGTAGTTTGAAGAAGTAGAAAGAAGCTATGTGTCAAGAGAGGGAGAGAAGAGGGAGGCAGTAGCTGGCCAAACTAAGGCAATTTTACAGCTG
>JACBWW010000020.1:4073200-4183676 GCA_020086605.1 Lanius collurio
GTTTATTTGAGGATTTAATTTCAAATTATGCATGGGCAAAACCAGACTGAAATCCCATTTTAGCATTGGTTTGATCACTTCTGTCTGAACTATAATTCTAAAATATAGGGACTATAATGTAGTTATGCTTCTTGTTTGCTCTTTGTAGTATAATAAGATACAGAAACCAGGAACCCACCATATCACACTGTGCAAACATATCCCTGTACAATTCTCCCTCCATGAGTTTACAATTTAAGTACACAAGGGTTGAACTATGTTAACACTACTGCTACTTCCCCTTTTTTTTAACTAGGCTCTGAAAGACCTAAACACCAAGTTGACTGTATATGTTATAAATATTTTCTAAATATTATTTACCCAAGGGGCAGGATAGCAACTCTGAAAGTGTAAGCACAATGTAGAGCCACTTAAAACACACAACTTTCCCATGCCTCTCCCTTGCAATCCATTTAACACAAACACCCACTACTGTTTTCTCCCAACACCTTTATGTTAAGCATTTCCAACAAAAAACAGAGCTTGCCTTTACCTTCAAGGCACCACTTGACAATCACCTCATTCCTTTGCCCAGACAGAAATATCTTCTGGCTGCCCCTTTTTTTTACTGTGGCTTTTTTCCACACTATCATAAATTAATGGAATTTCCAACTAGACATGGAGGAATCCCCTTAAAAATACTTCTGTTGCAAATTAATCACTCCTTACTACATTTAATAGAGAGCATTTTCTGTACTGTGCTAAATTACCTTTTTTTATCTCAGATGATACCCAAAGAACAGTGGGTCCTGCAGGGCTTACAACTGAGGCAGCTCCAATGGACAGATGTTGTAAGAGAGAAACAAAGCTGAATTTTATGATAAATATAATGCCATCTTCACTTCTGAGTTAATTCCATCTTCTTCTTCCCAAGTAAGTAACTTGAAAATTAATCCTTCCAGTGTGTTTCCCAGTGCATATTTTCTTTCCACCTTTAAGCACTAAACTAAATGAGCAAGGGACAGGTTCTGTTTTGTATCTCACACAGAACTGAGCAGTTCTGTAATTTGTGATGAATATGTGAAAGTGAACAAGGGAATGTACCACCTGAAGTTTCCATTGCAGACCACTGACTAAATTCACACCCAGACATTAAATACTGATTTCCAGAACAGACTTGAATAGTTTCTCCTTCATGACCCACTAACAGATCTCTTGTAATTTAGCTTTTTTCTTTCAGGAATCATATTTAGACTTAAGGTTTAACTAATTGATTGAAGTTGCATAAATTTTATGATCTTGATGGAGATTCTCACTTATTGTAAAAATGTATCTTTTCTTCCCCTGTTAGAGAAGCTACTGCAGTCACAAATTATTTAGAGGTCATTATAATAAAAGAATACTTCAGAATCAAATTTCTGTCACATGTGCATTGCTCAGGAAAATTTTCCACATTTTAAGCAGTGGCAAGTTTACCCTTCTTGCTATCAGTGGCTTCATCTTAATATATTGAATTTGAAATTACTGACTCTGGTGATTAAAAAGATCCAGAAATTTATTTAATAGATATTTAATTGCTGGAGAGGCTACCATTTTAAAGCTATTCATCATGTGTTAAGTAGTTTATTACATGTAACTAGCCCATTCAAAATTCAAGGAGCTTTGATTTCACTAATATTAATATTTGTCCTAAGTTACTACTAATGATGGATACCAGTTTGAACTGATCTCTTTTCCTTTATATATATGACCTGCAACCACCCAAGCTGTAAGCCTGCTGCAGATGCACCAAAGAATCCATCTTCTAGTTACAGTCATGTCTAGGTTTTCCTCTTTGCTCTACAACTTACCAAAACAGCTGTAGGAGTTCGGCGAGAAATGAGCATCGTGACTTTATTGTGTATTCTAAATAGTTGACTACTCAGCCAAAATAAACTTTGGCCTTCTAGTAGCTTAAAGGCAGTACTGGCACATGTAAAACAAAACATACAACAATACATACCACGATCAGTGCCAGATGTTCATGGGAGAAAACACACAGCTGTTGGGCTTAGATCACCTGAACTCATTTTAAAGCCAAAGACATGGGTCACCTTTGTTGAGCTGTCAGATTAACAGAGGGACTGCAAAGACTGGAGGCAAGGGTGGGTCGTCTCAGTTACACTGAAGAATGCCAATTTATGCCTCATCACCCAGCTGTCATGAAAAATTCCTTATGATAGACAGAGCTAAAAATAACTCATTTGTCTTAAAGACACTGTTATGTACTTTGAAATAATCTAGTTATGGTTATTCTTCTATCAGAAGTTGAATGTTTCTCAAGTTAACTGCAAAACCCAATTGACCACAATCCTTCTGTCCTTCTATCCAGAAATATCATTGAGCAGTTCACAGAGAAGTTATTCAGGAAGACTTCACCATCCCATGAATTACAAGCAAATGGACTGCCAATTCCTGAATTCTATACGATAATCAAATAATAGCTACGAATTATTACTATTCTGCACACAGAAGCACAAGATAAATATTGGGTGATACATATCCCTGATATGGAGCTTCAGTAAACATTAATAGATTGCAACAAACAATTAATCTACAAAAGGTGGAATTACCCTATTGCTGAAAGAAACTCTGGCAAAACTAGTCCCCAGAAGAGCACTTCCCTTAAAGGGATATAGCTACAGGATTTTAACTCCTTTTGATGTAAACCAGTTGTAAGACTAAACACAATATTCCATTCCCAGTCCGGAATTACAGTAAAAGTAATAAATATTTTCCTCAGTTTTCTGAGCATTCAAACAGCAGCATCATGTATTCTATAAGGATCCAGCAGTTACAGTGTTTGGATCAGTGATCTAAAATTCTGCTGGTTTGCACAGGCACAAACATAAACTATTTGTAAATCAAAATAACCAACTGAATAGTCTATTTATAAGTCTATTTTTATTGATATTTATCCTATGTATGTATCCTGTGGAAGACACCTAACAATCTGTTGTGTTTACACATATTGTTTCACTTCTATCTCTGAATTTGGGTTGGGGCCAATTCCACAAGTTTATCAGTAAGTTTTATTTTCTCATCTTCTTACTATTTGACAAAATTGTCTTTTGCCCTTTTTAATTACATTAATACATAAAATAAAGCTCCCTTTGGCAAGATATTCTTGCCCATAGTTACTAAATATAAAGATGTACTTCTGATTACACAAAGAAACAAGGTTTGGACAAAAGCAATCCTAACTGGCAGCCATCATTCTACTTAAGACATGAGAGAACATCTGGGATGTTTTCTCTTACTGAGGAAAAAAGTAAAATTCCCATGGTGCTAGGTCACAAAAGATTTGGCTCCCACAGTCCACACATCAAGAGTCTTCTTCCCGATGTCCACATGCACATTCGTGCTGAATTTCCCCAGGACAACTCTGTAAGCGACAAAATTATACACCTAAGTTTTTAAATTTTGTTTCTCTTACTTAAGACAACTTACTCTGGCCTTACTTAGAATCAATATGCTCTAATATCTGTCTGATAAGCAGATTAGGTGATGGTAGAGAGTTTATAATGTAATCAACATCTTCTGACAAATTTAAATCAGCTTTTATGGAAAGGCTTTATGCAAAGAGTCTATGAGACCCATCTGCTTTCCATAGGGTATGAGAGCCCATGAGATTCCTATAGTTCTATTCTGCTATTAGTTAAGGATTTTATTGCTTCCTAAATAAATACAGCAATTCAATCCATAAACTCACCACTGTGTAACATATTTGGTATGACAGGCCTGACGTTACCCATCTGAACATGTGATTGCCAAAAACAGGTGAACAATTCTTCCTTCAAAGCACTGCATTTCTACGTGCACTGAAAGAAACATTGAGAAAAAAAAAATTAAACTATCGTGAGGAAACATAACAAATATTTTAAATATTTTCATTGCTGTAAAATCTCACGGGTGGTTTCATGGAAATACCCCCTTTTTATTAAGTCTAATAAATTCAGTGTTTCCTAAAGCTGTTGCCTCAACCGAAGAATTTAATTGCTATAATAGCACAAAACATTTATTCACACATCTGGTTGGAATTCCTTTTCTCTGACAAATTTAATCAGTGTAATTATCTATTTGACAGACACACAGAGAAGGAGAAACCTCAACAAGATGTAATTTACATGTTCCAATTAATCTTCCTAAAAATTTGTATAATCTAACAGATGGATCAAACTTTATGCAAGTATTTGACCAAAGGCTATAAATCAATACTGACATGTTTTCTTTCAGGCAGAGGAATGAAAATTGTTTCACAAAGTTAGATAAAGGCATTGTTAATCTTACAATAGCTCCCTTCCTCATAAAACTATCTACTACATAAAGAATATTAATGATACAGCATTCATAACCAAGGCAAAGAAAGGATAGGTTTAATATATGTTATTCTTGTTAAATCATTTTCTTTTATTAAAGAACTTCATAGCTTTGTACTACAGCAAATTAATTCATAGTAACACTGATGAACAAGCAGTAAAACTCCCCTAAAGGCAGAGCCCACAGTTGGCATCTAATCTCACAGCACTCTGTCAAAGCAGATACACTGCTCTGGTTTCATATTTTCCATTGCATTTTGAAAAATGCAAAAAATTGTGATAGGAAAACAAAATTTGACCCAGGGAAGTGGTAATATTCTAGGAAAGGCTCCAAAAGATGATTTGTGCTGTACAGGAGAGAGGAGTATGTCACTGGTGACCCTCCCTGTCACAGACGGCACCACAGTTCTCGCCTGTCCCTGGCCAGGGACTTTGTGCTGCTCCTGCCTGCAGCCTCGGCACCGCGGGGCTCTGCACACCTGCAGGCGGCTCTCTGAGAACCGCTCCGGGTGCCTCGGCTGAAAGCCTCTCCCTTCACATCAGGCTGGACCTCCCAAGCTGCCCTCACAAGGAAAAGTAAACTCACAGCTTCGCCCCCCACTAACCAAAACACAGAGCAGCTGAAGTGCCACGGCCTGCAGCAGGTCACCGTGTCACCTCCCTGTCCCTGTGCACCCAGCTGGCCACGCTGGCAGCAGCACCCAGAGCCTCGGCACCCACGGGAGCGCCTGCCATCCTCCCCCGACACGCCCGACACGCAGCAGGTCTCCTCAAGGGAGTGTTCTGGCAGCTGAGTGCCCGCAGGCCCTGGGGTGATCAGAGCTGCTGCTGCTGCCTTGCACACAGCTGCTGCTGATCAGCTGAGTGATGCCACCTTCCTACAGAACAACTCAAGCAGCTTCAAACAAAGGGAAGAATTACACTTGCATCTTTCTCCTGCTATCAGTGAGCCTTATAGCTAGGTGGAATGCCAAATTCATTCATTATCTAGGCAACTTTCAAAATGAAGCCTCTTTCAGCAGCAGAGCATGCTACCGTACTGCTGTCACAGTATGTCTTAAGCTTGAGTACCTTGGAGTGACAATACATCTTACTCTTTTAAGCACAAGTGAGAAGCCATAGGAAGAAAGTTTGTCTGGCATAAAAACAGAGTCTCTTGGTTATGACCTTCAGCATTCTGCTCTGTGAGAAGTAATAGGAGCTTTGACAGCCATTAAGGAGCTGGCAAAATGCAGCACAATCCAGACAGAGTAATGTAGAATTGGGTGGGAGTAAGAATTTCATTTAAATCTTCCACTTGTTAAATACATCTCTCCATCTGTCTCTGAGTCAGCAGCATCCCCCTCAAGGCTGACACAAAACTCAAGAGGAAACAAAACTGCTTCAAAATGTTTTTGAACTTAACCTATCAAGCCAAAATTGAAAACCATCTGAGGTTCAGTCAGCTCTAAAAGAGAGGGTGGGAATATTCCTTTTTGAACCATGAGTGGACTTCAAAGGTATACTCTTTTCACTTCAATGTGAAAAGCAGACCTAGTCCTCCAAAGCTACAAAGCCCTAATGCCCTTGATGTCTTAAAGATTATTTCAAATCAAATCAAAATTAATACCAGATGGGGAGGGGCAAGAAGGCCAGAAGAAGTGAAAAAAAAATTAACTTTCTGTTTTATCTGCAGTTATTTTTGGCATTTCATAGTGGTACTTAAATTTCTTTACCCTTCAGTCTGCTATGACTAACTAATTCCAAGCTTAACTGGTAGTGACTATTGGCAATTTAGCTCACTTGTCAGATAATCACAGCAGTTAATTTTTCCAGATTTTTTTATTTAATAGTGCTGGGCAAATACATAAAAATTTATTTGCAAGTACTATTCCCTTGTCGATTATGTCTTCTGCTTTTTCATTGCACTGGTATTTGCAACCTGCTTCTTTACTTAGGCCCTGGATCCTGCTGGAGCTTGTGTCCAGAACTTGCTGCTCACACAGAGCCAGCCAGTGGGATTGTGCGTGAGTCAAAAGCTATCTCATGCAAACCACGGATAAATGTGGTCAAACTTTGCATTTAGAGAAAAAAAAAAAAAAACTCTTACTTCACAGTGTAGAAATAGCTATTACAAATTCAACTTGGAAACAGAGAACAAGATAGCACATTTTTCAGTCTTATGCTTTCCATAAGGAAACACAAAGAATAATGTGCAAAACCAACAAATGATCCTATGGCATGAAAAACTTGCAGTAACCTACATAAGAAAAAAACCCACAGACTAAAATTAATTTGCAGAGATTACTGATGGAACTTTAAGAACATGAACTCATTCCCAACACAACCTGTTTGTGGTAACTTGGAATAATCTTGAGGGATATGTTTTAAGAAGATGAAAAGGTCCCTTTTTACAATGTTGCTAGTTCAATCTAACTGAAAACCCAACAAAAATGTAAGATAATTTGCTTTAAAGTCTACTAAACTTCTCTTGGCAGCCTTGGCTTCACCATAGCTTATTTATTTCTGCATGTATATTATGTTCAACATATATATTATATTATATTATACTACATTATATTTATTATATAATATAATAAGAAAGCCATATGGAAAAACATTAAGGCTCCAAAACCAGAAACAGGAAAGTTAGCAAAAAAGGCAAAAGTTGCCTGTTCCACCATAGTGCTGTCTGCTCATGCCTATATGTTTTGACACTATCTCCCACTACACAACCACTTACTCTTTCCCCTAAAGAAACTCTCACCCAGATATTGGATGAGATACTTTCTCCCTTCCTCATGCAGAAAGGTGCAGCACATTCTGTTATTTACTGCCTGAAAGCCTTGCTGTGAGGGCAGGATTCATTTCCTCAGCAGTGTTGAACATCCCCAGAGTAACTGACTGCTCCAACCACACGTGTATTTCCACAACAACCCTGTCTCCACCCTCCATCACTCTGCTTGGTCCCAATCCCTTTGGCTGCCAGTTGCCTTCCACAGCTCCATGCCCCAGTCACCCAATTCCTCCTGCAATCTTGGTCTCAGCCACACCTAGAGAATGAGATTTCCATCCAAGTCATAACTCTGGGACAAAATAAAATTAGAAAAGGTGGGGTTTTAACCCTGACTTCCTTGGATTCCTTCTAATGAGCTCCTCTCCAACTCCTGCAGACCCACTCAAGTGGAGAAACATCAACCCCAAGAGCTAAAATTTAGCAAAAATTTTTGAAACCCAGTGCAGGGAATTGGAAGCGATAATTTAATGTGGTAAATCATTACAGAAGAAGTTACAGCAGTTCTGCCAATAATTTTTATAAAAGACACCACCAGTTTCTAGGAAAAATGAATTTGAAGTGAGGGGAAAAAAAGAGCACATGGGGTTAAAGACACTCCCTGGAGCAGAGAGAAGCATTCACAAGGTTAAGTATACTTTATTCTGCACCACTTTAAGGGCCAGTTCTCAGCAAAACACACCAAGGAGAGAAAGGTAATTTTACAGAAGACAACGTTAACAGTTGTATGGAGAAGCATTGTTTGTGTGTAATTTTTAATTCAAAAATTATAATATATTACATCTTCTGAATCAGCTCTTGCTATCTTTTCAGATTTGAGGGTTTTTTTAAAAATAACGGTAATATGAATTACTCTTCATTACTGGATTTGTTGGGGGGGGGCAGGAGTTATGTTCAAACACAGTGTTAAAACTTCTTGTCTCTACAGTAACTGGAAAAAATACTCTTGGAAACTTTCTCCCATTAAGACACATTTTGGCAGTCAGATGAACACACTCGTGCATGTTGATGAGTCGGTCACTCACAAAAATCAATCCAGATTCTCATTGCTAAGGCTGTGCTCCTCTGCATCCCTGCCTGCAGGCTCTCCTGCACCTGACACACAACGCTGCATTACACGATGTGATCTGGATACTTCAGGCAAACCAGATGTGGGTGCATACCTGGGATCAAATATGTCCCTTCTGCACTATTCCAAGGTTGAATTCTACTATCTTGGAGGTCTTTTCCAACCTTAATGTTTCTATGATCTCTGAGCACCAGATCCTAAGTGGAAATCATAGAGCCATGTGGGGATCTTTATTGTCCTAAAACCTAATGGTCTGTGCTCTGTGAGCCTCTGAAGAGATGCCTCTCCAACACTGAGTCAGAGGATGACCCTGTCACTGCCTCTGCATCTCAGAGCTCACAGTCTGAGTGCAGATGCTCAGGGCCAAGACTGGTGGCCTTCGATTCAAGTGCTTGAGGCTGGAGGCTTGTCTGGACTCCATGGGTCCCCTGGAGCTCCCCTGCTGAGGACAGCACTGCAGCTGAGCTCTTCAGAAGTGCTCCCACAGCCAACAGCAAAACATTTGCAATTATGCAGACTGAAAAATGCCACAGCAGCATAGACATACTGGCCTTCCACTGTGCAGTATCATCTCTGGTAGCAAATCACTGTTACGGGTATGAACAAAACTAATCTTTTATCAATTTATACAAGAGTTATACCTGCAGTGTCAGCTTCCAGAGAACTTGCAACAATCAGGAGCATTCAGATGCTATGAGAAGACTCCCCACCTCCAAACATCATAGAACAAGGCAGATAAATTTTTCCTACTTGCAGCTTTAAGACCAAATACAATATGTTGAATAAAAAATAATGAAAAATTAGCAGCATGCTGACAAAAAAAAAAAAAAAAAGGACTGGGCTTTATTTCAGTTTTATCAAATCCCAGTAAATTTCTGGAACATTTATTCAGCTGGTCTGGATAAAAAGTAATATCTTAAATATTTTGAAGTATCATCAGATGTAAGACTCTCTCATAAATTAAAAATTGAAAGGTCAATGACTGTGTGAGTGTAAATGGTAACCAATTAGAAATCACAGGCAGAAGTCCAACTATTATGAAATCCATCTCCTGACTCTATAAAGTAGCAGATTAAGTACTGTGTAGCTCCATGGATGCTTACTCCTCTATTAAACTCTTAGTCCTTTATGCATCTATTATTTATTAAAATTTAACAAATCTTTTGAAGGCCACATCACCTTAGTATAGAAAGAACCTTGAATCAAGGATCTTCTGCTTTTTGTCCATAATTACTTTATAATTAATACTTTATAATGGCTTGTAGTTTTAAGACTTTCTAAGAGGTACTCTGCAGGTAGGGGACATAAACCCTATTAAGGGTGGTGCCAGCTATCTCCTTGGGTTATGATGTATTAATCTGAAGGAATGGAAACACTCTAATCTCACTGCACAACAGGTACAGATTTGCTGAGGTGCTGCTGCACATCTGTAACAGAACCAGAGAGAAGCCCAGACCTCCTGGCCCTGGTCTGAGAGCTCCATCTATGGCTCTCTTTTTAGGTGCCTGATGAACAACATTTAACCAGAATTCCTTTCTGATGGAGAATCTGCCTAAGTGTCACCATTTAGCACTGAATTAGCGATTTTTTAGTCAATTACACAGAAGTTCCCGTGCAGTCAACGCATCCTCTGACCCTAGCAGTGATGGCTCAGGTAGTGTCACCAAACATGACAGTCGTGTGCCCAGCTCTTGCCTTCTACTCAGATAGTGTTGCAATGCTATTAGTTTTCTCTTTTTCATTTTTCTTCTTTGCCTTTGTTTCATGAGTTCTTTTACTCAGAGTTCAAATAAAATACAGGAAATCGGGAGTTTATCTTCAGACTTAGATGTTTATTATATCTTACCTATAGCACAGCTGCAGAGAGTGTGCCTCTAAGTTAACAAGGTGAAAATGGTGCCAGGTTCTAACTTCCAAGGTCTTTTAAGGTCCAAATTACCCAAATTTGGAAAGCTAGTAATTTATTTTTACTTATAATCTAATAACTTACTATTCATGATCCGCACTGTGGGTGTTTCGACCCAATACCAGAACGCCCAGATTTGCAAAGAAGAGAACAAGCCCATACCCAAAATCCTCCATATTGTTACATATATCCCATAAACCTAATTTTTCTACATCTCTACATATTTCACCCAGGGATATAATTTTTAATTACACAACAACAACCTCAGTGTTATCACACTATTTGGGAAGCCTTTCCCAGGGCTTCAGGTCAAATGCAGTGTGCTTCTGAGGATCACTGTCTGTCAGCACTGAAAGGCTGAAATTCTCAGAACTCAGGGTTCCAACACAATGCCACTGTTTAACTTATTCACATTGAAAATATATTGTGGGCATTAATATTCACACTACACATAAATGTACCATTCTGAAGAGTAGGAATTTATGGACAGACTCCCTTTTGCTTTCCCTGGGAATCCAGGAGGTCTTGTTTGGTCTCCACCTTGAGAGCTGGAAATAGAGTGGCTACTCAGCCTTTACCATCTAAACAAGTAATTTTAATGATTAAAATTTTAATGATTTTAAAATTCAGTGTCAACAAGCATCACAGATCACAGAGTGTGGACTGCCTTTGTCAAAATCCAACCTACAGAGCTTTTAATTTCCACCTCTAAGGGTGCACCGGAACCTCTCTTCATCTTTATCTTTCTGCATCCATGTTTGGTTCCTGAATCCTACTTACAATGAGAGCTCTTTGTGACGAGGCCATCATTTGGTTCTGCATTTGAACAGCATCAAGTTTTGCTAATTCCAGAACAATGTTGGTGTTTTAGCAGTTTTTGATGAAGATAACAAATAAGATATTCTTCTGTTTCCCCTAGGAAAGAAACAAACCCTCTGAAATACAAAGGGGAGAGGAATGCCTAGATTTGATTGATCTGACCAAATATATATCATTTACATGGCATCATAACTTACATGGTGTAAGCATTTACATACATGACATACTTACACTGCAAATACAAACTAACTAGGGATTGCAGCTTCCATACAAGTGGGCACCTCAGCTTTGGTGCATGTGGGCATAATGACATTAGTCAGTGACAGCCATATTCTAAACACATGATTCTCCCACATGGTTGTTCTTGACCCAGGAAAAAAACTATACAAGAAAACTTCTAACCAGTATGCCAGAAAGTTACACACTCTTCCTCAAGTGACTTACCTTCAGATGGAAGAAGAGAATAGAAAGGTAAACTGAAAACAGCAACTGTTTCTTTTGTGAAAAAGTGCCAGAAAACCCAGGGAGAAGTGTGAAGTGTTTCTTTGCAACAGATTTCATACAGGCTGAAAGGGAACTGCATTTCCTCTCTCCCTCTCTCTTCTCTGCTGTTCAAGAAACCACCGAAGAGGTACAGAAAAGGGGCAGGTCATTTTATGCTTAAGGTAATCAATCATCTTTCTTCATTAAATTTTACAAGGAAAACACAAATGATTTTATATAGAAAGAAGTTAAAGATATAAATTTTCAAAACTTGAGGTAACCCTACCCATGCAACCAGACACTCAAGTACCTGTCTCATTTTAGGCATCTGAAATATCTCCTGTATGGAACACAGTCAAACCTGTCTTTAGGTACCAGATATTCTTTGATGAGACAGCTCATTTGGAGGGAAAAAAAAAAAAAAAAAAAACAATTCTTGAAAATCATCATCTGTTGTGTTTATGCCATTAACAGCAACATGCAGGGGAAAAGAAACAGTAGTTGGAATACCTAGGAGCCCAGGAAAATATGTGTTGGCAGACTGCCTTTCTGCAGGTGGAACTGATGTTAAGAGGAGGCCAGATAGAGGTGAGCAGGATGAAAAAAAGGCCACTTTTCTTTACAAATTTTGGATGGCCTGAGGACTGCAGGTCATAAAGATACACATTTTCCCTGGTCTGTGATTCCATGAGAAGTTGTCTTCACCTAAACACTGGCTAGTGGTGCTTCTGTGATCCAGCTCTGTCACCTCAGCCATGCTTAAGAGTGCATGTCAGGCCACTTTGATCCTTTCTTCAAATGCTCCTCTTCCATATTTTTAAGCTGGATCATTTCCTCAGTCTAGATTATAACATATAAATAACTGTGCTGCCTTAGTGTCAGTGAAGTGGAGGGAGGATTTGAAATACTGTAGTCTGATAGTACTGAGAACATCCAAGTGCTTTGGTGAAATGACAATGAGAGTTGGTCTGCATTCCTATTCTGCAGCCATCTTCCCATTGCCCTACTTCCAACTGCAGCTTCTATTGCACCATGTAAATAAAAGTAGGTGGTGAGTTCTGGTCAGCATGTCATGTCTGCTCCACAGCAAGCCAACATTCCAGTGCTCTGCAAGGCTCCTTGGACCTGCTTTATTTGCTGTATTGATGTAGTCAACATAGCTTAGACACAGATATATCTAATATCTACCAATAAATATTGCAGGTTTTTCCGAGTTTTGGCCACGTAATCTAATATGTACTTCTAGCAGTACTGAAACATTTGTGTCATACATGAAATCCCTAATTATGCTTGGTCTTTGCATATTAAGTGCTTTAATGAGTTAATTTTGAGTTAATTTTTTTTTTTATTGAATGTTAAAATTAACCCATCAGCCCAGGTACAAAAATCAGGTTCTATTGTTGGTGCCTTAACTGTTCTAGTAGTTTATTTGCACTATCCCAAGTTAAAAATCCCAAGTTAAAAATTCCCAAGTTGAAAAAAATCCCTTTTTAAACCTTGAACCACTTGTACCCTGTAAGAGTTATTTTTCCTATGTTCATTGTCTACTTTTACAATTGTTTTAAGATGTGTTAGATGTATTTTAAGATGTTTTTAGGAATTTTTACTTGGCACTTTAGTCCAGGGACCAACTCCAACCCCCCAGTTTTAACAGCCAACAGCTATTTTTAGCCCCATAGCCCTTATCCTGCAGGTAAGCTCCATGGCAACCTGAATTTTAATGAGGGCATGTTACCATCCTTACTCCAGCTGATACCACCCCCCTAACAACGACGAGCCATTGGTGGACAGAGATGATCTGTCAAAGGAGAAATCACCACTCACCTTGGGCCAAAGGGGCGGGCTGTGGGCGGGCTGGGGCGGAGCAAAGGCAGCACAAAACACCGATGGAGCCTTGGGGCGGGGCAGAGACCCTGCAGATTTGCTGTAGTGGGCATCAGTGCTGGGCATATTAAGCCTTACTCCTTTTAAGGAGCCTTTAATAATTTTATTAGCTAAGAGCCAGCCCAGCACTACAAGTTCCTTTTTCCACCAGAGGTCCAGTGCTGTCTCAGCCATAAGATCTCTAATCCCTGCGCTCCTGGGGCATACTACCTACAAGCCAAAGGATCCCAAATTTTTACCTTTTGCTAATTTTTGTAATTTTTTGTTTGTTTTTCAATAAATTATTTTAATTTTTTTAATAAATAATAAGAGTTGTCTCATTCATCACAACTTGGCTGAAAACAGTAAATACAAAGAAGTGAGGAGAGAACCCAACATGTAAAAATTTGCTAGCAACAGTTACCAAGACACTCACTATGTGTACAATGTATGGATGCTCGTATATATTTATATACATGCAGACATACCTGCGTGTGTGAGCAACACAGTGTCCTACAGGCTAAAGCATGCAGGGATAGAAGAAACAGCCCAGAACGACTGCTGCTGAGGATGGCTGCAGATGTGAAGGGCACAACAGAAACCACTGCTCCAATCAGTGGAACAGTTAAAGAAAATATTTTTAAAAAGTGGTTTTGGTAACTTTTTGGTTTTTACAAAAATAATCAGTGAAAGGAACAGACCAAAAAAAAAAGATTTTTTTTTTTCCATTAATTTAAAAGAATCCCAAGACTCACTAATGTGATTAAGGCATACTCAGGCAAAGCACTCATCTATCTTCAGGCTTTGCCAGAATACCTCAGTGATCACTTGCATTAGCCTTCAGCTGCCAGCTGTGTGTCTTCTGAGCAGAAATAGACAACACCTTTTAATGTGTATGGCTTGCATGATGTAAACAGTCAACTAACCTTGCTGGGATAACTTTTATAAGCTTGAGCTCATTTGTTACCTGAAATACACCTTGTCCAGGTCTATCCCAAATATTTAGCTACATGAGGGACACCACCAGACTGTACACTTGCACAATGGAAGCATTGAAAAGAATCCTAGAAAATATTGCTTGATGCCTCCCATGTCTAAACAAGGAACCAGTCAAAGCTACCACCCCATCACAGTACACAAGCACAGGACATTCCCACAAATGCCCGTGGCAGCCCCACAGGATGGAGTACTGTGGTCAGCCTGCAAAGAGTTCCAAGACATAGAGAGCTTAAGTGGTTTGTACAAACACACACAGAGGGAGCATTTGCAGCTCCTCCAACTCAGAGCCAACGATTCTGCCAATTTCCATTGAAAATGCTAGTGTGCCATGTCGAGTTCCAAATAAATTCAAGAAAATGTCATTTGAATTTCTTGGTGACTAGGTGTTGTTGTAGATGGGTCAAAATTGATAAGGAATTAAAACACTATAAATGGAATAAGTTATTAATGTGAGATCTAAAATGTAAACTATATCTTGTAAATTGTATATATGTTTAAACTTAGTTGTGTTCAGAGTACACCTTGGCAAGTCTCATGACATCTTGCTCAAGGAAGATACTAATCAACACAAGAAGTGCAGGCAAGCTCAGGGGATGTGACCTCAGACCCATGATTTCACCTTACCCAACAAGAATCTTTTTCCATCTGAAAGAAGCAAGAGATAGGATCTGCTGCTCCTTGGACATTGCTGATGAATGGACCTATTGCTCAATATACCTCATTGTAATCATATAAGGATTTCTCGGAAAGATCATCATAAGTTGGGATGAGTTACTGGAAACCATCAACCAGAACACAAAGAGAATCCTTAGACACATCAACATCTAAATGTACCTCTGAGCACTGGACCTGAGTATCATCAAGAATGAAAAAGACAAAAGATATCATAGCCAAGAGCAAGAAAAACAGTATAAAAACTGGACTCAATCATCTCAAAGGTGTGCACTTACCTCTCTGAACTGCTGGTGGTCAGAGCTGTGTATGTGTCACCCAGAGTCAAGAACCTAGGCTTGGCCCTGCTTTCTTTTATAGTGGCTGATTTTGATTGTCAATTTGATTGAAATAAATTTTATTTGTTTTTATATTAATAATTTGGCTTGCGCAAATTATTAATCCGATGAAATTGACATTTCATTTATAACAGTGTCAATTAGACTAACAAGATCCTATAAACAGGCAAAAAAACAATTCACCAATTCACCAGTTTTCATTGCCCAACACTTCTACCATGCTGGGGGATAAGATCGGAGAAATAATCACAAAGATCAGAATTATCATGAGCTGCTTACAGCAGCCCCTTTGAATGGATACTGCAGCACCATACCAAATGCCCCTCAGAGAGTCAGCTAATGAAGTGCCTGCACAAGGATCTGGATTCAAACTTTCTCAAAGCTGCATCAGAAACAGTGTCCAACCTGAATCAGTATGGTGAGTCTGTGCTGCAACAAGCTTGTCAACCAAAGAGGAAAGGACTGCCCACTGCAGGATGCACAAACATCCAATCTGTTGTCACAACTAGAACAACCACATTAAGTTTTCACCCATCTGAAAAAAATAGTAATGGTAAATAAAAAGTCAGTTGGTGTCTTATCCAAAAGACAATGGAAGACATTCAACTGCTGCTGACATGCACAAATCAAACTAATTGTATCTCAGTCAATTAACTCACTTCCTCAACTGCAATATCTGGCTGAAGCTTCTCCAAGCCTGCTCAGCTGCACTTCAGTATCACCACTACCTGTCACCTCAGTCTCTTCTGCTGCAGACCTGGCTGGCACCAGGTGCCCTTGACAGAGGACAATGGGAAGCCACCACATCAGTTCAGCAGCTGAACATATGGAAACAGAGTTAAATTCTGAACTTTCAAAGGCTGGCCATTTAGTTAGGATGATTAGCAGAACCATAGGGAAAATAAAAAAGATAAGAGAGCACTCTCTTTAAGAATTCGGATTATATTCAAGCTTAATTGGCACAAACACCAGTTGCACTTTTAAGAATGTTGAGTACAGGCTTATTTGCACCCTTGAATTTGTGGGTGATAAAACCAGTAAAGAGGTTCAACTGAAAAACTTCTGTTTCCTTTCTTACATAGTGTGTGATTCCTGGGGGATATGATTAGTTTTCTTGTAGTTCATGCTAGGTTGTGAGCTCACTCCCTGTTATAAATGGGTTGTCTGTATAATTGTTACCAATTACATGCAAATTGCTCCTAAATGGCACAGACAGCCCATTTGTGCCAAATGTTGGTTTACACTTTGCTCTCTTTCCAAGACAGTGGAGAGATAAAAAAGTAATTGGATTGATGAGTGGGATGTCAAAATTTCTCCCCGGTTTCCATTATGCAGTTAAACATTGCCTCACCGTTCTTTGACAAATACTGGAATATATCCAGAAATCACACTTCATTTTTTCCGAGATGGTGATCAAATACCTCCCCAAATCTGAGTAAGAAGTACCAGCTCTTGTTTATCCTCCATGTCAGATCTGCAGTTCAGACACTACAAACGGGAACTTGATCTGTTTTCCTGCACTATCAGTCGGAATTCAGTTTGCAATGAGACTTGTCAAGTGCCTCCAGATTCTTTTGTTTCTGATTCATTATGGATCTGAGGAGCATTTGTTCCAAAAACAGCAACTTGCCCAATGTCAAGTAAATGTTCTGCTCACAAAACTGAACCACATTTCAACTTTTATTTTTTTTAATTTCCTTATCATTCATGCTAGAGAAAATACCAGGAAAACAACTGATTGTACGAGAAACATCTTTTTTCATTTTTTTTCTTTTTAACTTGGGAGTGGCTTTAGTTTATACCCTTCACAATGGGTAGAAAATTTAAGAAACAACAGTGAAATTCCTGAAAGAACTTTAGCCTCAAAGGCATTTATTTCAATGGAGACAGGATTTCTGTGTCAGCAAAGTATGACAGAATGTATTTAGCTTCAAGTGTGTACTTAAACAGCATAGACTTCAAGGGAACTTAAATACACGCTTAATTTTGAGCATATGCTTAAGTGCATTTGGTGAATAATATTGAACCACAGCATTCACTTCTTTTTTTAAAGGAGAGAATACTTTCCAAAGCAACATTTACTTTTCAGGGCACAGTGTGTGTCTTTTAAATCCCCCTTTGATGTTTCTTGGTCTACTTTGTTTTTAAAAGCTCACCAGAAATCAAAAAGGATTAGTAGGTCATGATCCTCCAAGCTACCTGGTATGGATCAGCCCAGGAAAGGACAGAAATGGAGTTTAGCTAGCAAAGAAAAAATGTTTGCCTGAAGCAGTTTGCAGGACGTTTTCTGAGGCATGAATTAATTAAAAACACTTTGGTGTTTTATTTTCTATTTATAATCATTATCATTCTAAAGAATAATTAAGAGAAGTAGAAAGCAGAATACAGGATATTTAGCAGATAATAACAAGCAAATAAGATTATTAATGTGTATTAAATATCTTCAACTATGCCTGTGATATTTCATACAACATAAGCAGTTTTTTCCACCCATCCTTAAAAGAAAAACTTTACTGAAGTATACTTACCACATTTTGTTTTTAAAACAGAGACTTGAAGTAATGTTTTTTTAAAAACATTGCTATTATGACATTACAGAGTAGAAGTAGAGGAAGTCTTGAAAGTGATATTAAAAAAAGATCTGGATTCCTACTTCCTCCAGAATTCAGTGCTCTAAATGTGGTATCTGAGCAAACACAAGCTCCTGATTTCAAATCTATATTCTTCTCTGAGGTTCATCCACTAGGATAAGGACTGCTGTGTAGCAGCTAAATACAAAACAAACCTGAAATTGGTACCTTCTGAGGTTTGGTTCTGACCAGCCTTTGAAACAAGATTGCTTTCAGTCAATCGGTTATTTCAGCACTTGACACCACCCCACATAAAACAAGGCAAATGGCCAATTAGCCAACTGGAAGTCGTCCAGTTCAAAATGGTGCCAAAATGAATGAAGATGAAGTGGAGTAGGAAAAAAAAAAGAGTTTAAATTGGCTGAACAGTCAGCTCTCTATGGGAAGCTGAAAATAGAAATCAGTTCATGGAACTCAGGAGCTTCACTATCTTCTATTTGGGGAAGATCAAACTTCGGCATTTGCAAGTTAAACAGGGATCCCCAAGGCTTCTACAGAGTACTTTATAAAAAGAGGTTTTATACAGGACCTGTGTATTTTGCAAATAGAACTGCAGCACATAAAATTCTAATCACATTCTATTCATAGCATCTGAAATCAGACTATAAATTTGCTTCCTACGGATAATTATCTGGACTGGAGTTGTAATCTCATATGTACACCATTACCCCTATGCAAACATGGATATATGTTGGCTTTTTCTTTTCAGCAACATTCAGCTATTTTGACATTTTAAGTGGTTATGAGTTGGTTTTAAATAAAGACAGCATAAAGAAATCAGATTATATGTTAAGCAGTAGTGTTTGAACTGAGAAAGAAAAGAATACAGCATTGTAGAATTACATCTTTGCTTGGGAAATAATGTGCAAATTCCAGAAAGAAAAGTAGTTAATCACGCCAGCTTTGTAAATATAACTTCTGTAAAAGTCAATGATGCTTTAAATACATCTATCAATCCCCTCATACAAACTGTTAAGCTACATCAGAAATGCATACAAGTATCCTAAGTAGGAAAAATTCCTCTGCAGAAAATTTCCCATTATTATAAAATTGTTATTTATATTACAGAACAGTACTTCAGTCTTCTGTCAAAACATTAACAGCACAGTACAGTCCAAGTTAGATATACCAATGTTTACCTTCTAAACAGTACTCTCTACTATGATTTGTAAAAATGTCAAGAACATCATGAAACAAAGATTATAAACCTTTGTGGAAAAGCAACCATATTCCTCCCATAAAATAACCATAAAAAGGAAAAATACAACTGCAATTTATCTAAATTGCCATTCTCACAAAAAAGCAGAATAACCACCTTCAAGTATTACTATGATATTTTTCTTTACAAAATTATTATAAAATTTTGGCTATAAGGCTCATTATCAGGTGCACCTGCTCTGCATTTAGAAGAAGCTGCCTGATTCATAAGCCCTTTTCTTCCAGTGAAAATCAAGCAGTGATTTTAAAAAAAAATTGAGTTTTCAGATGCCTAATGATGCAGATAGATAGCACTGGCGATTTTCTAATTCCTCAAAATAGCACATTTCACATAATTTCCTAAAACTTAAAAAAAAAATTGTTATATTAAAAAGCTTCACGTGCTTTTATGACTTTTATGAACTGTCAAAAGAACAATGTATTCAGAGAGATCATGAACTCATCACAGGTTCTGGCACTCACAGCATCTGGTTGTAAGGGAAAATACCTTCAGGCTGTTGTTTGTGAAACAGATTCAATTTGACTCCACCAAACTTTAGAACCACAAAAGACAAGAAGCTGCATGAGCCTAATAATGCTTCAGATCGGTGTTTTAAAAGCACTGATATTCTAACATGCATCCAGACACAATGTACGTACTGGTAACCACCACATCACAGAGACTGACCTTAGCAAGGAGCTGAACTTAGCAACAATCTTTAACTGCAGAGCTGTTACTGAAATGATTAGTTACAACAGCTCTGAGCAGGCAGATCACTTCACCAGTGTGCATCTGTGTAAGATCAGGGCCTGAACATGTTTCTTCCCTTCATCTGGCCTCAGCTTCAGGAAAAAACATGCTTCACTTGTCCCAGCCCACTCCCCAAGTCAGTGGACATTAAGCATATGTTGCCTCACTTTTTGAGAGCATTGCATTTTTTACTTCATTACTGTTTGCTGAGTTGCCTTCAACAAGTTCTCACCTTGGAAAAAGCTTTTAAGTGCATTAATTTGGCACAATTCAGCTCTACTATATATGAATCATATGAATCAGTAGTGGTAGGATGTTACTTATGGAAGGCAACCGGACCCAAAGCAGTGGCTCGCTTGCCTTCTCTTACCCCCCCCATCTCTAACTAGATTTGTGCCTATCCCTCCAGTCACCAGAGTCCTTGCCTTCCCTTCAGAATAGTCTACTCCCTCTCTCCATGCTGCTTAATCCTCCAGAATCATCTTTGACCTTTCTGCTCCGCCTGGAGGAACTTGTGCCACAGCACCAGCAACGGCACTGCTCAATCTTCAATCACAGCTGCTGCAGCACTTCAAAGGCAGTTACCACAGCCAAGGATTTAGACTGCAGCTGGAATCAGAAGGCTCAAGGTGGGGTCCCCAAGGCTGAGCAAAAAGAGCAAAGCTCATTTGTAAGGATTAAAAGGTGGACAGGTAATGGATCTCAATGGGGCAGGGAGGGTAGGGAAAAGCAGAGAGAGTGGAAGTCAGTATACAATACAAAAAGCTGAGGAGGTTAAGAGAGGCAGCAAAAGGAGGGGCTGAGGGCACGGAAGAGAGGAGATTCCCGGCTGGCATAAATAATACACATGTACATTAGGGAGGAAGAATGAGGGCAGTTTGGAAACATAAACAACAATATCTTCAGAGGAGGTAGGCCTTTAACATAGCAGTTGGTGAAAGATCAATAGGAATACAATACAAAAGGATGGACAAGTCAAAGACCGCTAGAAAAATAAGTATCAAGAATAAAAAAACTGTTATGAGATCAAAACATAAAATCCATCTGTAAAATAGCTTGGACTGGGACACATATAACATCTTTCATACTGCAGGATACTCAAAATGTAAAAGCAAAATTTTTTTTTATTCAGGGTAGTAATGGGCTCTGCGTATCATTGTGCTCAGCTCCTCAGAGGGGGCAGTTCTTGTTAATATTTGAACATACTAGCAGAATTCAAGTCGCAAACACACCAAGAAATCCAATGGTTTAAAAAAACTTCCCACCTGCCTTGGAGGCCAAAAACTTGTGAACTGAGTAACTACTTTAGCAGAACTCTTCATAGAGAAGTTCTCATCTGGTGGGAGTGGAAGAGAGTTCCCCTTTCAGCTGCAGTTAACTATACAGTAAAGCAAGTGGGACACAAACTCCATGGGAAGGAGCAAGAAGACAGACTGTAACTCTGGAATAAATAATTTACTGCAAATCACACCTACTGTAGTGTAGAATAATCTTCTCAACACCTAGGCTTCTTTCTTAGAATTTCCCACATCTGAATGCTAAACATTACACACTAAGTCGTATCACAGAATTATATAATTATGTGTTAAGCTAACAAATAGGACTCTCTGCCATCTGCAATCTTTTTTTAATATAGTTAAAATAGTTTAGCTACTTTATTAAATTACTAATTGCTTAATTGTTCCAACTAGTAAGCACTTACTTGAACAGTTTAATAGTAACACTCACTTGAAGAACCTCATGATTTTCACTTGTGATATACAAGCTTCCCTCAGAGCCTCATTACTTTATGAATGTCCAAATGTGTCCTCATAGTAATAAGGAAGCACATTCTAGAGTTTAAAGAGGAAAAGATTTCTAGTTTGGAATTGAGACATCTTAATTTTTCTTCTCTCCTTAGCTTTCTGTTTCAAATGTGCCAGCAGAGAACTGTGTGCACTGCTAGAAAAGGAACAGGGAAGAAGTGTGAAGATCACAGAGCAGACCACTTTTTGTCACTTACTCTCAACTAGAAAGAAGAGTACCAGGCCAAAAGTCATTCTATTAGTTATTTAAAGTGAGTGATGCAAATTGATCTATCAACAGTTTCTAATGCATGTTGAATATATCACTCATCATTTACAGACCAAACTGCTGACTGAGATTGATCCATATTCATAAAGACAAATAAGCCTATCTTTTACTGCAAGAAGTAATGCTGATGTGGTAATAAAAATACATAAAAACACTAGCATTTTTTAGAGCATCCATGGAGACAACCTGAGACTTCAAAAAAGCTATTTTATAATAACAGCTTTATTTCAAGCACTGTTTCTCACTGGATACAATTTACACATTTTGTGCTAACTATATATATTAACAGAACACTTTCAAAATTATCCCTAGATAAAATATATTATATGTTTAAAATTATTCCAGCAACAGCTTTTCCAAGTAACATTTTGCTGAGTGCTAGTTCAAATAACTGGAGAAAAAAAAATTTAAAAATGCTTTGGCAAAATTCCCTTCCATGGTGATATCTTTAAAAGCATTTTGAATGCAGGGCTTCCTCGTCCATTTTTGTTCTGGTATCAGTCAAATAGACAGGAGAAAACATAAACACAGTTATAGAGTTTTATTTAAATATAATTTAAAAGAATATAGACCTTAGTTTTTCAAATGTGTGGTCTCATACATATTTGAATTTCAGCCAGTCAAAAAACTGCCTGCTGCTTCTTAATGGACAAGGGTGCAACATGTTTCTGAAACCTCTAATTGCATTGTGGCGGTGGTCCCGGTTAAAACAAAGTTCCTGGTAATCCCAGAGCCTGTGTCAAGGCAGGAGGAAAGGTATCAAACCAGAGAGGAACAGCATGGTCACTGAACTGCACACATTGAGCTTCTGGGAGGATTAACGGTTCTTGTCACAGGCTCCTGACTGTAGTTGACAATATCTGCCTTCACCACCCTCTGTCATAAAAGAAAACACAGTAACAATCAAAAAATACAACCTTCATGCTGGCAAAGCATTCAACAGATTTTTACTGAAACATGAAGGGAAAAATAACAAACAAACTAGTTTTTTTTCACTACCTTACAGGAAGCTTTATCAGGTGCTAATTCTGATTGTAATTTTCAGTTTATTCATACTGAGGGGAGCAAGTCCCTTGTTAGGTTTTCACAACGTTAAAAAAGGAATACAACTTTCTTGCTAAAGCAGTGAATGAAGTTCTACTTCATGAAAATTGTTCTGTATGAGATTAATAAAGCAAAATTTATTTGCAAAAGTTGTGCCGTTCATTCTTTAAGAATAGCTGCCAGAATTGCAACTGGGAATTGTACCTAAGTTTACCTTTTTGTCTTTACTCCAAGAATTTCATCGGAAAACACGGACAGAATTAAAAGCAAATTTTAAATACAGACATATTTTTAAAAAGCTTTGATAGGCATACTGAATAAAGATTACATTAACATAAAATGCATACTATATTTATTCTCCAATACAGATCTAACAGATATTACCCATTCTATTCACAAAACATTTGATAAGACTGATGTTCTCTCCTACACGAGGAGACAAAAATGTACAATTCTGCACCCATTTCCATCTGAGACAGCTTTGTAATATTTTGAATGTACAGCACTGAATACATGAAGCATTTCAAAGTTTATACAAACTATCTGATTATTAGAAACACTACATCATTAACTGTACACAGAGTTCCAAAATAATATGTTGAGTATTACAAGTGCTTACATATACAAAACACAATCTTCCAATAGAACTTACTTTAACAGTTGGTACTTCGTGTAAAAGCAACTCAGCTCATAAAAAAGAAACAAACCAAGTTTTCCATCAATACCTGAACTACTGCATTGAGCAGACTTTGCTCTGGCAGTTGGAAGTGTGATGTTGGTTATCTTCTTCAGGATATTTCACTAGTTCTGCCCTGACAACATGCTGTTAACCATGTATCAACATGATGGATAGAGGGCAAGGAGAAGAATGTAAAAAGAAAAGAGAAGGAAAACAATGGAGAGATTAATCAGTAGTTGAAAAGAATGAATGGATAACATAAGATTATGCAGAAGCAAAATGAAAGTGCATTTTCAGGCCTTAGGCTGATAGAAGAGCAACATGTCTGGCTGAAAGCAGCATTCTCAGCACCAGGGCTGCTTCTCCAGCTTCTTCCAGGACATGCCCTTTCAAAGCACCAAAGTGAAAGGCTCATACATGCAACCAACAAAAGTGTATTAAAGCTAGAGAAGGGACAGAATAAAAAGGCAAAGAATTCAGTGGAAGAAAAGATGACAATGGCCTATTCCTCCTTTAAGTCAAAGATACTTTAATATTAAATACTACATTATCAGCCTGTAACAAGTGCATTAGCTGAACGCATGCATCTTTTCCATTACATAACTATCACACTATACCTAAATATATAATCCAGAAGCAGTGACTAAATTAACAACCTCTCATCAAAATGCTGCAAGTTTTGATTTTTCTTTGCTTCATTTAAAAATAAAAGGTTCCCATTTTTCCCCTAAAGACAAACAAACAAGACTGTTAAAAGTTTTCTCATTATTAATATAGGTAAGGAGTACAGAGTTCTCACTATTAATAAAGGGTCGATAGAAGGTTCATGCAAAGGAAGTAAAATTCATGGAACAATTTCAGCAAAGAAGCAGCAGAGGAGGTAATCCTGCTATGAAAGATAATATTTCAACTTTCCTACAATGCATTTTCAAGGTTAAAAAAAATTAATAAACAATTAAACTCTAATTTTAAAGGAAACAATATAAAAACTGGATTAGGAATATATAAACAGTATATGTTAAAGATTACCTCTGTAAATAAAACCTGTACGTCAAACAAGCAACAATAATTGAATAGGCTGGTAAAGGACTTGGATTTATTAGCTGCTGAAGTACTCTTCTTGAGTTTAATTGATCACATTCATATTATCTTATCTAGTGGACAACACTCATGATTTACTGGACTCCTGGCCTGATGTTATCAAGAGAAAGGTTGCCAAATTCCATGTAGGGCAGTAGTAGGAGTTTTAGCATTAAACAGTGTTATCTGACCTCACAGGACCTAGTTTCTTCATACCAATCTTCTGACTAGAGCTAAGGGGCAAGAAACAAAAGAAAAAAAGTCTTGCAATCAGTAGGCAATTAATTGTTCCTCAAACATTGGTCTAAATCCCATCCTGTAAACACAGGCAAGTTAGTGACCTATGCTTAGGTACACTGTAGCAAAAAACTGACAATCATAAATTACTTAAATTTTCTAATGGAATTTCATCCAAATAAGAGTAAAAAAATATCATTGTAACATTTTTTTAATTAAGTTTGTAGTAATCAAAAATTTGGGCCTCTTTGCATCAGATTCTATGTCAAGTGTTATCATTGCCATGGTTCAAATCACTGTCAATAATGAGAAATAACCTTTCTTGGTCCAAGTGTTCTGTATTCCAGATCTGACTTATTTGCCAAACATTTTATTGCACAAAGCTGGCGCACACACACTGGTCTGCTGAACTGGGGTTTAGTTAGAGAGAAAACTACACATCACTTACAAAAATGCTAACTCTTGCCAATGCCAAGGAACAAAGCTGTACCCCATGCAGTTTTTACACTACGGTTGAAAGTAAAAAGTACAGAAAGAAAAACATTTGATTAGCAAAGGAGCTATTTCCTCAAATTTCATCCAACCCTTGCAATTTAAAAGGGAGAGTATTTTGAGGACTAAAAATAAGTCAGAATCGGCAATTTTCTTATTTTGGAACTGTTCCATTTCAAAAAACATGCTCTACTTTCCAGTCACGCATGAAGAGTAATCTAGTTCTTTGTTTCACCACAGTTTTGTCCAAATAAAGGTTTGATTAACAGTCATCTCAGCATGTTAACAGACAAGGTTTAGTAGCTCTAGCTGAGATAGTTTAAAAACTTACCACCCCCAAATGTCTGTCCTATTCCTCTGCTGGAGATCACTGCTGCCAAAGGAGAGCTGGTGGAATGTAACGTGTACTTGCACCTCATCCACTTCAGCACAAAGTCTGGCAGCTTCTCTTTAAAACAACTTTCAGCAGCAGTTTAAACTAAGTTGCTCAACTTCACCCTGATGTGGCCAAAGCACATGATCACCTTCCATTTTCTGATTCTGATGTGGGAACAACACATTCCAACAAAAGGGCAGTAGCAAATAGCTTA
This sequence comes from Lanius collurio, assembly GCA_020086605.1. Classification (NCBI taxonomy): domain Eukaryota; kingdom Metazoa; phylum Chordata; class Aves; order Passeriformes; family Laniidae; genus Lanius; species Lanius collurio. The sequence continues at coordinate 4,099,233 of JACBWW010000020.1, forward strand.
GGCTGCATTAATATCTTAAACTGCTGCAGCTGTTTTCTAAGACAATGCAGAGTAAATATAACTCAGTTTCTAAGGCTTGCTCTTGCAGGTAATTAACAGAAGTTGTGCTGTTAATTCAAAGCAGCCAAGAACCTCAAATACTTTTCACAAGAGCTTCTGCAGTTCTGCCAGTCATCAAAGTTTAAAAGTCATGAGCCAAACGCCACAAATTGATACAAGTTAAAATAATGTGTTTGGGATTCCTATTACTTATTTGTATCCACCTATGAGTCACTGCTAAGATCTTCCCACACTGTGACAATTATAACTGACTCTAAACACAAAAGATAAGACCTTCAGGCATAAAATCATGTGCTAGAAATAATTTTAAATTCTATTCTCAATACTAGACAATAAAAAATATAGCATTTGACTGTTGGCATTTTACACAAGTTCAGTATTTAATCTTATACTTTGTTACCACCTAGATGGAATGAACATATCTGATGTTCTCTGACAAACAGCTTCAAGCAACAACCTTCACTGTTTTCAAAATGAGGAAATCTCACATTACACAAAATATGGAAAAATCAAATATATCATGCAGTGTGTAAATAGTGCACATTTGTAAAAACTACAATGGCTTTTACTCCTTATTTAAAGATTAAATCCAAGTCAACGCTTGTATACTTTAGAGATGAGTCACATTACTATAGTATTGTTTTTATCGGATTCTTTATAGCATTTATCTAGCATCCATCTATCTACCAATCTAATTTTATAGCCCAATAGCTAGAGTACTCAATCCCTAAAAATTTTAAGGAAGTCTTCTTAAATCTGATATCAATTTGACACAAAGTTATGTACTCTTGAGTTGGGGGCACACAGAGGTTCTTGCTCAAAGTAACAACCTAAAAACAGACACTTTCTTTAGAATGATACAATTTCCCATAAAACCCTATTATCAATCTCTTTCAAATTTAAGGCATTTGCCCACCTTTCTACAGCCTTAAACCCAACTTACAGAACACCACTCATAGCACAGAGAGGTCTGGGACTGATATTCCAGTGCTAGCTAAACAACCAAAGAAAAATTGAAGAGCTCTGTGTGCTCAATTATTTATATGCAAATAATCACAGAGCTCAGAATGATAGTTGGATGGTATCTCAGTAGTAAAAGTACATTGAAAAGACACACTTAGTATTTCTCTGCCTATAAATTACAGCTTTTTGAAACTACTCTGCTTGTTAAGTATGCTCTGTAAGTATATTTTACAATTTCACTGTTTGCAATACAGTTTTCTAGTTAACCACTTCAACACAGATTGCAAACACTGCTGTGGCAAAGCACTTTCAGAAATTACATATTTATTGTATATTTCAAAAAGCAGGAGACCAAGCTGTACATAAGAAATGTTTTGCCATTTATTTTTAAAAAAATCATTTACTTATTTTGTGGTACTTGTTCAACACTGGTAGGGAAAAGTAGTTCCAGGATATTACACCACTAGAATAGCAACATTTGGGTTCACTAAGTAAATTTAAATAATTGTAATCTCAAATGTCCTTACACAGGGTTGCCTCAGCAGTATCATCTTCTTTTTTTGAGGTTTCTGAGAACTGAGTTGTACAAAAACTTTTCAGTTTAAAATCATGCATATAATATCATTAGTACTGTCCTTCCTACCTGTATATGCATACATATTTAATTTCTAAACTCATTTTAATTGCTATTTTTAAACAAACATCCCTAGAACTAAAGTTTTTTCTTCATTTTTGAATGGGTTTTTTGTTGTTTCAGAAGGTTGATCATGATCGATAAGTAAGGAATTATTATATTTTTCTAAAGCTGTTGTGAAATTAAATAATTATCTTCAGAAAAATAAAGATTGATTGAAAGAACAACTATAAATCTGCAACAAGATAACTTTTAATACTAACTAAAATACTAAAAACACTCATGTATTTGTGGAAAATCACCTGTGATTGTTCCAGTTCTGCTTTGTTTAATTTGATGCCGAGTATGTCAGCAGCAATTCTCTGAAAACATAGGAAGACCTAAGGAAAAAAAAATTGTATTTAACTGATTAAAAACAGACATCCTTGGGGTTCTTTCAAATATATCAAACCATTCTTGAATTGTAAACAATGATATACAAAATTATGACCTGTGCAAAACAGATCTGAAAATAACCTCATCTGGTACTTTCAATTTTGTTTAAAATTTTGGGAAAATAACTCAACAATGGTACAAGGAATGAACAGTATGCTGGCTTGTTAAGCAACACTTCTACTCTGCCTCCAGAGACCTAAATTTAAACAAGCTTTTAAACAACCCACCTCTCAAATACTACTCTCGGTGCTATAAAATATGAATAAGAGTATTCACTAATGTTTAGCACAAAAATATATTATCAGCGTACTGTGAAGTAAGAGATGTAGGTTTCCAAAACTGAGAACAACAAAACCGTGATCAACATCACCAAAACCTCTGCTACAGATGTTCAAAAAATAGCAATATGAAAGGGTTCTGAAGAATCTTACAAATCTTACAGCCTGGCAGAGTTAGACTGTGGACATGGTTTAACACATAAGACCAGGTGGCAGTGCTGTCTTAAATAATTTCTTTAATTCCTCTCAAGACACTCCACTTATCTTACTGTTTAGGTAAAATCACATTTTAATTGTGATTAAAGAACATGACAGATGTTCAAGAGGAGCAGATTTAAGTGTGCATTGCTCCTGAACACTGTGTTGCCAGGCTACACATCATATTTTATCTGCAGGACTGTTTGTCTGAGCTCACAATCTAAATTACTAAAAAACATTGGTTTTCATCATGCAGCTGCCATGCCCAAAACCAAGATCTATGTACATGCTCTCAGTCATTTTCAGTTAAAATTCAGAAAAATACTATTTACACAATCTCTTCTTCCACCTGAGATGGAAACCAGAAACAAATTAGTGGCAAAACCAACAAAGTGTGGTAGCTTTCAAAACAATTGTTCTTTCTCCCAGTTCCTTGGTCTACCAACATTTACACAACAAGAAAGGACTTACTGAACAGAGATTCTGACGCCCAGAGACATAGTTAAACCTACACCAAGCTCTCAGGTGCTCTGAGCTACATCACCTGCCCTGAGGACACTCGGTGCAAAAACCATCAAGCACAAGTGCATGCTTCAGTTATGTGATTTGATGGACAGTAATACAGTTAGTTATAATAAATCTGCCATGAAAATGTTTCTCCCCTGAGGAAACTTTCAGAATTTTCTATGTACACATAATCATCTTCTGCAAACAAGTCTGTTGAAAGGATCTGATGTAAACAAAACAAATCAGTTAACTGAGTAAGACTCCTCTAGTCTATATTCACAGTAGCAATGTATGCCCTGTGCAGCAATAGTCAAAGGGCTAATTCAAATTTATATTGAAATTAAAAATGAACAACTGAAAATACTTCTTTTTTTAGCAGATATTTAGGCAGAGATTTCCTGTTAATGTTTTCTAGGTATGCTCAGATTTGCTTTTACTTACTTCACAGTAAGCTATGAAAAGTAAAATCAGTATATATAGTGGAATGAGATGTAATTAATGACTTAATTAAAAAGCTGCAATAAAGATTCTGTCATAATTAGCAACGATAAATGTATCAATTATGAAATGAACTGATTTTGGTGGTCTCCTTGAGAAAAGAATACATTTTATCAGATGCACATTTTATTAAGTGCAGTATTATGGGTTTTTTTCTTCTGTTTCTAACATAAAAAACCTGTATTTTCACACTTTAAACAAAAACTATGCCATGGATTTAACACAAACTATAAAGAGAATCAGGACTCACCGCATTTGCAACAGCAGTATTGTAATAGGGTTTTTTACAGGAAAAACCCTATTATCTTACAAAATTAGGCAGTTCACTGTACAAGTTTAATCAAAGACCTTAACAAGTGATTCCATTTGTGGACTATACTTCCATGTACTTGAACAAGGTCTTACTGTTCAATAACATAAAAACAAAGTAAACTTTCGTGTCAACAGTAATATTAAGGAGACAGATACAAGACTTTTATGGCAATGATATACTCATTAGGCATGTGACAGAAAACAAGCAAAACAATACAATATGATTTAATTTGACTGGTAGTGTCAACTGAAAAAGAACCTTTTCTTTCATACACTTCCAACTAAAACAAATAACCCAGTTAGCTCAGAGTCAAAAGACTGTTCAAAAATGTTCTCTGCAAAGCATCTGCTACAAATGCCAGAATGTTCAAATTTCAATGGACCTGCAGAGGGAATGTCTCTCATGGCTCAGGACTCAGATTAAAAACTTTTATTGCAACAAGTCTTGTTACATTATTTACCAATCGCTGGAAATTTCTATATTGATGGTCTAGAGATGGGACTCCACCTGGAATGAAGAAATAAATATTTAACTACAGGCTGACAGCAAACTGCGATTTAGCTGGTCTCAGTTCTCATGCCGATGTATAAGCCACATCATTTCCATTAAAATCTGTACCTCAAACTGAAAATCAGATGAGAAACCACTGTAATGGAACAACAATGATCTGCACTCATACAAAGATCTACTCTTCATGGAACTGAGGGAGGCGAAAAAGGGCCTGCAGCACTCCGAGTTCTCAATGGTTTGTTATGTGAAGTATAATAAAACTGCTGCATCTTGAAAAAAAACAACAAACATCTACAGGGTTTTTTTTTTCTTACTTACAGAATCTCCTGTCTTGGCTGACACAAAATGGCTACTGAAATTGTTTTCCTGACAAAATCGCTGGTGTTTGTCAGCTTTCACTGTGCGCATGTGCTCCAAGTCAACTAAAAATAAGTTGAAGAAATGAAAAATTATTACACTAGAGCCCATTTTGTTACCCAGCTTAGAAATTATTAATTGGAAACACATCGGATGTAATACTTTCCTTTATAGTGGTATACAAATGCAAGTTTCTTTCTTTCTATAATCATTTGCTAAAATAAAAGCAACTAATTACCTCAGACTAATTTTATTTGCAAAACTAAAATGAAACCACAATAAAAATTTTATGTTCCAGTGCAATAAATTCATATCTAAAAGCACAAATTTATATCTGGATATACTCAAATACTCTGTAATAACTCTACTGCTAACTACATACAAAAACAAGACAGAACTAATATTCCATATTCTGTTTGCATGCAAGATTCATATTGGGGATTCCAGTGTAGTCTGAAGACTTTTACAAAATAAATTCACTAAGCACATCTGAATTGAGATATTTTTCTTATGTAAAAATGAAAATAATTTATAAAGAATTTAATTGCAGAACATGGCAAAGCAAAAACATTCACTATAATAAAAAAACTGACTAAGAGCAGTGATGCTTAGCTAGTTACATATGAGGCTTTCAATTCCACAAAGGTGTGGTTCAGAAAATTTTTAAAAGTAAAATGCGCATTTCAAGACACACATATTTTCATTTTTATCACTTTACAACCACTGGAAGCAGAGTAAAGCTTTCAAATGGTATCTTATGTTGCAAAGCACTGCTTGCTTCCAAAATTTCACAGAGCTCAAGCCTTTTGCAGGTTTTATTGTGTACATTCCAGTCTCTCCAATCTGATACTAAGGTAATTGGAAACTATATTGAGCAGTTTCTCTTTTTTTTTATTGCATTACAGTTCCTATAAGGGTGTTGACTCAATGCAGTCAAATTATAAGGCAAATATATTCAGAAGGATTTAAGGACAACCAGGCTCTTTGAGTCAATACAGGAAAAAAAAACTTCAACTGATTTCCTGAGGAAGGGACCCAACTGACTTGTAAAAACTTGTAAATTTGCAAATCTAGTAAGCCTGTATAATAGTGTCATTTGATTATCAGCTGAAAAAAATGCTCTCCTACTACATAAAAGGCTTTATTTTTAAATGATATTGGAGGTCTTTAATTTGTAGGCTCTGGAGATTTTCTCTTGGAGATTTTTAGTCTAACAGGGGATTCCTACACCCCATTTATACTGCTTACCTTGGTTAATGTGGAGTTTTTGACACATATTACTGGTCCTTGCACATCAGTAAGGCCTTGTTTGTAAGAACAGGCCTAAAATCATCCAGTTACCACAGGCATTAATTTGCGAAGGACTGAAACACTAAGCTATTAACACTGACATTACTAGTATAGTTTTTCCATAACACTAAATATCCACTATATAGTAAAGTTTCATAAAAATTGGAAGAACAAATACATTTAATACAATAAAGCCTGAAGTCAATAACAATTTTGTTAAAAACTCATGCATTTTTTTCTCTGAAAAATACCAAGATAAAAGATATATTCTTTTGAAATGTCTTTAAGAATAAAACACAGCATGCTGCCTAAAACATTTCATTATTAACTATTACTTTTAAGCTTCATATATTAGCTTTAAGTGCAGCCTGGAAAATAGAACGGTGAGATTACTCTTTTGGGAAAAATAAAAACATATTTTCTTTATTTCCATTTCATGACCTTTTACAGGAACTTTAACCCCACCTCCAGATTTCACTCATTGCATTTCTCTGCCTATACCTGAACTCCCAAAAACCTACACACAATTATGATACAAATAAATAAATAGATAGACAGCATTTACAAATACCATGACATGCTTACATAAATACATAAAGACAAGTTCACTAGTTATAGTCTCTTTCAAACTCTCTTTCCCAGAGAGAGAGAATAGACAGTGTACAAAGAAAACAACAGGCTAAAATTGATGAATTTCCAGGAAGAAAATGCCACTGACATATTGGAAACCATATCCTCAAATTCCTCTTATTTTCTATGAAGAAACATCAATAATAACATACAGTCAGTGGAGAATATACTTTACTACAGAGGAGAAATTAAAGCACATGAGATCATAGAAACAAACAGACTAAAAGTTAAATAACAAGGTGTAATTATGTTTTCAAACTTTGTGTACTTCTCAGCCCTTTTCCCCAGTCACAAGTATTTCACTTTCTGCCTCCTGAATGTCAGGCTGTCTGCTCTGAACTGTACAGTCACTGTCATGCCAGGGAACTTCCAGGTCACTTTCCACATACACATTCACAGCCCACAGAAAATGCCAGGATAATTCATGCTACATTAGCTCTTGGTGAAAAAGGGCACGGTTTTAGTACAAGAAAAGAGTTTCAAGTGTTAATAAATATTTAACTACCCAAAACTGCAGTTTGAAGTCAATGAAGGGCAATGATCTGAAGTGCAATTGCTTTGCATTACCCACAGGCCAAGGGCACAATCAGAGAGTTACTGAAGATCAGCTAAAGACAGTGAATAGTTACCCTCCAGTCCTTTAACATCTGACACTGGTCAGCTCAACAGGCAGAATTCTTAGCACATCGGGAGGTAAGTCGTGCCCAGCTTTTATTTAGACACCACAGCAAAAACACTTTAAGGAGAGCTTTGGAAGAGAAAAATTATTTTCTAAAAAAGATGTTTATAAGGAATGTAGGGACTTTATAGAAAGAAAACTAACAGCTGGCCAATGTGGACTTACACGATGAGCCAATTAACAGCAGGAATAGGTATCTTGGGATGAAGGATGATACAAGAATGCACTTAAGCCATGAAAAGTTTAACGGCAAAGACAAATAAGTTTTGGATATAAAGAAAGTGAATAAGATACATAAATAGAGTTTGATTTTATAAACCAGGAAAATGATCTTGAAGAATATTCCAAACGACTAGATAACATAGCAATGGCCAAGAAAAAGGAATTATTTAAATTAAGATACAAAATGAGAACATTTTCACTGTGTCAATGGCTATGATATGCCATATCTAACAAAGGTCTCAAAAAAGGAATCTGCAAGATTTGGCCACACATCAAACACAAACATTTAGAGAAAGGTCCAAAGTGAAGTTTACGTGCCAGATGGTACAGTCATCCTCCTCATCTTTAAGGAATGAGAAAGAGGGTAACAGCAGGGCAAAATTAATAGCTTCATTTTTACCAAGTAGAATATACACTGATGGCTAGAGATTCACAGTGGGATGTATAAAGGAGACAAAAGGAGGTAAGACACAAGTTAGAAAAGTAAAAAGAGATTTAACTGTTTGCAAACAGTGACTCTCTACAACACGCAAATGTTACAAACCAGTACTTTTGATCAAGGGATTGAATACAAACTCTCCTAATCTACATTAAAGTATGTCTGCGGATGATGAAAAGCTAAAGCAAGCCCAAGATGTGTAAACTTTGGAGAAGGCCATGAGGGTATTTCTTTGATGCATCATTTCAAAAATTCTATACATCTTAAAAATTGAATCAACAGGCAGAAAGGGCAATTAAAAGTACAAATTACCAAAGCAACAGTTAAAATGTCAGAAGAGTACATTGCTAATTCCTTGGCTGGAATGGAATTGCCGTATTTGCATTAAAATGAACACTTAAAGTATATGAAAACTTGTATCAGGAGAAGCAGAGGGACATGAGGAGCAATGGTGGAAAGAAAGGGAGGTATAGGTCATAGTACTGTTCCCCTGGCTAGCCTGATGAGGACAGAAAAAGGAGGCTCATCAGCTTCCAAAGTATATTCAAAGTCCTTTTCAAAGAAAAGGCATCCACAATATAGGCTGTAGCAGTTTTGCTCATTTTTATGTCTGAAATGCACACTAAAAGCCTCGAGCGACAACTACAAAAAATACATGGCTGCCACATAGTCTCCAAAAATTATTGTCTTGTTTATCCTCTCAAGAGCCCATCTTGCTGATTCTCTAAAATAAGACTAAACATTCATCTTTAAGATTGTCTAGTATGAAGAGTCATTTCTATTACACATAGCAAGATAAACTGCTGTTCCATAACTAACAGGTTGATACACATCTGTATGTACAAGTATCCCATAAAGACACCAGCACAAAAAAACTAGGTTAGAAGCTTCAGGAATTCAGACATAACTCTCAGCAAGGCAAACAGATCCAAGTGAAAATCTCCCCTCAAAGACTGAGCCAGCATAGATCAACATCTGCTGTAGCAAAAGTAGGTAAGACTTACTAAGATGTATGCTTGCTTCTCATGAATTCCAGGGAGTTCCATTTTGATTTATAGGTGAGATTAAACAGAGATCTAGTAAGGTGAAAAGAGAAACAGAATCTAGGAGAGAAGTATCAAACTCCCACAGAAATCCCAAGGATACTCCCTCTAAGGCATTCCTGAAGCTATCCTGAAGACTTCTTGGAAGAAAATCAACTCTCTCCCAGCCAAAACCAGCATGGCAAAAAAGAAAAAAAAACAGGCAAGAACAACACTGCAGAATTTAGGTAAGGGAAAAGACATAAACACCACTATGGCCATCTCTGTGGAGAGCAAGTGACATTTCAAAGAAGAGAAGGACAAAATAGTAATTTTAAGTTATAACCAGAGAGATTTGGTTAGGTTACATCTTCAGGTGATTTATAAAAGGATTTTCACTAAGTACCCTTCAAATTGCTATTATACATCAATTATTTGCAGTGAAAATCTCATGGACAATGCTAAAACAAAATGGAAAAGGAAACCATACATTAAAATACTGTAAGGCTAGATATATATTCTATGATTAAAAAATTCTGAGGAAACACTTGAGACAGCATAAATTGATCTGCAAAGCCAAGCCTCTACATGAATTTACTTGAGAAATTAAGAGCAAATCACTGAAATTTTAGTTTATTGCACTGTAGCAAGGGAATAGAAAAACCTTAAAAAATACTAGATAAAACACAACTAGGTGCTTTACTGTCTACCCATACCCAGCCATTCAACAGCAATTTCATCTTGATTGAATAGTTCTGCTGCTTTTGACTCTGAAACCACTAATAGTAAATAAGTTAATGTCAAAATTGTTTCTCTTCCACTATTTAAATATTTGCATCATTCCATAAGTTTAAAAATGGCCTGCAATGAGCCACAAAGCACCACCATGCACAGACGATCATTTCCATTCCACTGCACCATTAAACATGACTTTAACTCACCTGCTTCTCTGAAATCCAGGAGCTAGGACCAATATAATAGCTCACTTGAGTTTGCTGAGAGGAATGAAGTGTAATATCAAATCCCAGAACTGTATTGTCTTAAAATTAAGGCAATGATAAAACACATGTAACAGTTTACTCAATACAACTGGTACAAACACAAAGCCAGGAAGTACTTTAAAATATATATCATCAGTCAGAAGAATGACGTATGTCCTGGTTTTAAAACCATATAGGCAAATAACTGCACATACTCTAAATTTAAAGACAACAGAACATCATTCGTGCAGAATGTAAAGGCTGCTACTTATTTTATTTATCTCTCTTTCCCACAGGAAAAGGAGTTAGGACTGCCAGTCTCTTCTTTCATAACACCACCAGAGAAGAGTTCCATGTAAAACTAGAGGGGGTTTTTAAATAGGAAAACATCCATTTTGCATGAATCTTTCAGGTAGTACTGGAAGAAACACAAATAGGTAACTTGTGCAGGTACTTCCAAGCAGCTGAGAAACTAGTGACAGTACTTGCTGAGGATAGTATGGACAACTGAGTATAATGCATGTGAAACAAGTCCAAGTGTTCAATAATTTGTTGGCATTTCTCCTGGATCGTGAGATTATGCTTGCAAACTGTAAGCTGTTTTCAATGATTATACCAGAGATAACTAACATATCCCCTTTCTAAACCGTGTGTATGGAAAGAAACATGAAAGAGACAGTTCAGACTTGCAGTAAAGCGATGCCTCTCCATCCGAATCTGACCATCTTTCACTTCCAGACCTTGAATTGTAAAAACTGCAAGGGATTCCATTGTAAAGGGGCAGTTCTCTCTAAAATGAACTTTTTTTAAATTGATAACAGTATTTTCCATTAAAACTAGTAGTAACATAAATGAAGTTACAACTCTCTAGTTTTTTAGTTATCTTACATATTATAGCTATTTCATATTTCAATATAATTAAGGGTAGTTTTAAAGTTATGAGTAAACATCTTTATTAATCTGCGGTACCACACAAAAATATATTCTTTTATAGTATGCTGTGAAAAATGAAATATAAATCTTTCTGCAAAGTATTTGCAGCTGTGCACACAAGGTATACAATTACATAATGTTTAAATAATGAGCTATCACGATTAGCCCACACAGACATGACAAGTAAAATGCTTTAATAATTTATTAATTTGATTTACATGTGCTTAAAATTATGTACACATTTTCTCTTCTGAAAATACTCCTGGGCCATAAAAAAAAAGGGGTCTGTATACGACAATGTCTTTTTCATCCCATTTTTTGGTGTAAATTCTGACTGATTTCTTAAGAATAAAGCTAGCTTGAGCACCTGAAAACATAGCAGACCGAGGACAATACTGTTATACAGCATTATCCTCATGAAGTACATGCTGCTCAACAAGTACAGTCAGTTTAATTCCAGAACGTGACAGTTCTGCTTCCTCCATGCATAAGCAAACATGTATGAAACAGGGAATTAAAAGAGGGATTCCTCCCAGAGGTACCAAATATACACTATTCTGAAAAATTAACCAGAAATCAAGCTGAACATCAAGCAACATTCTAGGTAACATTATTTACTTCCCAGTTTATCAGACCTGTTCTGTAGCATGTCAACAGAAAATAGGTTAGTATGTCCCACTGCTCTGGCCAGAAGGGACCCCTTTTCAAACCCTCCTCTGCCAGAAGCAATATTACCTGGTTTTAATCCTAATTCTACCATCAATTCAAAGAAAAAAATTAAATTAAAAAAAAGGGCAACAAAAAAAAAACTCTCCCTAGTTTTTTGTTGAACAGCTTACTAGCAACCTACTGCTTTTCCACTAAAAGATGGAGCTATCTCATTATGTCTTAGATTTTAAAGAGTATCTCAATAGGTTACTTAGAACTTCAAGCAACTGCACTTTTATTTTCGATCTAGACACAAAAGTTCTTTCTGTGTAAATAAAAAAATCCGTCTAATATCCAGTTATTATTATCCAATATAAACAGATTTATGCATAAATAACAATAAATTAATTTGCCAATAAATTCTACAAGGTCTGCAGCTCTACCAGACTGTGCATCAGCTAGCTTTTTGAAAATCTGTTTTGATTTGGTACTTCTAAATTACTACAGCATACATTCTCAAATATTCAATCCCAAATGTCAGAGTACAAACTGCAGCTTTTCGTAGTTAATTTTCTGCTAACACTTTCAGTCTTTTTCTCACATTAAAATTGTATAACTGCCAAGAAAAGAAAACTCTTTCATGGAAGTCCTAAAAACCATGCCCCTACTCTGATTTAAGGAAGCTCAAAACGAAATATAAATATAGTTCCAGTACAGATTTTCTCAGTAATTTTTTTAGGTTATCAAGAAAACATCTAGAGTGTTGATCTGGTTATACTCATGTCAGACAAACTACATGTCACATTAACTACCTCCAGGAAGTTATTCCAAACACAAAATAAACTGTTTATGCTGTTTCTCAGATAGATAGCATGACAGATTGTTATTAATTGAAGACAGATGAAATACATTAATTTGATTGCAAGCATGTGTTTACTTTCTCACTGTCATGTACACTCTACTGCTGATGCTTTTCTATGAGGACATAGTAACAAATCAAATGTATTAAAAGACTTGCTAAGGCAGAATAATAGCTGGTGCTGCACTTTAATACTTAAAAAACTACACTTAACATTTCCAGCTACAACAGGAACTTAATGGTTTCAGAAAGCAAAAAAAAAAAAAGCTTAAAAACCCTTGAAATTTACACAAAACACTGTAACACTTCCTCCTCTAAAAAAATTAGAAATTTCAGCAACTATGCTTCTCAATTACAATAGAGAAAAATACAGCTTTCAAAATGACAAATCTATGATCTGAGTGCCTTCCAAAAGACAAATCCCTGCACATACAAGACATGAAAATGTATGCCTAATATGGGAAAAGAAAGGTGAAAATTCCTAGGTCTCTGTTCAAAACCAGAAAGACATCATGTCTTTGAATGAGGCTTGCCTGGTTTTATGCACACCTCTCCTATAGGCCTCCACTTATTTGTACAAAGCTTATGTGGAATCCTCTTTCTTGTCCAAAAAATGACATACAAAGACACAAAAACTGAGCTTCTTGGAATAAGAATATTTCACACATTAAAATAAAATTGATGAGGCTAACAGTTTGTTCTAATACAGGAAATAATAAAAAGTATGTGTTTACCATGACAAGTTCTCTGACTGGCATTTATGAAAGCATTTTATAAAAATATCCCATATTAAATGAGACTTTCAAATACTGTTAAGCAGTAAACAATTACAGCACTTCTGCTAAAGCTCTAATACACAGTGGTTCTTGTGCATCTTAGGTTAATGAGGTTAACACTTGCAAGATTTAAAGTAGGTTTCATCAGAAAACAAGAAGAGCAGCCAGAAGCAAATGCCTTCATCTCAGCACATCAAGTGCAGCTAACTAAAGAGGACAGTGTGACAGGATTCTTGCTTAATAACAAGCATGTTTAATGTCTGGTAGAGGGCAGGTAATTTTTAAGATGATATTAACTTTTGCAAATACAAACAGTAGGCATCTTTTCATACAAAAGTAAAATTTCTTATGAAGGTAAATCAGTAAACCCAAGTTTCTTTTCAAAACTAGGATGACAGATGACTAGCTTACACAGCTTGAAGAGACTGTTAAAGAGAAAATAAGACTAATTTTTTTCTCAGCTAGATGTTTCCCATTTTCATTTTTAATAAATTCTTGGCAGAAATTCTTGCAACCATTTCTCATTTGACTGAACAGACTAAGACTACACTGACAGCTGGAATCTGATCCCTTCTGTTAGGTACCTGTACCACTTATCCCTATCCCTAATGGTGACATTTTTGGAAATAAGTATTCAGAAAAGGTTATATTATTGAACTAATACAAATTTGAGTCCCTTTGAGTATTATTTTAGGATTAAAACAACTGGAACTACTCTTTCTTTTTTTTTTTTTTTCTTTTTAAAAGGGTATCATAAGTCCACAGGAAGCAACAGAGGTGAAAGAAAGGCATTGTTGACTTTCCTCTCCCCACCCTGCAACTCTAGTGGCTAAGTACACTGAAGATCTACCAAGGCAGCAGACAGTGAACTCAGGAGGCATGAATCTAGGCACAAAGAGTTTAGATGTCATGCACAGACCTCTGTGCAGATGAATTTACCACAGATCTCTGTTTACTGCAGTGTACAGACCTAAACAAACACGTCCTCGGAGGAAGTGTACAAACCAAGTGGGGCTGTGAATGAAAGCACATGAAACACTTTTGTGCATTCTGGTATGGAGAATGAACAACCTGGCTTCAGCAAATTAATATTACTCTCACAAAAGCATAATCGCACAAGACTTTAATGTTCCCTAATTTGCAACCTTTGGTTAATTAGTTTTTACTTTCCACAGAGAAACATATCCTAAGGTTACAAGCTCCTCCTGGAGAGAAGACAGTTTGTTCACTGTTGCTTTTTATCCAGTCAGATTCTTACATGGCCCAAGTGCCAATTTACAAGCCCTTTGCAATTAGTAATAGATCATTTGCTTCCCAGTAAATTAGGAAATACCATTCTTGTTTTTACAAAGGGAAAATGAAACACATATGAAAAGATCAATTTAATGCCTTGCTACGATCACAGGAACTTTCACTGAACCATCAATTTACTGCTTTGTGCACCAAATCATCTTTAATCTTCTTTTACACTTGTGTTCAGGCCTCCTAATCTTTGTGCCAATGAGAAAGTTAAGTTATTAAGTTAAGTTAAAGGTGTTAATTTAGACTCAAACATCTTTATGAGTAGCTATTTCCTAGAGACAAGGAGAAATGAGAAAAAGCCTAGGACAGAGCAAGACACTCCAGCTGGATTTTTCTTTCTATATTAATTCAACGATAAAAATCACTGCACAGTGACCAGCATAGGACAGGAACATAGCTGAAAATGTTTATTGAATGATGCTGAGAAAGCAAAGCATAGCGAAATAAGCCGTGTTCACACAAACCATAATCCCCAGTGCCCAATACCCTGTAGATTAATTCCAGTCCCCACAAGCACACTAAAACACTGGCATTAGACAAGGATATGTTTAATGAAATTATAAATTATACAGCTATAGCTTGCTTCTGACTTGCTGACAGAAGAAAAAGAAACTCTTCTCTGATTCAACATGAAACTATTTTTTACCAGGATTACTGAAAGTTTAAAAAATGCTTAAATTGATTTACCTGAACTACTAGTGAAAAATTGCTGGGCTCAATAGCTTTTTTCAAAAATAAATTTCCTCCTTTTATCATTAAAGGCAAGTTTTAGGACAGAGGTTAAAAGAGTGTAAAAAACAAAAAGCCTATTTTCCCACTAATCCAGCTAGAGATATCCTTTTTCTTTTTTAGTTGAACTTAACAATTCCATAAAGTCAACAGAGTGCAAAAAATATATATAGCAGTGTAATTTCTGAAATTCCAAGTTGAATGACTATTATTTTAAGTGTTCTTTAGTACATTATTGAAGACATAAAGTTGCAATGTACTGAACATTCAGAAGATGGTGCTAGTCCAATATATCCACAAGCCATGGGTGGATCAGCTTTTCTTCATTTCTTTCAAATATTTTCTTGAATTTTCATGTATCTACTACATCATCACTGAACTTATCAATACCAGGACAAGGTATAGTCATCATCAGTTAAATAATAAGAGGACTACTAAATGATACCATTATAAAATTCACAAAGATTTACTGGATTGACAGGCATAAAATATAAAGCTCACTATAACTTCATAAACTCAAGGTCTTGGGATCTTTATGAAGACTTATACAACATTTCTTGCAACTTGCCTTCAGTCACTCACATCTGTCTCCTTCTGCAGTCAAAGCAAGACTTTCTGGTCACAGTTTCAGACTCACTGATGCCAGCACCAAAGTCTGGAAAATCTCACCTGTCTAACTTCTGGCTCTTCATTCCCACCTTCACACCATAGTGCAACTATTCTCTCCTCAGCTACTTAGGAGGCCATGCAACTTGTGAGCTTACGAAGCTCAGTGAGCTGATCCACGTTAAAAATAGCCATTTCTTTCTGACTGCTCTGTTTAACCCAGATCAAGTCTCAGATCCGATTTCCATGGAGCAGCAGTGGTAAATTCAAGCTGCAAATGTGCTTCACCCCAAGGCCAACTGATGGTGGAACTGCAGCCTCCTTTTGCTTGTAAGGGCTGAATTCCTTATCAGCATTTAAAGGGGCTGGCAAGTTAACAAATTCAGTCTCATTGCTGCATATGGAGAGCTAACTTTTTCACATTATTAAAGGCAGGTACCTACTTATTAAAATATTATGCAGTCTGTAGCTATAGACAGAAATCAAAACTAATTCCATCTGCCCTCTACCCACCAAACCCCTACAAAATCTTGGAACCCATTTCTAGTTCTGCCCCTTCCAGACTAGGTACAGTTGTACAAGTAATTTCTTCCAAAAAATAGTAAATCTGGACATATTAAAACATCAAGCAAAAAGCCTTATCTTTACCTAACAGTTCCTAAAACAGTGTTTTCCAAATAATGCATAGAACATATCTTGGAGTAATATATTTCATGAAGCCATGGGAATGAACTATTAATACCAAATTTATTTCTATAAAAAACATTTACCTAATAAATAACAATTCTTCAGAGTACCCATGCCAGCACTCTTGATGGCTACAGCTGCATCCATCTATACAGACTGTTTCCACAGGTACACTTCTGTTGACTTCAGGCCAACAGCTATGTTTGGCTACCCTGTCCAGTGTGATGCTTTTACCCAATACTCTGAATTACTAGCTCCTACCAGAGCCAACCCAGGTCAACTTTGGGGCCCTTCCATGCCTGATTCCTTTGTGCTTCCAGCAGATGTAATAAGGAGTTGGAGACACTTAGTGCTTCTCCTACATACCCCTCTGGGAACTCTCCCACAACAAAAATTATAAATGAACATGAAATCATTCACTGGGATAAAAGCAAGCCTCAAATGTTCAAACATCAGGCCAAGTCAGTATTACTGTTATTACAATAAACCTCCAGCATTAAGCAATTTCAAGTATCAGTTCTTCTTCCAAAATTTTTCAATGTAGAGACAAGATTGGCACATATCTGAGTGAAATTATTCAGTTACTAGACAATTTATTACTGCTTAACTGTTCCATGTGTATCAAATCCTGTTTAACAGCAGCCCAGTTTTTCTTCCATTAGGAAGCTTTTGTAATTAATAATTACCAAGCCAAACTGATTTCAAATGGCAGTTAAAAAATTAATACTGCAACTCAACCTTATATTTAATAACTTTTTATAAGAAAAAAAGTAAGGCTGCCTAGTAAATAAAACATACTTCAATTAACTACAAAATGAGAAATTAAACCCAAGCACATTCAGATCAATTATAGTAAATTTATCAGCTAATTCTTAAACTGAACCACAGCATTTCAAAGACTACAAAGAACTGAATTCAAACTAATTACAGTTAACAATATGACTTCAGAGCAGACAGTAGAAGTGGAGCTGTACAAACCTCTTACACATTTGCCAACTCACATATTTCATTATCACAATCTAGTCATCCAGGCAAAAAAAACCTACCTGAATTTTAATCAATACATCAGTTGGTTAATCATAGTCTTGAAGAACTGTTCTTGTCTCCAAGTAGAGTGAGCATATAGCTCATTTCTCACTGACATAAATTTCTATCAAGATGTGAACATGTGGTCCAGAACTTCATTAGCTTAACAGAAAGCTATTATTGACTGAGATACTGAAGAAAAGCTACAAAAGCTTTTTCCCAAACAAATTTAAAACATCGAGTAGTGGACACACTAAGATGGATTATACTAATATTGCAACTCTACTGTATTAACCAGTCTCAGAAGAGCAGAAGGAACCAAGTCATCAGGCTAGCTATAAGGGACTAAAAAAATCATCAACAACACTGTCCAAGACTTAAAAAGCGGTAACATGCATAAAGGAACCATGGGAATAAGAAAAGTACTTCATATGCAGTTAGTTACAAATCAGGACCCATACTCTTTTCAGAGCAAACTCAGCCATATGCCTATGCAAAGCAATCCAATCCCTTCTGTTTCTTTCTCACACATAAACAGAAAAAAAAATTAACCAAACCAACCTCACAACAAAAAGACTTTCATCAAGAAAGTAAATGGTTCAGCAGAAGAGGCAGGCCCAAAATCAGTTAGAAAAATGATAGTTTCTTTAGCAGCTTAAGCTACTGGAATTGCAAATCAAATGGATGGATGGTCCTGGCTTTTCCTGGGCTACTGGCTGAGCATTTCCAAAGCTTCTCATGTGATAATACCACTGCAAAAGAAAAGGAATCCACCTGTTCATTCAAAAATGAGCTCCTCTTTGTTCTGTTCATTTGAGGCTGGATCAGTGAACAGAACTCACTCCATGCAGTGACTGCAGGTGACAAAAGCGAAAGTGGGTGAAGTCAGTCACAAAACCACCTCAGACCAGGCTGTGTTGTGAGAAATACATCACTGGAACAGCTAAACTTCAACACATGTATGCACTCTCATAAGTTTTTGTCAGGATTCATTTAGATTTGAAAATATTAAGCAAGTAAGTTAGAATTCAGCTGGAACTTCTTTTTAACACTTTTTTTCTAAAACTTCCTAAAACCAAAGGGGATTTTAAGAGTTTCTGCTCCATTCCTTTTTTGATGAAGTTAGTGAAAACAGCTACATCTGACTTTAAGCAGAACTTAGTTGCTGAAAGCATATTTTCCCAGACTTTTTGGTCAGTCATGACCTCAAACAGTGAAACAAACCCACTCTACTTTTTATAGTTTGGAGTCCACATGGATCAGCAGAACTTCCTTTGTTAGATTTATAAAAGAAAGGGAGAATATGCATGAAGAAGTTAACAAGTCCCTTGTAAATAACCCCAAGGTATCATCTACTAAAATTTTAGCACAGCCCTGTTAATGATCTAATTTCTTTGTGACTTAGAACACTCCTCCTCTTCTAATATATACATTAAGAGTTTTCACAGGCACAATTGCCATGAGTGAAGTTTTCTGAATTAGGATAGTAAAGAAACTTTAGTTAATGGCTAAACATTTGTTTAGGCCATCACTGACTACTCTTTGACAAATTTATGTTGACACCAAAATTCCATTTAAAACATATTAATAAAAAAAGACCTTGAGGGCCTAAAATTAATCACCAGGGACAACTGAGATACTCAGTACTTCTCTCTGTCCCCCTGACTTCTTAATCACTTTATCTGAAGACAATTGTATTGAAAAATAAATGAGACTGTGGAGCAACCACCAGAATAGAGATCACATTCTCTCACCTGCACTGTTCCAACAAACCAGCTACAAAGTAATAAACACAAATACAGCTACACAGCCTAAGGCACTGAAGTCAAAATTGCAAGGATGTTTGGAGGGGTCTTGTTCACTGTTCTAGAGGGGGTTTTGGAGCTTGGAGTTGAGGAGAGGGAGTTGTAATAGCCTGAGATTGTGACTTTACAGTTTTCATTAAATCCGGTAGTTGAATGTCTGGTATAGCCCATGCCAGCAACTTTCCTTAAAGAGCATTCAGCGGCAGGTACTGAGGCAGGAAAATAACAGTACAACTACAGCAATCACTCCTCCATACACACTCCACTTTGAGGCAGCCTGAGTTCCTCAGCCTGGCACTACAACTCCAGGTTGCCAGGAACACAGCTGAAATGTTTTATAGCCACTGGTGGGCCAGCCCTTCACAAGCCTCTGTGATTCCTTCCTGAAGCCATGTGCACTTCTGGCTTCCACAATGAATAGAACTTCCACAATATAGTTGTTCACAATGTGAAAAAGTAATTTAATCTGCTTATTTTAAGCTTGCTGCTTAATAAAAAGGCATGAGATTTCCTCGGGTTTGTATTGAAAAGATGCCATAAAATTATTCTCTACCCTTTTTTCATGGTTTTATACACCTGTTTGTCTTTTTCTGACTGCAAAGGAACTCAATGTATTTTGTACATCCTCGTATAAAAGCTTTTTCATTTCTCCTGTCATTATTGCTCTCCTGTGTAAACTGGGATCACCTAAATTTTCCCAAATTCTTGAGGATCATTCTGAGATTCATACCCAAAATTCTAATCCCAGTCTTATCAGAGCTTTGCGGTTTGGCACCAGGGATATACACTGTGTTAGGAGGAAATTACTCACTTGGCACTTTGCTTGTCCTGCTTGTTTCTTCTTTTCATTTCAGAAATGATAGTAGGAAATTTGTAGGGAATTCAAACTAAACAACATAAAAATGAGACATCCAAGAAACTGGAAGGGAAAAGAAAGCTTTCTGGCTTCTTGCTTTCTAATAATATGAAGTCACAACATACTCAGACATGTAAGGAGAACAATGGGACAGTAAACAAATTTCCATTGCAACTCAACTCGCCTTCACCAGCTGCCTATGAAAGGAAACAAGGGCAACTTGCAAAGTTGCAAAAAAAAAAAAAGTATTGCAAAGATAGATGTGTTAAATGAAAGCCACACCAACCTCTGAACATGAGACATTTGGCTGCACACCACAGGCCACACTGTTAGGAGCAAAATTGAAACTGAAGGTGTTTCCACAAGTGTGGAAACCCCAACACAGCAGCTGGAAGTGTAACAAAGCAACAAATACCAAGACTAGTGATGGCACCAGTTAGGACAGGCTGTAAGATTAAAAGCCAACAGACACCCCAACCACCTCAACTAAAAAAGAAAAAAAAATGCAGCTTGGAAAAAGCGTCAATAGCATTTCTGCAGCCACACAAAATAGTCAAAGACTACAGCCACCTACCTGGCATGCTCCCAAACTGTCTGAAGACAATTCCACATCCAGATGTATGCTCTGAATGAGCACTGAAACAGTAAGCTCAAGCTAAGTGAACTCAGTGTGTCCCTACCACAAAGTAACCTTCTGGTGGGACAAGTCACACCTGCTCCAAGTGCCACCAGACATCTCGGAAGGCCTTGCAGTGACCATGTCTCACTTATGGAAGAGACCAGCCAGGACAAGATCAAAGAAAATTGTTCAAACAAATTACAGAGACATATCTACATGGTTATTAGGTCACAGAGGATTTTACACTCTAGCCCCATCACCACAACATTAATAAAGACAAAATTTTCTTGAAGGAACTACATTTTTCTTTTTCTCTTTCAGAAGGTGGATTGAACAAGGAATAGTCTACATCTGATAAATTCTCTGCCTGTTTCTGTCCAACTGATTAATCAGATTTAGTAACCCAAACTAAAAAAGAGAAATCCTATTATTACCTCAAAATACTTAAATCGTGAGCAGGACTATAATGCCTGCAAAATATGGCACAAGGGAAGTATTATCCCTCTACACTTAGTCTTGGAACTTGGGAATTTCCACGAACAAGATCTGTCATTAGAATCAAATGGGGACAGATGTACTTACATGGTGGGTGGGCATGGGTGGACATCAGCCCCTCCAATCTCTCTAATGAGCAATTTCCTCAGATTCAAATAAAAATTTTATAAAAAGTTAAAGAGAAATGGCAACTTGCCTCCTATTACCACTGGCCTAACTGCTTGGGCTGCTGGTTCTATAAAAAAAGGTTTTTTTCAAAGAAAATAATTGTTAAAACCATTTGGCTGAAAGTGAAGACCTATTGAAAAGTACAGTCAAACTGGCAGCTTGCTCTTAAAATTCCCCCCACCTTTTTTATAAGTATCGTTTTGCTTGTGGCTTTTAACAGCTGTTCACACATGTCTAAGCTAGATGTGAACTTTTATTTTCCCAAAACTAAATGGGAAGCTTTAAACAGCATCTGATTTAATTTTTTTTTTAATTAAAAGCGGAGGTTAAAAGGACTGTGGAAATGGATGATGCAGCTGTGCTGATGCTAGGGAAAAGAATTCCAGAACAAGAAGTGAGGTAGAGTAAACACACAAAGTAAGTTTCCCAATACTAAATGCACACCACATGCAAGTGACTTTATTAACTAAAGAGAAATTAACTCTGTGTTTCTTCAGAAACATTTTCCAAAATTAAACTAAATTATATTTTGCAAATATAATAGAATTGTGATGTCTACTATGTTTTTCCCCCAGACCAATCCTAAAACTAATTCCAGAATGAAGTGGCTTCACAGGTTCCGATGTTATTCCCAAATTCATTTAGAAACTCAGAAAACTCAGACACTCAAGTCAGAACTAGCTCACTAATATAGCCATATAAATGGGATTTTTTATCAAAAGAATTGAACTTCCCCTTTAGATGTTTCTTGGAAGAATTAAACATTTAGAGTCACATTAGCAATGGTACTGAGACACTGAAAGATGAAAGCAGGCATTCCTGGGGCACTTTTTAAAGTACTAAAGCAACTACTGGTCAATGGTTTAACCACATTTGAAAATGTCACCAGACAGCAGTCTACATTTTTAAGCACCAGCATACTCATAAAAATTCTGCCTTCTTGGCCTAATTACTTAAAACACAGCACTAGTTACTAAATTCAAACAAAAAACCCACAGAAAGAATAAAAACACCACAGTTTATTTGTACATGTTAAGTACAAAAGCACACTGTGACAATATAACAATTCCGGATATCGACACATATTAAAGATCTAGTCTACTAAAATTCTTACAAAAAATCATACAAGCAGTTCTAAGGCAGAAAATTCATAGGATTATGAAGGAAATGCCACATTAATTCACATTGATTATGTACCCTGTAGACAGTAACAGCTCCAAAAGGAATCTTCTTCAGTACACTAGTAGAGCTATTACTTAAACCAAAATAATCTAGTAGTTCATCCATCAAGTTTATTCAAAGAAGCTGTTCAAACTTCTAGAAGATGTCTAATGAGTGGAAAAGTGTGCAAAGTAAGCCCCACTTCTCAAAACACAACCATTAAAAAAGAAAAAGAAAAAAACCCTAAAAACTTGGTGTCTATATTGGGCTGATGAAACAACACTTTCAGGTCATCCATGGATGAAAACAAAACCAACAACACTAAGAGCATTCCCTTTGAACCAAGCACCAGGGACTAGGTGTAGAGTATAAAGAAGATGAAAAAGTGGAAGAAGAGAGACAAGTAATCCAGCCTGGACAGCAGAGCCTAATAGAGAGAGGCAGATGGAAAATTATTGTGGATGCAGTAATTTCTTTGCCTCTCCTGTCCACCCACTTACAGGAGTGTCACTATAAATATGAAAATCTCAGCTAATCAAACCCAGACATCCAGAACATTCTAGTTAGGTCCAATAAAAAATACTGCAACCTGGATCCCCTCTGGGGTTTCCTCTGGGACAACATCCGCTGGGATATCGTGTTTGATGATACAAAGCTTTGATTTCTGTTGGGTTAGTTCCTTGCTAAATCCAAGGCACAAATTGAGTCGAACAAATGAAATCCCAGTCACAGGTAAAACATTTTATGCAGGTGCATATAAGTTACATTTGTGCACATTAACAAATCGTAAGTGGAAAGTAAAAATTCACCACAGGTAAACACAATGATATAGTATTAATGTTTCTGACCCTTCTACAAAAAACCCTGTGCTTTAAGAACTGATATTAATATACCGTACACCACTTGCAGATAAAATGATTCAGAGTGTACCAAATCATGTTTTGTATTAGAGCAGAAAGGAAACTTAATTTCCATAATGATGAAATGGTTATAAGTCACTTTTTGTTTTAGTTCCTAATAGCACTGTCCTCAGCACTACAAATATACATAAACTAACTATAAGAGTATCACTCAATGAAAAGACAGAAGGAACTATCAATGACCAATACACATTTTGCTGAAATATACAGTTTCTTAATATTCCACAAGTGAGCTGGAGAAAAAATTGGCCAAGCAACTTCAGAAATGTATACACACTACCAATAGGACAGAGATGTAGCCATGCCATAAAATGCTCCAAAATGGATGGCACAGAAACAGAAAATGCCTTGCTACTACAAGAGATTTCTTTGTCCAAAGGTTATCAGAAATTCTTTCTTTTCTTTTGTCAGTTAATATGAGCCTAAACTTATGAGAAGGTAGCTCCCAAAGGTACACAGAAATTTTCTTGTCCTGAGAACTCTTAGCAGGAAGTGTTCCTCTCAGGTTAAACAACTACAAAAGCATGTGGTTTTGCAACCTAATAAATAAGGCATAACACAGTGAAAGTAATCAAATTCAAATGAAAATAAAGCATTCAAATGAAAAGTAACTATTTCCATCAATAAAGCAATATAATCTGTTAAGGACAAGGAAAGTGGTTTTACTGCATGTTTGCCCAGTGTTCCTTCTACATGGTGGTTTCCTAATCACAGGCTTTGTCGAGAACCTGACTTTGTTTACTAATGGCAGCAGGGCTCAGGATGTTAGCAGTCAGTTCTGCTTTACAGAAAAACTGATGGCCTTTCAAAATAATCTGTTCTAGTTCAGTCTGAATTACTGGACATGAAGTAAGAGGCAGAGAACAAAATACTATGACTTGTGCTGTGCAGATCAAACCTGATTATAAAACAAGGCGTGTGGCTAAAATCTCTGAAACAAATCTTGGTAACACTGACGTTAAAGGCCAAACAGTTCCACTGACAATGGAACTAGACACCCAGTTTTAAAGGTATGATTCTTCAGTTCCTCCTCAAAGCTGATCAAACCTTAAAGCTTATCCTCACAGACCTGTCAATATGACAAATGAGTAGGGTACTATTCCATGTAAACATCACAATTAAAATAACCTTTCTATTATCACTTATTTCAAAATTAAGAGGTAAGGGGAGTTAACAGCTGTTTTAGAGACTGTGAAAGACCAAAACAGTGGATCTGTAAGAATCATACCATGCTTCAATTTTAGAGAAACAATATACAAGATATTTTTCTGTCCAGTCTGCTCTCTAGTGTCCTGCTTCTATTATTAGTTCATTGCCATGTTCTAAGCTTAAAAATATGAAGGAAACTGAAGTCTTGTTTCAGTGCTTTTGAAGGCAATGAGACTGCTTGGAACGAGTGAGGATTAGTGTATATAGTGGGATTGTGACGTTGCTATAGTACTCTTTCATGAATAGTAATTACTCTGCAAGTGTGTAAAGCAGACAGGACCAATTGCATAAGGCTCAATGCAAGTTTTATGAACTGCAGAAAAGCATGATTAGTATGGGGGGAAAAACATGTTTCACACTTTTATTGTAAAGAACATGAGAATCTCAGGGAAACTGCCAGAACAGATGTTCATAAATTGGGCCCTTAATCTGTAGCACTTTCCAGGTTTTAAGCTATATCCACTGGTCTGTAGAACATATTCCACTCTTTTTAATATAATTCTTCTGTTTAGTTTTTTTAATAAATAAGTTTATGACTTTAGTAGTGTTGCCAGCTGTTCAATTTTGATTTACTGTCAGAGTCTGCTTTAATATATAGTGGCTTTTGTGGCTTACCCATATAGATTACATTTTAAGCTTCAAGATATCACTATAAAGCAGCTGGAAAAAGTACTGGCTGTGCTCAGAAACCAGCATTATTGCCCTAGTGATCAACCACTGAAACATGCAACTACACCAGCAACCATTCTCTAATAAACTTTTGTATACACCATTCCTAAAATAAAACTGCAAAACTTATGAAGTAAGTTACAGAGCAGGTCATCTTAAAACATGCACTTTAAAAAGCCAGCCCAAGAAAACTGCTAAATTAGTAATTAGGAGGTATAATAGCTGGCAATAGAGATCTCTACAATGATTGCTCTTTATTCTTTCATTATATTGTTTCCTTTACTTCTACTGTGCAGCTCGAGACCATGTAAGAAACAAAAGATTTTGGAACTGCTTCATATAGTGCTTTCTAGAAATTTTCTTTAAAGCAGTGTTTACCAAATACTACTGGGAAAGAACTGTCAGTACTCTTTACACTGAATCATTTTCAACCTCACAGAATTACAATACAAGCAGACTAGGCTTCTCCACTCCAGCATCTACAGGTACACAGAGTAATGTCATTAAAATAAACTATTACAACAGTATACTTAGAATTAAACAATGAATTAAACTCAAAAACTCTGGAAATTCTCTACAGCTGAACTAGTTCAGAACCATCAGTCAGAACTACTAGGGCTTTTTTATTACACTGAAAATTACTTTTTCTGCTCAAAAAGATTCCTTTTACCATATAAACCTAACTCCCTAAAAAAAATTCCAACCAAGAGAACAAAACAGTTTGATTCAGAAATAGCAGTATGGTGCCTCGTGAGAGGGGGTTTTTTGCTAGTCTTACACTGTTATTTTCTCCTAAGTTTAGATTTGCCAGGTGGATGGTATCCATAGTGCATTACTCTCATGAAGTCCTATCATACCTAAGGGGAAGGCAAGACCTACAACATGGAAGATACAACAGGAGAAATAAAACAAAAACAAAACCAGCCTTTCTACCCATAGCATCAGGAGCAAAGCCTGCAGGAGAATGAAGAATGAAGAGACGTGTTAAAAATGCTCATCCTATGAGACATCGCAGTGGTACCTCCACAACAAAATATGTCAAGATTTTCCATAATGCTTTTGAAGGGAAATTGAGAAGTAGACTCCAAAATGCCACCATTTTCTATGTCATGAGCAGAACATAAAAATATTTTTGAAACAGTTCAACTTAACAGCATGACCAACAACTCCTATACACTTTCTCCCTTCTGCATGCCTCCAGCAAATTACTTTCCAAAGTCTCCTGTAAATGTATAAAGTAAGGTTTTAGGAACTGAATGTCTCTTTTTCTGTCCACAGTATCAAAGGCTATCTGTACAAATCTTGGGTTCTCCAGCCTTCATGTTAAATTATCTACCACCAAAAAAAAAGCTTGGTTGCAAAATCCAACAATTTAAAGTTACCCTCAATACACATACTGACTATATCCCTGTATTTTTCCAAAGCAAGCCTTTCTCAAGACCTTTTACTATTCTGTATGTTCCATTCAGCTATTTAGTCTGCAGTTTTTTTGAATTACTGTTTGTTTAGCATTTGAAACAAAAGGCAATGGTCCTGATGGCAGTTTTTAAATGGTATAACCCAGGTATGATTTAGTTCTCCAGTCAAAGTCAGAAAGAGCTAATGTTATTGCTCTTTCTGTACATATATTTCAAAACTTTAATGAATTCTACCATCACATACTAGTATTATACTAGTATGATATATTCCTGTTATCACACATAATTAGGTAAACATATCGGACATTACTTACAGCCCAAGAAAACCCTCATAGTATACAGATTAAAAAAGGTAATCCAAAAGAATATTATAAAATAGGAGCTACTATGAAAACACCAGACTAAACTTGGAGGAGCTCACAAAATGTGCTCTAAATTCACACCCACATAAACAACAGAAATATTTATCTTAAGCACTACTTCTGAAAAAAAAATTAGATTTAAAAAATTAAAAATGTATCATGAAAATTTCATAGGGAACTCAGTATTTTTAAAAGAGAAACTATGTCCAATGTACATAAAATAAAGCCTTTCTCTATTAAGACTTTATTTTAAATAAATAAATTAGATTTACCATTCATCCTCACTGTACTCCACCCTCCTTAACCAACACATTTCAGTAAATCTTAATTGAGTTTTAACTGAATTTAATGCTACAGAGTCTTAGATCTTTCTGTTGAAAACAAGCATTTTTTGCAGTTATCCTCCAAATCACAATGGCTGGAAGCACAGGGTGTAAATAACAACAATAACAACAATGCTGTCTGCATTTAACCACCAGACTTATCTGAGTGATCTGTTCAATACTGGCTTTGTAGTTACTCCCACGGTAACACCTTCGTGGTCTCATATTACACACACAGAAGTAGTGAAATACCTTTTTTTATTTTTTTTTTCAAATACCATTTGTCCCCTCAAAAAACCCATGATCTATAAAATACACTGAAGTAGGTAGCAAAACGAAACGGCAACACAAGGGGTACCTCATCAAGACATATCTTCTCAAATACTGGAACAATGAAGAACGTGTAACCATAACTGCTTAATACACTTCAAGCTCTATCAAAAAAGCCACACATTTAGCAGAGTACACATGTTCCTATACTGAAATGGGCATCATAAATCCACAACATCTCAGGAAGAGAGCTTTAACTGTGGACTAAACTTGAAATGGTAGCATTAATTTGCACTTCTCTTGCAAAACCCCAATAAACATGACAATTACACAATTAAAAAATATACATACAATGCATTTCCTGTAATTTTTCTTCTTTGTTCGTAAATCTGCATGCACATCGTATTCACTATACCACTAAGAGAGTGAAGGTTATCCATTATGATTATTCCCCATATCAGCATAGACTATCCCTCATTCTCTAAATTGAACTGGAATAATAACTGCTTACTTCCAATAAGAGGTTGGGTTTTTTTTTTCTTCACTGAAATAAATAGAAAAATCTTAACTTTTCCCTGCTGACTAGGAATAAATTTCTCTTCCTCACTTTCTGCCCATACAGAGTACTAAATATATTCAACTACAACATGCATTTCAGTTGAAGTTGCAGAGTACACATAAACACTGTACAATTGTTACTACATTTATCAGTCTGACTCTGAAACTCTGAAGCTTTTAAAAAAGATTAGTTTACTGATTTATCTAACTTTTAAATAGAAAATAATGCTACAATAGCACTTGTCTTTTTCCCATTTTGTCCAAAATCCTAATACTAATGCCCTATTCACACTCGAAATTTGGTTATCCTCTCTCATCAACTTCCTTCAATAATAATATATGAGAATATATTTCCACAGTAGCTAATGGAGACATTCCTACAAATCAATGTGCTGCAGTGATACAGAAATAAAAGCTTACTTCACTGTAATGATGCTTCCAGACTTCCCTCAAGTCAGGTGGTTACTTGCAGTTAATGATCTGTGACATACCACACAAGTAGTCCTAAAAAGACTTATTATCCACTGCATGTGCAACAATATTTGCTTTATGGATGGCTAAATGAATGAAGACATTCAATGTAACTGTAAAAGTAAAATCAAAAGAAAACTTACAAGTAACATGTTTTCTTTGAGTAAAAGAGCTGTGAACATTTTCCATTAATACTTAACCTTTTGCTGGAGCAGTGAAACCACATATAATGCTTGAATCCATAAGGCCCAAGAACTGCTCAGGGTTAACACTGATTAACTGCCCCCAATCAAATGTTATAACTTTTTAAAATTTCAGAGAGCTTCCCACCACTAATGAAATCAAAACTGCATTTATGTCATGTAGCAAAGGTATGAGCAGGACCACTGGCAAAAAAAAAGAAATTGTGTCCTGTTTTAAAAACAGGTATTTTTTTCAATCCAATAAAACATACATTAATTTGACTGGGTTTTAAAACTATGTATATTATGCTCCACTGACTTCTATTAATATACTAATAGAAAAGAATAGCAAATTAACCTAAAATAAGCTCCAATCCAACAGCACAATATCTCCCATGACTCTCAGACTGTGCAGACATTCACACATTTTCTGTTTATAATTTTTTCATTTACTAGACTCAGCTTTTGTCTACCATATGTCCACCGTAGATTAACTATTCCCTTAGGTACAATTAAAGGCTTTCCATTTGTTGTAAGAAGACCTAAGTATGAAGGACGCAGCCAGAAAAAACATTTCTACCTAAACCAAAAACAGAAGCACATTCAGCCTGGACTATAGTTTATGCAGCATCTTTTTTATTGGACATATGTCTACACTGCTAAATAAACTGCAGACAAAATCCATGGAAACAGTAAGAGATCTCTCAGCATTTCATTTGTGTATTATTATAAAAATATGATACATATACTGTTCTAACCTTTGTATTTAAACAGTTTACCTCTATTTGCATTTTTTGGTGACATCTCTACAGATTTTTCTGAATTCAAGCATAACCGTTAGGGAATGAGAATATATTATTTACTGGCACTTCTGTCACACTGATGTTTGAGCTCCAACTACACTAACAACAGTCTACCAGGTCCTTGAACTTGGTTGTGGTTCTTGGTTAGTCATAGCAGGCAAAACTCAAGTGCATAAAACAAAAACCTCAAGTGCAGCCTCAAGCTTTTACACGTAGGAAGAAGAAACCAGTTTATTCATAGTAACTAAAATAAAAAAGGTGTAGCATAAGCACTGTTTATTAGTTGGAATAGCTCACAATTATTCTCACTTTCTTGTTAAAGCACTGTATAATGCAAATGAGAAAATATTTTCTGCAAATAGTTCACACATATCTAAACTGCCTCGGTTCAAATAAATGCAAATTCATTGATTTTCATAGGTCTACACCTGTTTATATCAGGGCTCTGTCTAGCTAAAAAATCTCAGACAAGTGGTATGACACTAATAGATATTCTGTGTGCAAGTCATGTATACTGCTCAGCTTCAACCCCGTAATGAACCCCAGACTGCAGCACAACACAAATGAAAAAGCAAGCTCACTACTAACTGATGCTATCTGAGTTTAAAAAAGGCATTTGATAAGGATTATTAATTATCTTTTGAGCAGCATGAGAGAAAGGACCTTTCTACTCTGTTTTTTTTATGGGTTCTCTGGCAGAGGCCACTTGGTTTTTAAGAGCCACCATCAATACCTACACTGTATACATGCTTCAATAATGGCTGCAGCACTGTAAGAAAGTCCAGAAGTCTAAAAGTTTGCCTTTAACCAGGTTATTTATCAGCTTCTGTGTTCACTGGCTTCCCCTCCAAGAGATTATTTTGTGAAGGATTCTGAAGAAGGTTTGAAGTAAAACATGGGCTGATTTACAACTGTTTGCAACAGATACATTTATCACAGCAAATCTCATGAAGACCCAAGCCAGAATGGAATACATATGCACAGATCCTTGTGATCTTTCCTGCCAGGTGTTTTCCCACCACAGTCAATAGAATATGGCAAGGTAAACACTACACAAGAGCAATAAACTTTCCTTCTTTTGTTCTGCATAATGTTCTGTGAGTTCAGATCCTTTCTAAAGAAGAGTACTTGAGGCTCAAGCTCTACTAATCACAGTTTAGTAGACTTGTCCATATGGCAATTTAACAGACATAATTAAATAGATCTCTTCAGCACGCATGGTAGTCAGCACTATTAATGTTAAGCCAAGCATGATTTAGAACCAAAATCTTGCAAGACAGATGCCTTCTCAGACAAGCAATGCAGTTTTCTCACTCAAATTGCGTGTGTTTCTACGTTGCTCCCACTGCTAAAACAATACAGAGCACATTGAGACACTGGGTTGGAAATATAATATTATGGTGAATAAAAGATCATTTTTGCCCATAGTTTTCCCTTCCATTAATTTAAGTTTCTTGTTAAAAGTAATTTTTAATAAAGTTACATGACCATTGAAACAAACAAATCCATAAGACTGCAATTTTCTATTAATCTTACAAGTTGGTTGAGACAAACATTCTATACATACTTTGAAACAAGGTATCATTATACATTTATTCAAATGAGTTGGTAAATTGACTGTACCACAGGACAAGGTTTTCTTTTTAAGGGAGTTTCTACATATAAGTAGTTTACCCTCCAATCTCAAGAGCACGTGAAAGGCTCAAGTGACCAGACCTGTGGTCAGGAATACAAGAACTTTAGTTTATCAGGCATAAGACTCTAAAGAACAGGAGTCTTTGCATTAGCTGCTCAACACTTGCTGTAATTACAAGTGAAGGACCTAAAAAGGGCAAGCCCACGGGAAGTAAGAACAGAAAATCAGGGGAGGTTGGGAGGGACAAGAGAATGAATGCATAGCTCTGAATTTTAATAAGCCAGAATATCAAAGTGATTATTAATGAAGAAATTTTCTGAGTACAACAGGGGAGACTAAGTACATAATGCAGCAACGGAGTCTAAAAGCAGACTGAGCAAGTCCCATGACCAACCAGATTCACATTAGTACAATGTACACCAAACATTAATTTGTATCTGGGCTGGAAAATGTTTCTTTCTGTGTTCAGATAAGATAGGCAAAAACATTTTATGTTGTATGCAAAGGCAAGTTAAAGGGTACACTAAAATGTAACCTTTAAACTTCACAATGTAACAGCACACCACTTCCTGTTCAGAGATAGCACTCCAAGATCAATTAATCATGGCTAAGACGAACAAACGGTCAACATTCTTAATTAGTGTTGATGCATTCTCTTCTGTGCCCTCATCTGTCATGAAGACTGTTTAAAAATCTGAGTTATTAGTCTTTATTGAGGAGTGGATCTGGTTAATATCTCTAAGAACAGAAATAATTCATCTAGGCACTATACACCGGTACCTGATAATTCCTACCCCCTATATAAGCTACAGATAACCACTGCCCTAAGACCATGTTGGTAGCTATAAATCAAAATGAGTATAGCTCCCATGGAACCTGGGTTAATTTTTGTTTACAATACATCCACTGAAAATGCTGGTATGACACTTGAGGAGACTGCTTATAGATCAGTGCAGAAGAAAATACATAGAACAGTCAAGGTAGAAATGAAGAAAACACATCAATCATACAAAACATGGTAAGCCCTCTCTAATTCACACTTAATGACTGGAAGATCTATTGTGATCACTGCACTTTATCAATAACTAATTTAAGCAAAGATGCTAAGTGCATAAAACAAAATTTATTCACTTTATAACTATAGTTTCATTTATACTATGCAAATCAAAGTATTTGACAGCAACATATCTGCAAAAGCTTTAAGTTATTGCATTGAAACTCAAAAACAGAAGTTAAAATTAACACAAAGGTTTATTTCCCAATTAGCAGTGCAATTCAAGTGGTATTAGTAACACAGAAATAAGCACACTTCAAATATACTTGGTTTTAAATACGAATAAAATGACCCTACATAAGTTACTAGGAAAGTCAAATTTAAGATTCAGTATCAGCTGTAAAGTTCAGGATTATTAAGATCTTATGACTTAAAATTAATAGGAAAAAATAGTTCTACATTAAATTTTGTAATTCCTCCTGTTGTTTACCAAACACACAGACAAAAATCTGTGGAAAGACAGAATTAACTTATAATTGAACAAAGGTGCAGAAATCCTGTCTGGGCAAGATCTTGATTCTAATCAGTTTTCTACTCTCTCTGACCAAACATGTAGGACAGGCTATGGAAAATAAAGAAAAAACATACAGGAAAGAAAAAAGAATGAAAACTGAAACTAAGCACCCAGGAGGAAGCCTTAAATACAGTGCTGCTTTTACAACGGAGGTCTGCATCTCTAAAGTTCTTCATCTCCCAATTATTTTTAGTAAATTATTTAAATAAATTAACTTTTATTTAATAAAAATGAATTAGGGCAATGACAGTCCTTCATTTTAGCTACTACTGAATAACAAAGAAAGAAAAAAGTACCCCAAAACAAAACAAACAACTACAAAAAAAACCAAAAAAAAAAAATAAAAAAGAGTGGTGGGAAGGTCCAGAATTTAGATGACAATTCATATCACTCTATTATTTTCAAATAATAGAAATCAGAAATTACCTTTCCAATGTTTCATGAGGAAACAGTAATCTCTTACAATCATAACAGGGCATATTAATAGATTGACACCACTCTGAAGTTAATTATCATGCTTTAAACAGACACAGCAGCTTACTGTGTTCATGCTGCTAATCTATTGCAATGTACAATAAACCAGAACAGTGAAAGCAAGCACTGATTCATTTAAATCAGCACTGAAAAATTTCTTCAAGTTTTATGGAATACTAGAGAAATCCCCATAAACTTAACATTTAACAGAATGACTACAAATTGATACTAGAAACCACTAATAAATTATCTATAATATCACGACTTAACAGCAGTAAACAATCATGAACCACATACTGCTATATATAAAATAATTTACTTTCAATTATAAAATTACTCAAGGAAATTATTTTCCTTTAATAGAATTCAAGCGTACAGTTTTCTATATCATATTGTGCAGAAAAATATTTTTGTTTTTTTCCAAGCTATAGCTTTATTCATTGAAAGAACCCAGGTATATCTCCCCAAAATGGAAGAAAAACACATTTATTTCAGACAGTATCAGTAAGAGGAAACAGACAAAGGACAGCCTAAGCCCAAGTTAAGTAACTAACTTTAGGCCAAAGTTTCAAAACAGACGCTGAGCTTCCAAATTCTTATCAAGGTATCTAAATATTGGCCCAAAGCTTTCCAGTAGCTATGAATGCAAATAACTGCATACTTGGCAATTTTTAGAAGTTTTTATCAGAAAGAAAGTCAAGTGTTAGAATAACTTGCTTGTGGATATTGACATTTCTAGTCTTTCAGTGAGCTTACCTGAGACAAGCACAGCTCAAAAAGACCAAGTACAATCCTGAGACAGAAACCACTCACTGGAGTATTTCTCCTGAATGATGTATGAGGTCAAGTAAGTTCATCAATTCATCAAAATGGCTTTTCCTGGCTCTTAACCTATTATTGCTCTTGCATTGCATATGAGTGCCTTATCACTTACTAAGTGATACTTACTAAAGAAGCTGAACAGAGAGATTCCTCCTTAATAATTTGTTATTACCAGTAGTTTTATCTTTTCATAATATGTGAGAGTCAACACTATGCTTCTATATAAACACCTTGTTTTCTATTTATATAACAACAGGAACCTGACTACAGTTTCCCCTCACAGGCCAATAATTTTTTAGTATTGTGGTGGAAGCCTTCTTAGGCATTCTTATCCTACTACAGAATTTAGAAAAGCAATACACTTCTAAAGTCTAACTTCTATCATGCTGAAATAAAAATAAAGCAAAAAAACCCTCTGTAAACAGTATCCCCTGCATGCTCAACATGTGCAACAGCAACAAACATCCTTAGCATCACATGAAATCAATACTTGCTGGTTTTTCTTTACACACAGCTTCTGAAGGAAAACAAGGCAGCAAGCACAGCTCCTTCAGCTGCTGTTTTCATAAAATTAATGCCCTTTCACTAATCATTGTCTGAAAACTCACCTAGGAAACCAGACTGTATTTCCAGATGGTCCCAAGGAAATGCTTGGATATTAAAGATTTGCAACAGAAATAAAATGCTTTAAAATGGAAACCACTGTATCATTTTTTACACATATTGTGTCAATTCAGCAAAGGAACATTTTTTTATCCCATGTTATAGTGTAACTTACTGCAAATACTTTGTAAGATTTACAGAACTCCAGCTGGGAAGTCAAATTTGGGTACAAAATAGAAACCAGTGAAAAATATTTTTAACTTGAATTTCAACAGAATCTGTATTATTGACTCTGGTTTGCTGTAGTACAACGCTGTCTGTGTTATACTTTCAGAAGTGCTATATATATTGTAACTCTAAGACCTTCCCTGCTTTCTTCACAGGAAATTAGTCTTTCATAATTAATGTCATAAAATGTTACAGCATCACTGTAGCAATACTACAGTAAATGGTTCTGAACGAAAATAATGTAGAGACAACACTTTCAATTTATTTTAAACAATTCCAACTTGCTGGATAAGGTCCTTTTCTCAGGTTTGTTCATGACATGGTCACTGTAATGTGGAAACAAATTACTTGGAAAGTGAAAAAAAAAGCAAACTTTTTTCTGTTTATAAATGTATTTATACCATTTAAAATTTATGTATCCATTTCTTTGTTTCCAAAATTTTCATATGTTGCTTTTATCATCTTCAACAGAAAAAGGGGTAAGAGAGCCAGGATCAAGACATCAGTTATGCCAATAAGGATGTTCCTACTAAGATGTAAGATTTACTTGGAAACAGGGGAGATAGGAATCCATCTAATTAGGAAATTAACTAGGTGATGATTATTTATATTTTGGTGGACAGAAGAAAACCGTTATGTCATATTGATGTGATCACAAGAAAGAGAGGTTAAAAAATCCCAAAACAACACAGTCACCTGATGTGCAAAACTACCGGTATGTTAGAGACTGAAATATTACAATTTATGACTTAAACATGAAGGACTTTCAAAACTGTACTACAAAAGCTGCAGAAAAGACTACCACACCCTGAATGGGGCTCTGAGAGGCCCTGGACTGGATGATGATTATAGATAAAGTAACAACTCAGGGCTGGGGACATTCACAAAGCACAAGCTTAATACCTCAGGAGTAGAGACCACAGCCCCAGGGCTACCAGCTGCCAGGATCACACAGATCCTGAACCAAAGGGTGGGGTAGAGAGACTCTGGGTGTGTGTCAGAAAAGCCTCTGGCGAGAGGTGAGGTGATTGCCCATGGGCCACTGTGTACAGGAGCCCAGCTGAGGGCCCCTTCACCTGGGGAAAAAGCTGCATCCACGTGAAGGACAGCAAAGGGGGTGACACGACCCATCAAAGGGCCCCCCACAAATGGGTCCCTAGATTCTGCACCAGAGATGATGCAACAGACCCACAGTGTTGCAAGGGACAGAGCCAAAGTGGCCCCTGCAGGGGAGGCACCTGAGTGTTCCCACTGGCCAAAACATACATTATGCCACTGGACTCTACACTCTGATGTGTGGCAGTGTGGTGCAGAGTGGCCACAGCGATGGGGGACCCTCCCCACCGAGAAGACCAGATGGAAGCAAGCAACGAGGTATCACTGGGACCCTCAGATGGGTGATCTACTTCCACCTAACCCCTGTCACTCTCTCCCTGTCCCCCCATTCCCCCACTCACACTTCTATTTGTTTTCTCTTTCTTTCTCCTTGCCTCTTTTACTATTAAATAAAATGTATTAATTTTTTGGCACCAACATCTAACCTTGTGTGGTTTTGATCTCGTTTTTGGGTGTATTTTGAACCTTCAAAGTTCTTTCCGGTTCATACACAGAGACTTAATTTTCTTTGCTCTTCTGGGTTTAAACCGGATTGTAACAAGGTAACATAAAAAAAGTCTGATGAGCAACTCCTGAGTATCATGCCTAGTGCATAGTGTAGTATTTTTAAACATATACCAGTAGTTAATCCAGCAGTCTCTTAACACACAGAATCACTAAATATACCTTTTCCTACATCCAGGAATGCTTCCCAGTCCTCCTTTCCAGACGCAGGCCATGACTATATCCCGGGGCCCTATCAGATTCAAACATGGGAGGGTGATCTCTCTCTCTACTCCTGTGGGCTGCTCTCCAAGCACAATACACAGGGAGAGAGGCTGCAGGCTAGGCAAAGCATGATGCAGCAAGTCCCATAACCTATCTGTGGGGAGCCAGAATACTGAAGTATACACAAATATGTCGTCTGTACACAGCAAAAATATACAAGATAGCATTTAGCTGCATTTTGATAAATATATATACCTTACGCCATTTCCTTAATAGCAAACCACATCCAGAGTATTTCAATTAATATGTAAATATGAGTAACTTACTTTTATTTCCAACCAAGGCCACAAGTGGCTGTGTTTCTGATTCTTCATTCACTTTTTTTACCACATTATACCAGTCTTCCAAATTTTCAAAACTCTGGCCATTGGTAATATCATAAACCAAGAGAATACCCTAAATAAAAAGACATGTTTAAAATGTTACAGATTGTAAAATAATTTAACATGGTAAGATTTGCATGAATTTAAATTATTATCATAAAACAGAGCATTAACAATAATGGCAGCATATCATTTGAGGATCAGTTAAAGGAATTATAAATTTCTGCAGTATACACATTATTACAGCATCTCTCCTGCATTTCATGTGTTCCAAATTCATCTTAACTAAACAGCAACGGCAGAAAAAAATGGCAACACAGTGAAGAGCACAATTGGTTACATCAGAAATATTACGAACTGCATATGCTTTATGATAAACCCAAAATAGCATTTTATACTAATAGGAAGATAAAAAGCATACTGGAGAAGGACTTTTATTTTAACTAGTATTAGCTGTAGTTTCAATGTTCCCCTTTCCAGGAAAAAAAAAAAAAAGGCAATGCAATTTTATATTTCTGCACACTGTCTGTCATGTTTCTGATGTCTTTCAGCAATAAAGGCCAGATTCCATTCCTTCAATATTGCAGAAGGTAAGTAAGTACTGGTGAACTTTAAACTTTCAAAAGAGAACCTAAAGACATGGTCAAAAGTCAAAAAGAAGTCCAATATATTTCAGAGGTTTTGGGCCAAGCTATAGGTGACAAATACTCAAAGCAGACAGTGATGATGATTGCTCTGCACTAACATCCAGTACTATAAGCAAAGCCTATTAACAGTGCAAATGTCATCCCTGTGCCCTCCATAATTCTAAGATCAGCTCTCAGATCTCAATTACTTAGTCTTCTGCCCCTGCTTTCCACTACACCCTAATGAAGTCAGTATCTTGTAAATGAGGAATAAAGTCAGAACTGGCTCCAGTCACACTTGTTCTCATGGAGTTCACACCTAAAAAAAAACCCTGCATCTGTACACTGTTTCTCACATGAAATTTTCAAATATATTCTGAAAAAACAGTATGATGCACACAAAAATAGCTGGTTCAATGACCTACTGTCAGTAGAAAAGATTTCTCAAGTTTTTTCAGGTATTTGTTTGGACCCAGTTTTAATTGATAGTTTCATTCAAAAAGGAGTGTCTTAGATCACAAAACCAAGTGCACATTTATTTAATAATTTCACATACGACAACAAACTAGTACAGACTGAAAGACTATTTAAGAAGAGTTTAGACTTTATGATGACAAATAGTGTAAAAATAGTAAGATGCAATTCAATAAATACCATGAAAAGTTCAAAGGAAGCAATAATCAAGTGCACAATAGGAAGCATCTGGCTTTGTAGCAGGTTCCATATAATAGGATCAAGGAGTTATAGATCACAGCTGAATATGTCAAGCTAATTTTGCAAATACCACACTGGCATGAAACATTCCAGGTGAAATAATGCATTCATCTTTGGACAATTGAATGTCAAAAGAAAGGTACACTAGAAGAAACCAGTAACAGTATCACAAGTTTAGGAACCATGACTGACATGAAAAAAATGGAAAAAATAAAACTGACTGCTTCAACAAACACAAAACTTACATGCATGATGATGCTGGTACAAGTTTTAAGAGGAGATTAACAGGAGTTCTCTTTGTATATGCTCCTATAATGTAGTTTGCAGAAGCCACTAAATTGGGAAGACCATCCAATGTGCCCAAGTGCAGGGTTACCACAAATGGGTATGTAGACATGCTCAGGAAATGGGTGAACAGGAACCTTTCAGCATTCAACAAGGATAAATTGCAAAGCCCTGCAGCTTAGGGAGGAATGAACAACAGGCTGAGGGGAGCAATACATGACTGGCTGGGGAGCAACTGAAAATTACCAAATCCAAGCCAGCAACATTCCCTGGCAGCATGGATGGACAATGTGACCCTGGGCTGCATTAGCAGAAGCACAGCCACCAGACCAAGGAACTTTTCTACTCAGTACTTCCTGGATCCTATCTAAAAGGATACATCCAGTCAGAACACATCTTAGGCCCTTCAAAACATCAGAAAAGTGGAGTAAGTTCAGCAGAGGGCCACCAAGATGATCAGAAGCTGGAGCACTTGTTTT
Organism: Lanius collurio; assembly: GCA_020086605.1. Taxonomy (NCBI): domain Eukaryota; kingdom Metazoa; phylum Chordata; class Aves; order Passeriformes; family Laniidae; genus Lanius; species Lanius collurio. The sequence goes on from JACBWW010000020.1 coordinate 4,138,745, forward strand.
ATGAGGAAAAGATGAACAAACTCGAATTCTTCAGCATGGAGAGGAAGCAGCCCTGGGAGGACCTAAAAGCAGCCTTCCCATACCCATGAGGAACCTGGGAAGGAGATGGAGCCAGGCTCTTCACAGTAGTGCATGGCAGGATAAAAGTCAATGGATATAAGCTGAAATAAGAGAAATTCAAACCATATCTAATGAAAAATTTTTGAAGGTAGCTGAAAGTCACTACACATGGATAGCTTCAAAGGATGGCAACAGATCTATTGAGATTCCTCCAACTCTTACTTTCCTATGAGTGCAATACCAATCTATCTCTTTTCTTCCAATGTTAACAACTCCTTGGCAAACTTGAGTTTTTGTTCCTTATACTTACATAGTTGGTATTAATTTCTGAGGAACAGCTTTCATCAGTTCCTTCAAGGAAATTAAGAATTATGACAGCCCACATTTCCCTTGCTCTCTCTCCTTCTTTACCAATGAAATCTAATACCAAAAATCCACTTTACTCTTCCAGCTTTGGTACAATTTATTTCTTAATATCTTGCATCTCTAAGTTAATCTCAGTTAATTTCTCCTGACTATTTTTATAACTACCTAAATATCTGGGCATATACGTAACTGTCTTTCACAATCTAAGTTCTGCTCTAGGAAGGTCATGCTTGTGCTATTTAATGCTCAGTGTAAAAGAAGAAACTCTGTCTAAAGGATAGGTATGGTACAGGTTAAAAAAAAAAATAGCCATAATGCTGAAAGTTGTGAGAAAGAGCACACAGCAATGCTTCTTTCACCAGCTACTGAGTTCTCTCACCAGCTTGCAGAAGAGCAGACTATCTAAACTATCTTCAGCATTAATCATAGATAGATGAAGAAAAAATAAGAAAGTGTGAGCATTTAAGGTTAGCCAACTCTTTCTAACTAATGCTTCATCAAAATTCTACTCTGCTTCATGTCCTCTAGACAACTGTAGCCTACCTACCCCTTTGGACGAAGGAGTATTCACAGGGGATTTACCATGGAAGAAATCATTTAACAAAGTTTGCAACTAAAGCTGACCTAACATCCTTTTCACCCCTTTCTCTGTGATCTAAAATACTGCTTCTAAAGCACATTCTTCCATTAACCATTTTTTTTAGTCTTGTCAGTATTTGCCACACTTAAGAAACAAAGATGGCAGGTGTAACACCATAGAGATGCAAAAAAAGGCAGCATGGCAATCCAGGTCACAAATAACATTTTCTGCTTAGATTTTCACCACAACAGCACTCTACAAGCAACTTATTATGACATAGATAATTAATGAAGGACTAGTTGTAACTCCATGGCTAAAATTTATTTCACCTTTGTTTTATTTAACAGAGAAATCTCACAATTGCTTTCAAAAAAATACATCATATTTTCCACAAACATACAGTATCTGGAGTACACACCAGATAGCATAAAAGCTGTTGTTTCCCTATTATGTGTGAGGAATTAAGGAGGAAAATTAACACTGGCACTTTTACACAAAAGTAGTGTATTTTCCTGCCATGAAAAAGGTTTGAAACACATGGTAGATGCCATGCCAAGAACAGCACACTGATTCTCTAGTCTCCAGCAATGTGGCAAATAGTCCCTGCTTGCATAATTGCACTCTAGTAAGAGAGATACATTTTGCCTACGTTAGTGCATATGCGAGTGCTTTTTGTTTTGGAATTATAGAGCATTTTCAAAAATAGGTCACTGGAAACTGAGAATATTGCAGAAATTATTTGCTGCTTCCTGGAGAAGGTAGAGTCTTCAGTTCTCCTATTAACAAGCCAATTTATGAGGTAGCATATGCCAGATTTTAAAGATAATTTAAACTAAACATGTGGGTAGGGACAGCAATTACACGTAAGATATGAGAGTGGTTCTGAAAGATTTCCCACACAAACAGCAGCAGTGTTATTTCAAAACTGAACTGCTAGTATGGAAATGTTGTACCCAAGCAATTTATTCACAATGATAATCAAAATTTAAGAGGTGTCAAGTTTATGTCAAGATTTGTCACAATAAAAGGAAGCTAGAGAAAACAATAATTAAAATCTTATGTTTTCTTCTTCATTTATCCTCAGCTACCCTCATCCTATGACTGATTTTTGCATCAAGGAACCAAATTAACTTTCCAATTTTCATTAATAATATAAAATAAGTCAAGCCAAAGCTCTAGAGTATTTCTTCTAGTCACAGAATATTAATTTAGTAAAGTGCAACTTAATTGTTGAAGAAATGTGCAGATGAAAACACTTTTTTGCAAATGAAAGCAGCTCACAGTCCACATATACTAAACCACTGCTGTCTTTGCTGATACTGAGGACATAGTCACTCAGATAGATACATGTGATTAAGTTGCCATAATTGAATTATTTACTGTCCATCGGTACAGCTGTGCCAACAGACTACACAATTACTCTCAGCATCTCTCAATTCTGAGATATTTGTGGTATTTTTAAATAGCATTCAGTCAGCACTGATTATTCACACCTTTTATTTATAAAGAACAATGAGCTCTTTTTCCCCCACAGCTTGCAGAGTTCTTCTGCCCCATGACTGAAATTCAGCTACCAAGATGGGATGCAGCAAATACACTGTTCTAAATAACATTAGAGAAAAAATGGGCAGGGGGAAAGCAACTGCTTCAATGACAGCAAGTGAATTGCAATTTCTCCAACTGCAATCATGCATTACACAAATTCTCATGCTCAAATCTGCCCTTCTTATTTTTAAACACCATACAAGAATTAGGGGATCTCAATCAAAACATGGCATCTTAAGAATAACCTAACAAAAAGATCTATCCTAGAGAATTGATTCAGCTCTCATTAGAAAGAAGGAAATCTCCAGTGGCAAGCCTTTGCAGTGAAGTATAGACACAGATGCTCCACTTACTCTTCTTGATATCCTGATCAAATTTCAACCAAGATCAGGTGAACTGTGGACCACAATCTTTTCAATTGCTGTCGATTCTTGAAACTTCCATCTCCAGCTGCTCATAGGATTTTAGAAGCCTACCATACACATAGATTTCTAAGCACAAAAACAAGAATTCAGCCACTTATGATTTCTGAATCTCACAATAATTGAATAGACAGAAATCTGAACAAGGCTATGGGCATAGGCAAATACTGAATAAAGCCACAATGCATACTGTAGTTATGCTGCAAACAATTCCACCCATGTACTTTGAATTATTTAGGTTCGAAGAATACACAGATGAACACAATTTCTGCCACAGATCCAAATCATCTGCTTTATCTGTAAGCTTGTGTACTTTACAGAACAGATTATTAAAATCCCAGCTGCACCACACATGCTGACTAAGTGCTACACATCATAGCCATATACACTTTTTTTTGTAGCAACCTTCACTCGAACTACCTCAATATTTTAAGGCTTTCTTGCACTGGGGAACACCAAACTGAAGTTAGAGTACAGACTGAATTTTGGAGTACTGAACACAATACTCCAAATGTAGCCTCAAAAATGTCACAGCGTGATATTCCCTTTCCTTGATTTGACTACTTCATTCTTACTAATTCAGTATTCAATTAGCTTTTATTGTTGCAAGGGTGCACTGCAAACTCACATTCAACTGGTTTTTACCCCAGTAAAACACCCATCCAAGAGCTTTTTCCTCCAAAGTCATTTCCCAGAATGACTGAGGCTGGAATGGACCTCTAGAAGTCATTTGGTTCAGTCCTCCTATTCAAGCAGCGTCCCCTGAAGCCAGCTGACCAGGACCATGTCCAGACAGCTTCCAAGTATCTCTGAGGATGGAGACTCTACAACCTCTCTGGTTAACTTGTGCTAGCTCTCAGTCACCCTCAGAGCAGAAAACGTGCTTCTGGATGTTTAGAAGGAATCCCCTCTGTTTCAGTTTGTGCCCATTGCCCTGGTCCTGTCAACAGACATTACAGAAATAAGTCTGGTTCTCTCTTCCTTCCATCCTTCCTGCATAGATGTATATACATTGATTAGCCTTCTATTCTCCAGGTTGAACAGTTACAGCTCTCTCAGCCTTTTCTCATAGGAGAGGTACTCCAGACCAACTTTGTGGCCCTTCACTGCACACTCTCCAGCTGATTCCCAGATGCACAAGACTATTGTGCATCAGGTGTAGGACTTGGCATCTGTCGCCAGCTGAACCTCACAAGGTTTCTATTGGTCCATCCTTCAGCTGGTCATGGTCTCTCTCAGTAGCAGCCCCATCCTCCAGCACAGTGATCATTCCTCTCCAATTTGGTGCTATTCATAAACTTACAATGTTTTGTTCCATTGTTAAAAGAACTAGTAAAAGACACAACCCCAGCACCAACTCTTAAAAAATATAACTTATAATCACATACCAGTAAGACATTGAGCTATAGACCTTTAACTCCAGCCGTCCATTCAGATTTTCAGTCAGTTTACTGTCCATCCATTCCACCTATATCTCTACATATTGTGACAATATTATGGGAGATTATGCCAAAGGCCCTGCTGAAGTGACAATAAATGACATCCACTGCTCTCCTCTCCACAGGGCTAACCATATAACCACAGACAGCAATCAAGTTGGCTGTGCACAGTTTACCTTCACCAACTTCATAATATCTCCTCCCAATTATTTTCTTGCTGTTTTCTTGTCCATTCACAGGAAATTTTATCCATTTTTAAAGGAATTTCCTTTATAAATACTCCTACTTGTTCTACTTTGCCTTTCCTCTTCTTCTTATAAAAAGCTACAGATGTCCAACATGAAATAAGCTTCTGCCTAGAAATAAGCTGAAACCAGTGCCTTTCCAAACTATCCACGGCATTTCATGAATAGATGAAAATAAAGACAGTTTTATGTGTCCTTAACAGGCACTGTTACAAAGCGAATAGAAAAGTGTGTTAAAGTCAACTTTGATGATAAGAAGCCTCTTACAGACGTTGGTAATCCATGCCAACACTGGGAGAGAAAAATCACTAGTGCATTAAAAAAATTAAGGTTACAGTGAGGACTGGGGGAAGATAAAGACAAAGAGATTGGACACAGAAGTTTTTTGTTAATGTGTTCTAAATGACTAAAAAAAAATCCAGCCTTAGTCTTATTGATATCAACTACTTACACACTTTGGGCATTAGTATTAACTTTTTGACCCGATACTTTTAGTAAGAAACTCCTAAGTTTATCACCAAATTCAATACAGACAAAGCTAATAGCCTTTTATTTCCTTCATTAAATTTACTTTGGGCATATGGCAACAATTTGTGATTAATCAAATTCCCTCTGTCTTGGAAGCCACTTTCTCCTATTGCTTGGTAGATCTGTAACAGGTCAGCAAATCATTTTTTTATTAAAAAAAAAAAAAGAATATGTTATAAAACAGATGCAACAGCTAAAAACATTCAGACATTTTTTTGAAAGTGACAAAATGTTACATTGACAAGTTTGTCTTTATGCAATTAAGTAATAAATCCCAGTTTCTTTCACTAGCCATTCTTGCGTTGTATAACATTACCTAATTGCACGTTATGCCTAATGTTCTCATTACAAACTACAAATTAAGGAACAGAGTACCTTTTAGATTCACTCATGCAAAGAAGTTAGGCATATATAATGCATCCTCCTAAATCTCAAAATTACTCAAGATACAGTTATAATACTTAGCTCTTAATCCTACCATCCACTTTAAGTTGCTTAGTTAACCTGAAGATAAAATTAATTTTCACTGGATAGGAATTCTGCAAAAATATTTAGTTACCTGGTTGTCTCCTTTTGTTTGTCCTTTTATAACCCCAGTTGCATGTATGAGTTTAATGGTGTCAGATTGCTCTTAATTTCCTCCTTTTACCTTTTCCCCCCAGGAGGCAGCTGTTCTGAAAGCAACCACTCTTATCTACCATGTGGATATCCAAACAGCCTTTACTATTTACTATGATTGCTTTTCTTAACTCAAGACACAAAGGCTGGAAACAACCATCTGTTCTTCAGAGTTACTCAGTTCTACAAATGCACCCTCTTGCTTTGCTTTTTATGTCAACTCTAAAAAATTAGCAACACACCAAAATTAGTGTATTAATATCTATTAAGTTTAGATTGAACAAATATTCAGAATTTTTGAAATTTATGAAACAGCCACCTAAAAGCTACATATAACATATGTATATATAATTTAAAGAACAAAGATTCAATTAATTTTATATCATAGCCATAGACACAATTATCAGCATTTATACTGTACCTGAGCTCCATAAATATATTTATCCAGCATTTTGCCTCCTATCGTTTGTCCCCCTACATCCCACACTTGAAGAGCAACATTCAAATTTCCTAGAAAAAAAATTATACAGATATTGTGTAACCTGGAAAATTTAGATACAAATATATTCAACAACAATAGCTTTTAACAAGTATACAAGAAATAGGAATTAAATATCAAACCAAAAATGATTGTATCATTTGGGAAAAAAGTAATTTGTGTACAGCTAAGTTATTAACATACAATAAAACTATAGCTAGTTATTAATATATCTAACATCAACAGAAAATAAATGGAATTGCATAAAGTATAACACTCCTGACTAGAAATTACATAACATATTCCACTGACAAAACATGTAAAACTTCATAAAGAATGTTCTATAGTGTGGTACTTGGAACTGAAAGGTAACACAATTAATGCCAATTTATCCACATCATTTCATACTGTGTGTCCCTCTCTCAGCCCCTCTCCAAATCTTCCTTACAATCAAGAGGAGAGGAAAATCTTCATGGTAACGTCTTTTGGTAGTGATGCTACCAACAGTAGTATACAGTTACAGAATTATATATTCCACAGAATAAAAAAATAGAAATACTGACACACATCTAAGTTGAGGATGCACACCATGATTACTTCCTCCACTCACCACTTTAAAGAATGAAGCTAAATTGGACATGATTTACATAATTTCATCTTCAAAGAATCTACACCAAGAATAGACCTTCCTTTCTACTCTAAAATGATTTTTAAGCTATGTTGAAACTGTTAACAGGTTTTTAAAAACAAAACTAACAAAAAAAATCACTGCAAATACAGACTATTTAATATCCTACAAATCATACATATTCTGCAAGCCAACTCAGCAACTCACAGATCATAAATACACAAAGAAAGCTATGTCACCATATGCATACAAATATATTAAAGTATGATTTCTCACATTTTGCACAGTAAGAACCATTTTCAGAACTGTACTGATTACCTGGGAGCACCAAAATCTAACAGATTAAGTACTGACAAAAATTTTTCTAATCCACATACAACTCACATGACACTTACATGTTAATACCAATTCTACATACTCACAAATAATCATGACTGCCTATTAATTTTACTCCTAGATTTAAAAATATGCAACAAATTTCACATCACAACAACTGCAAATCAAGTGAAAACAAACACATTATTTATTTTCGGTTGCTAAGAAAGACATACTCCTAATTCAAGCACTTTATGTAGTTGACTTTATTTTATACCATGCGATCCACACAGCTGTAAATTTTTAACTAACATGCCCACATTGGTTACACAAGGGAATGTGCTCCCTGGAAATGTGAAAACAACCAGCAAATTATAACTATATAGCTGATTGTATGCTACTCGTGGTATTATTTTTATAATGCACGTTGCTTTAATCTGGTTAAAAGAGCAGATTTCCAAAACTACTACTTTGGTCTCAAAAATAAAGAGAAAATGGGAGACAGTACTATTAAGTTACACTGAGTTTTATGTAATACTAAGAGAATTTCATGGAGCTTAGAAAACACATCATAAACACTCCAGTTCAATAAAGGCAATCTTTTATACTCCACAAAAAGTTTATTGTTTTGATAGCACATATACTAGGTATTAATTAGTAAATTATTTTAGAAGCTTAGAACATAAATGATTGCAAACAATGCAGGAAAGTCCTCCATAAAGCACCTGGCATGGATAAACTAGTGCACCCACAGTCTGAAAAGACTATATATCCTCAGGGGGGGAACAAGCCATGCAGGGTCAAAGGCTCACCATGCTGCAGTATTCTACCCCCATGTATTCTACTGGAAAGTCACATGTCATTCAAGTCAGCTACTTTGAAAAAAAAGCCCTTTATGAATATTATCACTTTCAAACTCAATAATTTTCAGATGCCTAATTTTGTGTTCAAGTGCTCTAAAAAGTTTCAACTTGATTTTTCCTCCTAAGGAAATGAGTATGCCCAGCATACTGGGCTTACTATCTGATTAATTGCATGGAACAACCTGAGAAATTTTAGTGCAGTAAGTTAAATGAAATAGTCTAACTATGACTGTCCAACTAAAATATCTCCTATTACAAATTATTTACTGTGCTTCATTAACAACAGAAAAAAAGAAACAGAGGGGGAAAAAAAGATTGGTATGTTCATTTAAAGTGAACTCCTTAATTAGGACCTCACTAGGTATGAAATTTATGCTGATCATCTGTGCAAAATGCTTAATTTTCCCTTTTATTTCAATTGGGTTCTGTAATATTTGCTTTGTGCTCAGATTGATTCTGGGGGAGAAAGAAGAATGTTAGGATTATTCTGACAAAAAGAAAAACTGCAGGCAATTTACCTAGCAAGTATTTAATTAACAACTGATAGCAACATATAAGAGTTTACTGCACAAGGTTTGAAATCTTTTATTTCTTCAATTTAACAAGAACATACAAACATACTACAAAACTAAAAAAAAGCATAATAAGACAGTTCTTAGAAACAGTATAATACACCAATAAAAATAACTGAAGAATCCCATCAAATAACAGGTAATACACTGATAAGGAACAAGAAAACTCCAGCTCCTCTGTACTCTGTAGAAAATGCACACACAAGTGCAAAGCTGAAATACACGAAGCAGCACAGTGCAGGCGTGCAGATGGCTTCTGGTAAGAACTGAAGCCACTGGGCTGCTGCAGCACTGACCCTGCAGGAGGACACTTGGGGCACTGGTTAACCTTATGGAAAGTGCTGCACAGTGAAGATGGAACTAAAAACACAAGTCTGACCACTTTTTACACCAATGACTTTTTCAAAAATCCTTTTAACAGAAGAATCCTGTTTACTGAACTGCACCCACAACCTCCCAAAGAGTATACAACTATGGCTCTTAAGAGTCTGTATCAGCACTCTCTGACTAACAGATACACTATTTAAGCACTAAAATCTACACCATGGTTGCATCCAGACTATACAAGATTCTGCATCAATAAATATAATGAAATTGATTTGAACTTTGAAAAAATTATTTTGAACAAACTGCATTAAGTGAATTTTTCATGTTGAACACTAAAAGTCATATTGTTCAAAATTTATCAAAGGATTTCTGATTTGTATTAAACTGTATTGTTTTACAATGTAAAATATTTACTATTTTCACTGCAAAACTGCATTAGTTACTAAAACAACTGGAGACAAATGCCACTTTTATCTTAAAAAATAAAAAAAAACCAGAAAAACAGTACTTTATTTTATAAGATGTAATGTATTTCAGTGTGGCCTAATGTAAACTTCTGTGCAATTCTAGAAACCCGTAATTTTAGCTTCTGGAATTTTTGTTTACCTTGAAGAAGAAAAAAATCAACTACTGAACCATAGTTATTCACCAATTCTCCTACTGAATAACAGAAATTGAGTCTTTTTTCATACTGATACATAACTTCTGTGCAGTGGTATGAATTAACCTTTCGAGTTAACCCAGAACTAATCAAGAAATTACAAAAATCCACTTACTAAAGTAATGTTTCCCATTCCAGTATTTAGAAATGTTACCTCCCTCCCTCTCACTCCCCATGACTAGTCCAGTTTACCTATAAAACAGAGAGCCATATATACCTAAACACATATATAGGCATAGGCAAAACCAGAACGACAACCTACAGAAAAATGTTTCTTCCTGAATATGAATACAAATGCTACTGTTCTGAGGAAAACAGATGTATAGACTTTTTGGTGCTATTTTTACCTGCATTCTTATTTTATTGCAAATTAAACTATGAATGAATGAATGAAATTCACACACAAAATAAACCATGAACAAAAATGAATGAAGCAATAGTTGATAATTTTCCAAATTTTCTACTCAACAAGAATATTTAGAATCCCAGTAAGGTACTAATAGCTTCTGTATGCTTAACAGCTGGAAAAAAACTTGCAAAATACAAGTTCTCAGCATGCACACTGCATGATTTGTGAACACATTCCTCTTGCAAGTACTGCTGTTAAGTATTATGCACACTGGTATTTTTAGAGGTATGAGCAGGACAATGAAAAAATTATTCTGTTGATTTTATGGAGAAATAAGCACTGGAATTTGGTGCTTTATCACTCACCAGATACTAAAAAAAGTACAGCAAAATGGCAAAACCATAATAGTAAATACAGGAATAGTGTGAAAAGATTATTCTGTTTCACTTAAAAATATATAAACATATTCAAGAAATTATTTGCAATATAATTTTTTTTTAAAAATTAAAGAACTGTATATATATTCTAATAATTTCAGGTTACAGATAAAATGCGTAATTTCTGGGTTTGCTTCTCTCTCCACCCTTCTCCCACAAGAAGACAGAACTGTAGAACCTGCATCAACTTTATCAAATCACAGTACAGCTTTTAATAATTACATATACCTTTTCTAACTTCTGATTTCCAAATCCAGAAGTAAATGTTTCTAATTATATACTTGCATATTTAGAATATGAGCACACAAAAATCAGTGAAAAGACATATTTTAAACCCCAATTGTTCAGAGACAAACTTAACCAGCAATTATTCTTTTTAAATTATTTCTTTGCATCTTCCATGCAGTGTGCTGCAACTGGCATCTAAACAGTTTCTTTGCTGTTGTGAAGTGAAACATCTTGAATGCTCAAACTGTATTTTTATGAGTGCCAAGGGACCCTAAATTTTAGTGGTCTATTAAATACCAGCAATTTCATGCTGCCTTGCATAAAACAGCATTCACATCTTAGAGCACTGTGAGTCCATAGTTGCATTATGCTTCTCTCACCCAACTCAAATATGAGTTGTGTATTTCATTTAAAAATATATGTATTTCTTTCAAAATACATATACTTTTTCAACTGATATGTTTAAAGCTCCATTTCATTGTTGTGTGTTACACTAACCACATGGAAAGTGAATGCACTCAAGCAGGGATAATAGAATTCATCAATATAAATAGCATTCCTTTTACTTGAATTCAGTGTTTTACTTAGAGATGTAAGTTGCAAATGCAGAACTCTGTCATCTGGCAAATATGTACAAACAAATCTTTCTCTGAACAACCTAATTTACTTTGCCATAAAAATCACTGCACTAACCTTATTTAGTACACATTACTCTGACGAATCTGTTTCTGCAAGTCTTATTGCCACCCAACCTTTCAGTGTTAGTTTTTATTCTCTTACCTGGCAATAATATCCTTTTCAAGAAGAAGTCCAGTCCTATGGTTTGTTTGTACTGTTTTCCAAATGTTTCTTGAGCAAAACGTGTAGCTAAGGATGTCTAAAACAGAACAGTATCAAATTGTCATTTTAAACAGCAATAAACTTTATGTTAACCCAGAAGTATGAAATACAGTTAAGCACTTTTTAAATCAATGAATGCTAACAGTGTTCATGAATTTGCATTGACAAGCACTCCAGTCAGTTTAAACATAATGACAGGAGGTGGCAAAGGCTACTAATTTATGCAAAAAGAAGCAAGGTGCATATTTGCTTTGATTTCAAAAATACTGTAACACTCCTATTACAAAATATTATACAGATATTAATAAGGTATCATTAGTATGCTCAAACTGACACAAATCTAACTGACACTACCTGCACCTGAAGATCTTAGTATTTTTAAAAAGGATTCATTTCCAAAACAAGGGTCCTCCCCTGGTGAAGAACATCATAATCCTAGACCTCTTTCTGGGAGGTAACAGAGATCTGCACAGTGCAGAATCCCACAGGGAACTCCTAAGTGTGCAAGATTTCTGCCTCTGTACATCAGTTACAGGATGAGGGATTACAGGAACTCTAAGATGGGAAGGGTACCTTCTTGCATACAGAAAGAAAAGCTAAACTCATATAAGAAAGCACATTTAAAGAATCATTCCTTTTAGCAGAACTTTGAAAACTTTTTCTTCAATTGGTATTTTGTGGACTTATGAAAGCAAACCAATACACTGCTGACATAATAATGAGCTTTTACTATATACTGCTAAAATGATACACAACTAACCTAGATTAACTACTGAAGCAAGGCAATTCTATTCTGTCAGTAACAATTTTGTAGCAATTTAAGATCTTCATTCAAGAGAAAAATTAAAAAAAAAAAGGGGGGTGGGGGGTGAGGGTAGAAAAGGAAACAACAAAAAAAAGCCCACAAAACAGAAAAGGAGAAAATAGTGGTACAATCATGAATAATATAGAAATTTGTATTGTGAAAAAAATTAATACTAAACATTAAAAGTTATAAAATACAACCTACATCGAAATAGGGTAGACTTAAAAATCTCTTGTTGACATTTGTAAATATAAATACAAATTAATTACAGAAAAAATAATCTAAATATTTATTTACCTATATAGAGAAGGAAAAACACTAAGAGCCTAACAAAACCCTCACACTGTCTGAGAAAACTCAAATCAGGCCAGAAGGGGTTTTTTTGCCAGTTTTCCGTTCCGTTCATCAAGACCTGAAGAGATGAGTTATACCAATTGTTATGAGAAATTGTTGTTAAGAGCACATTAAGTCAAAAATGCAAGAGCAAAATAATGCCAATAGTTCTGAAATATGAGAAGAAGCAAGGTCTGTGAACAGAAGATTATAACAAAGATCTAAATTAGGCTAATAATGTCAAATGTACAACCTTTTTTTCTGCATTAAAACATCATCACCAGAGCTCCAGAATTAAAGTTCTAGTAAGAACGGGCAAACATGTATTCAACTATTAAATTTCTTTCTAAGTAAATAAAACAAGATTTACTGTTTTCATGTTTCTATATCATATTTATATTCCTATCACTGCCATATATATAATGAATTATATGATATCAGAAAATATGTTTAGAAAACAATCCAGTAAGTCAGTTATAGAGTTATAGCCTATGGCAACACTTTCACTTACTTCACTAAACTCAAGCCCCAAGAGGATTAAAAATAAATAAACAAATGGGGAAAAAAGCAAGTAAACTATAAATAGCATGACTATGCTTATATATTTATATCACTGTGGAAAGGGGGAAGACCACAGAGGATGAATCATGAGAAGGTCCTTCTGCCTTCAGCTATGTGACAGTAATAGGAACAACACACACAAAATTCAATACAGATTCACACTGCAGAATTGAAAGAGTCAGTAGAACTGAATCATTTAATCCCAACAGTTAGCATGTCAGGATTACATAGACATTATCTTTAATCTGTCATGACCTTAAAGATGTAGATGAGAACAAGATGGCTGCAGGAATACATCATTCAGTCTTCTCGAAATGTACCTTTTTGGAAAACTAACTAGTGCCCAGAGTACAGATTCACGTATCATCTGACTATGTCATCATATTCTATACTCTTCAACACACTAATTTAGATCCTTATTAAATAAGTAACCACTCCCTTCTTGTTTTAAAGGCTCAGCAAATATTAGTTTATCATTCCGTGACACTCAATATTCCCTGAGGACTTCTATAGGTGTTAGTAAAAATAAATGACACACATTCAATTAACAGCCAACCTATACGAGCAGCAAGTAATCAACAGCGTGGCAAAGTCCTCTTAAACAGTTTTTCTCTACTGTGCTCTTGAATGTAAAGGAATTTATAGCACAAAATCATTGACTAACTCCTTTTTAAATTTTTTCCTAATAAATGTTAGAGCTCAAGGAAGGTGTTGGATTACCAGTCTAGGGTCCTCTATTTATTCACAAAACAGGCATTTATCCACAAAATGCTAGAAGCAGCAGTCCAAGCTTCTTTATAACAATAAACAAAGAAGTTATGTCAATGCATATTCAAGTATCTTTACAATGCAAATACTCCCTTCAAATCCCAGAAGTGTTTGCTGCCATGCTTGCCATAAAAGATTTTGCTCAACAGTTTTACCTGAGAGGATATGTTGAATATAATGTATATAGGAATTAATGGAAGTTAAATAATGGTTCAGTAGAACAGTAGTTGTAAAAATAAATAAGTAATCAGTGATTGTTTTTTAGAAAGGTTGCATTCCATACAATTCCACCCCTTAATGTTGGGGTCAGAGAACAGTACAACACCACGAAGGCCTTGTTCCTCTGCCCCTCTACTAAGACAACCAGGCCACCAGCTTGCAGGGCAGAATTTCCAGCTAAAATTCCATCCGTTTGGAAGGTTCACATACTTGCCTTAAATAATTCAAAGTGAAGGTCGACATCCTATTCTAAATATCAATACACTATTGAAAGTTGGTGTTAAACCCCCCCTCCCTTTAGACAAGAAAACACCTTTGGGTGCTAACGTACAGCAACCAAGATAGCAGTAAAAAAAAAAAAATTACAGTATTCTACGCACAAATTACAATAGGATATATCGGGGAGGTGTTTTTGAAAGAAGCAAAGATAGAATTTAACTTTACATGAAAGGCATGATCATTTCTCACTTCTGTTTTTCAGTGTCAATAGTTCAGTATTAACTGCTGACATGCTGTTCCTAAAGGCCTGTATAATGATAGGAAAAAAAACTAAACAATATCTACAAAATAAACTGAAAAATCAATAAATTGAAGTAAATTGAAAGTGAAATGGAACAAGCAATGATAGCCATCGCTGAAAATGACTACTCACCAGGGCAACCAGAAACTTGCAGGGAAAACGCCACCAATGACAACTCTTTGAGTAAAGTCCTATAGAATAAAGTTTTGAGAAAGCAGTGCCAAAGCGTAGTATCATAGCTGGACGAAAGAAAACTAAACCCAAAATTCAATTAGATGCAAGCACATAGTTCTGAAGCCATGAATTTCCATTCATGCATGAACTTCAGCCACTAATTGAAAATCCACTTTCCAAAAAACCACATGTATCTATCCCTTCCCTCACTCCCTTCTAATGACATCAACGTCATTATCCAAGCACAGCTACACCCATCCCTCATTTATGTCCTATACTACTAGCAAAAATTTTAGGACAAACAAAATAAAAACAAACACTAGGCTAAATAATGAAATGCTTTAACTGCCATAAAAACACATAGCTGTCCAAGCTGATGTCCTTCCATCCCACTCCTAACTACTGATGCAACTTTGTTCACTGAAAACGAGAAAATTATCATAACTTCTTGACATAGATCTATTTGATGCAGCTGGGCCAATCAGCACAGCACACTTCATTCAATTTTCCATTTGCAAGACTCAACAGTGACAACAATATTTTTGTCACCATCGATGAAGTTTTTGAACCTGAGTGTAACAAGACAATTCAGAATTGCCACAATGCTTAAAATTCTGGTATCCTAAAAAATCGTAAAGTAAGCAGGACACAACTCTTTATGCCAGCCTGTTTTAGCTCCTGCAAACTCCCATACCAGCTTGAGCAGTCATTCTTTTATTTTCATCATCCACTGTTAACAGAAGGAAAAGGTAGGATGTTTCTGCTACCACACTTAAGTTTCAGCTACAACAGATTGCAAATAAACAGAACCTCGGTACACCTATTTTTCAGGACCTTCCTTCCCATGAATAGCTCCAAGATTTGCTTCCAGAGGCCCAAAACATTTTTCAACAGTAGTAAATCATAGCATTCTACCTCATATCAGCATCCTTGGATATTTCAGTATTAAGCCAATCTGTGTAGAAAAATAATAGAAATACTTGGATCATAACATTTTTTTTCCAATTCATACTAGTAATGCTAGCTAATTTTAATGGAAAATCATTTTGGCTCAGGAAGAGTAGGTTGATTTAAAACAATATGTAAGGCTACTGTGTCTATATGTGTCCTTCCTATACATAAAATCAAAGAGCCAACTGCTATTAATAATTGCTGTTTATTTTCATCACACATTGTTCCCACTTCTGATTGCTTTTTAGATTGTTTTCTTAGTTTTTCTAGTTCATTAAAATCATTCTCTATTATCTTCTGACTAACCAGTATTGCTTCCCTCAATTTTCCTTTTTCACAGTTCACAATTACCTTACCATCTCTATTTTATTCTAAGAGTTTTACAGATTTTACTCTCTCACTTCTCTTAAGCTTTCTTCCATTTTTACTTCTCTCTACTTGAGTTTGCTCCGGCAGTGCTTATTGCTACCCTTAAAGTTCTAAGAATCCAATTATCCATTCAATCATCTCAAAACAAATGAATAGAAGCACAGCAGCCGTCCCTTGCCTCATAGATAGAGAAATTCCCAGCTAGTGTAAGTACAAATATTACCCTTCGCTTGAACTGACACTAATTTGTTTTTAAGCTGCTACTAATCCTTGCACAGAACCCAAGTGACATTGCTTCTAAGCAATGGATGAGGAAAACAGAAAGCAAGTTTCCACCTGAACCACAACAAAAAAATTTTTTTAGAGGGGCCAAAAGACAAAAGTCAAATGTGAACACCTCAAACTAAACACAAGATACAGTATTTCAGATATATCCCATCATTTTTTATACTCCTCCTGTCTCATGATCCCAGAGTGACAGAGGAAAACTTAACACCTTGCACAGTAAAAGAGATGTTAAGTATGCATGTGTCTAAAGACCAGCTGTGATCCAGATGTGAGCCAGGCAATTTAGAGTTGAAAACACATAGATATACACATGTTTTAACAAGTAAGCAGAACGAGTAGCCAACAAAAGAGAGGAACCTCAAAAATTTAGTCTTCTGAGGTGCTTGAAATAGCACTAGGTACATTTTGTCTTCCCATTCCATG
This sequence comes from Lanius collurio, assembly GCA_020086605.1. Classification (NCBI taxonomy): domain Eukaryota; kingdom Metazoa; phylum Chordata; class Aves; order Passeriformes; family Laniidae; genus Lanius; species Lanius collurio. The sequence goes on from JACBWW010000020.1 coordinate 4,155,657, forward strand.
ACCCAACTGCTTCTCTGTTTTTACAAGACCTTACAATAAATCTGTTATGTGATGTGTGTGCTGCCAGGCCATTGGGATGTCAAGGAGCCTCTATTACAGCATCATCTAGGGGGGATGGGAGGAAAAGCAGCCCACCAAAGTATTGCTGCTGTTCATGCCCAATAACCTGCCCTGGAAGTGTAAGATTCCTCGAGTCAGCAGAAGATGCAGTGAGTGGCAGCTCCTGTGAGAGAGGTAGGAACCAGCAGGAATATACATCAAAACTCAAGAATGCTTGAAAACCCATGTTTGACAAGAGGGCTTTCCACAAGCTGCTCATCAGCAGTAGTGAAAGGACTCTTCAGTTTTAATGAAAAACTCCTGGGAAATGCTATCAGTGAAGCAGCACTTCAGCGGTCAATCCTGTGCATTTATTGTGCTCTCATCACACAGATGGCTGGAATTGCCCATCTGCTAACTCAGATGAACACAACATCACTTCAGACTGGGTTTAGAATTGCTGGAAACACAAAAAATGTTTTGTTTCTTTATAGAGCTCTGAATGAGCAAGTGAGCGAAACCACATGTATTCTCACTAAGAGCTTATTCCTGTTAATTTAAGGCAGTTCATTTAAACTAGCTCTAAGAACATTTCCACTTTTCATATAAACTGTGAGGCAGGCACAATTTCTTCTCCCCATAATTTCAGAAGTTAACGACAGAGGAAAAAAATGTATACTTCAAGCACACAATAAATTTACTATTTTCAGGTGTATCTCACAAAATTATTCAGGCTACATATGACAATAGGTATGTTCAAGTGTATAGTTAAGATCAGTGACTACTTTAATGGTTAAGAAAGCAGCCTCTCTTTTGCCTTCTTTGGTCTCTTCTTGTCAAAACGTCTCTTTTACCAAGAGAAATTCGTTGGATTATTGTTTGATTGTTTTGATTATTGTCTGATTATTGTTCATAAATAAACTTTTATAAACAGGATTTAATTATGGTGATTATAGATAGGGGAGAAAAACCGAAATCATAGAAGTTACAAACGAAAACTAAATGGATCCAGCAGTGCGTTTTCAAACTCTGGAATAGTAACTGCGCTAGATGCAAACTGCTCTGTCCAGATCGGGAGGTCGGCAGCTCTGCATCCGAAACGAAGGGCACCTGCAGACCCCGCTAAGCAACCCTCCCTGCTCGTCCTTTCGAGGGGAGCCGCGAACCCACGTGCTCCGCCCCGGCCCCAGCCCTCCACGCCCGGGGCTCTGCGGCCACCGAGAACGACTTCGGGCTATCCCAGCGACTCCAGCCAAGCAACTCCTGCCTCCGGCGCGCCATCAGCAGCGCACGGGGATCGGTGGGAAACCCGTCAGCACCACAGGAATTACGTTATTCGCTGTTCCTTTTCTTACGGCTCAATAAAATTGGATTACTGTCGGGTACGTTTGTTTGTTGACGATGCCTCTTGCGGTGCGGAAGGCCCGTCAGAGGATCTGGCTGCCGGGCACGGCGCGGATACCGGCGGGAAGCCCGCGTCTCCCGTGCAGGGCCTGGAGCCTAGGGGGAGCAGCCAGCCGGGTATCGCGACAGCGGCTGCGCCACAGACTGGAAGCCGCCGCGGGCTGCTCCTTCCTCAGCAGCAGCCAGGGCCAGCGTGAAGGGGGAGGCCGGGAAGGGGCTCAGGGCACCGCGGCGAGGGAAGGGAGCTGCCGGCCGGGCCGGCACTGACCTTGCCAGTGGTGCCGTCTCCCAGCACCACCAGCTTGAGCTGGCGGTCTGGACTCTCCTCCTCCTCCGAGTCTGACATGATCTCTACGGCCCCGGCGAGGAATAAGAGGCTGAAAGCAGCCGGGAGCTGCCGGGTGCAGAAGCGAGGACGGGACAGGAGGAAGAGCGAGCGCCGCGCTCACGAAGCCGGCAGCGAAGGAGGAACCAGCACCGCCATCTTCGGCGCGCCCGCCGTCGCTAGGGCCCGCGCGGGGCGAAACCAATGACAGGGCTGAGGCAAGGGGGGGAAGCGGTAGATTGCGGGCGGAAGTTACAGCGACAAGTCCAGCAGCTGCTTCGGGACACACCCACTTCTGCCCCCGCAGGGTGAGGAGATGGTTCGGCCCGGCTGGCGGCCGCACGCCGCGGTGCCTCGGGCTCCGCAGTGACGCCAGGCTCGGTAACCGAGCAACGGGGGCGGGGCGGGGGCGGGGCTGCCGGGGAGGCAGCTGGGTGTTGCTGTGGCAACTAAATAAATAGTTGTGGCAACTAAATAAATAGTTATGGCAACCAAATCGTAGTCACTAAATGGTTTTTGTTGAGAGGGACCTTAAAGATCATCTCGTTCCAATCCCCTACCATGGGCAGGGACACCTCCCACTATCCCAGGCTGCTCAGAGGCCCATCCACCCTGGCCTTCAATACTGCCAAGGATGGGGCAGCCACAGCTTCTCTGGGCAGCCTGTGCCAGTGCCTCACTACCCTCATAGTGAAGAATTGCCACAGCTTCTCTGGGCAGCCTGTGCCAGTGCCTCACTACCCTCATAGTGAAGAATTGCCACAGCTTCTCTGGGCAGCCTGTGCCAGTGCCTCACTACCCTCATTGCGAAGAATTGCTTCTTGATATCTAATCTAACCCTAACCCTGCACTCTTTCAGTTTAAATCCATTCCCCTTTGTTCTATCTCTACATGAACTTGTATGAAGTCCCTTTCTGGCTCCCATACACCCTTTAGGTACTGAAAGACCACAATAAGCTCATCCGTGAGCCTTCTTTTCTGTAGACTGAACAATCCTAGTTCTAGGGACTCCACCACTTTCTTACACAATCTCAGAACTTTTCTATCCATATAGGCAATCGGTAAGAAAATTTGTCAAGGTAGCCCAAACTGAATTTTAGACTATTACTTTATCACATGCCACGGCCAGGGAGAACAAGCTATAGATTCCTCTTTTTGCATCAGCCTTCCCCGTGTTTGAAAACTGCCAGTGTCCCTTCGGCCTGTCATCTTTCCCATAGACTAAACAACTCCTCTTCAGTCAGTCTTTCCCTGAGTTGTCTTTTCTAGACTTCTGATTATCCTTGTTACTTTCCTTTGGCCCCTCTCCACTTTCTTGCAGTACTGTGCCAAAAACTGGATACAGTACTTCTGTTGAGGCCCTGGGAATACTGAGTAGAGTGGAAGTATAACTTCATGTGTCTTACATACGAGACTTCTGTTTATATATCCCAGTATGATGTTTGTTTTCTTGACAGTATGACATTGCTGACTCATACCAATCCTGATTTACTAAAAAACCCTCTGAATCCTCTCCTGTTATTGGCATTTCATACATGTTGAAGCTTTATTTCTGTTTAACTGTAGTGCTTTCTGCTTTTCCCCATTGAATTGAATCCTGTGTTTCAGGCTACTTCCATCATTTGACATATAATATATTATCTATATAATTTTATAATATAAATGTATTTATAGTGCTGTCCTCCAAAATGCATACCAGCCATCTCAACTTGGTTATAACTGGAATTCTGAGATCCATACTCTTTATTCAAAAGTTATTAACAATGATATCCAATAGTATCAAGTCTCTGCAAGCCTCTATTTGACATATTTTTCCAGTATGAGTGACAACAATTCTTTGGGCATCGTTCATATGACAATTTGAACAGATGCAGCTGGAACTCTTTAAAATATGGATGTATTTTACTGAGTTCTATAACAAGCTAAGAATTTTCATAACAACTTTGTATAATACCTGCATAGAGATCAAACCTGTTTCAGTCTCTTTCAGGCTTTCTTTATGAAATGCGCGTCTGAAATTTCCAGTATTACAAGTACACTGTTTTACTCAGTCCTCAGCAGAATTAAGAAGTTCCTCATAAATCATGTATTCATGTGTTTGCACAATTGAGGCTAAATGCTTTCCCAATGACATTCTTGGGGGGAAAAAGAGGGGGGTGGGGTGGGGAAGAGGGATGGAAATACACCATAAAGTACTTTAAATTCTAATGGAAAACAAGACACACACCTTTGTCATTCCATACTTTGAATCAAATTAAACGGGTTATTCATCAACTGTTTCCACTTTGGATCACCTTTTAGCCTAATTGTACTGCAAGTTCTCTTAACTTGGCACTTCATCAGGATCAGCATCAGGGCTCAGCTAAACAGCATTTCTTGGTAGGAAGAGCAATAGGGACAAACGTGGAATTTTCCTTGATGATTTCGGACATACTGAACAGTTGTACAATTGGCATTAGACATTTAAAAGCTTCACTTCTCACTCCAGGACAGACACCTGATTGATAAACCGCTGTTGGTGGAACTGCTCATATTTCTGACATTCTGCCTCAGCCACATTAAGAAGAAAAATATAAAATATTAATTTAAAGTTTTCTGATGCTCTTGAGGAGAAGCAGGTTCTATTTAACCCACAAGACGAGAAGCTGCATGTGCAAAAGCAGGATGATGAGAGAGCAAGTTGCTCCTGGTGTCCAGACTGGGTGTGTGTTTTCATTTGAAACACCACAAAAAAATGTGTGTGTTCTAATACTCATCCTGAAATTTAATTTGCTTCTTAAATTATATTAGTTTTTCCTTCTGAAATCACCCAAACTTATTAAAAGTTAGCATCATCATCTAAATGAACATGCAATATAGAAATAGCAGTTTCATCTTCAGGGGCTTAGATTTGTCTTGACCCTGTTTATCTAATCTATTTAAATAAGCACTTAGATATTAAAGCATAATTTTGGAAATACAGTGAATACTTGGTGTGGATAAACATACGTGCTTGCTGTTGACTACTAATAAAAATGAATGGAAACTATCCCAGGAGAAGATAATGCAAATGGACAACTCAGCCCCGCCAAACCTCCTTGCTTAAGTCTGTGAATGACAGGGATGTACTGAAATCCTTTTTTATTATATAAAAAATCAGTGTACAAGAAAAGAGCTGCCTGGTGGAGTTAATGCTTTAGCAATAATACTACCAAAGCATGTTGTTTATCATTATTTAACTTTACTAGCATAACAGGGCAAACAATCTGACTGCAAATCTTTACACATCTTGCTTGTGATGATCAGCAAGTGCATTAACAGTATGGTGTGGTAATTTTACATAGAGTGATACAGATTTTTGCTACCAACACATTCTCTCCAGGAGGCTTTCAAACTGAACTACTTTTGTCATTGCCTTCTTCACTAAATATGGATAGCAATTTACAGATGAAATGAAGCTGGTCTTGAATTGTTTGACACTTCACAGTGAAAGGATATTTATGAAGTGTGTTGAAAAACGTTGGAATTAATAAACAGAACACTGCTGTAAAAAAAATCATTGATGACAGTTTACAAATAATTTGAAACTTACGCATTTTTAAAGTACTAAGAAAAAAATCCTTGAGCAGTTACTTTGAATAGAGTTTTCACTGAAAAGTGCCTGGGTCACTTTTCAGTGAGAAATAAATATATATTGTTAAATAAATATGTATTGTTTATTTGACATTCTGTCTGTATTTTGATATTTGCTCTTTTGGGATATTTGCTCTATCTATACAAATCGTATAGATAGTTTTCTATGTCTGTATTTCAAAAAAAGTGAGGGAACAGCTACGTGACTTCATTTCAATTCCCTTCATTTCAATAGTCCTTGATCAGTGGAGCTGTGGGTATTTGAAAACACCTCTCAGGAGTCCATGGAAGGTTGCTGAGAAAAGTAAACCCAGAAGACTTAGATTTAAGCTACACAGACTTTAACTTGAGGACTTTGAAGAGTCTGTAAGATCAATTAATGCTGCTGCTCTGTGCCATTACTATATCTTCCACCTTTATTGGCTGGGCAGTAAGTTTAATAAATGTTTTTACTTAGTTTGGTTCTTCAGGGTATCGCTGAAGTTATTTCAGTTCAGTTTTAGTTGCAAAGGCTCGACTATTTAAAGGCTTGGTAACTCTCCCTAAGTAGTCACTTAGTTGCAACTGCTGAATGAGTTTTGGGGAGACAGAAGTAATGGAGTGTGACAGGAGGGGCCAGAGATATTTAGGAAAGAAGACAGGCAGTGGTGGAAAAGTCAGAGCTTTTATGTAGGTGAGGAAGGAGGGCTGGAAGGGGAAATCTGCAGGAATTTCTGAGGGTCAGAGACAAGTGTGGGAGGTTTTGTATTTACTCTTCTTAGTCCACATCTTCTGTGCAACATCTTCCTCCATCTCAGGAGACATAGCGAGGTACTCAGTTCACTCCTCTTCTGACTCAAAAGGAACTTTCTGGCACCTGTGAATTTTTGTGCTGCTCTTGGATGTCACTAGTTGCCTCCTTCACATTTTCCCCAACAAAACCCTAGTTACATTTTTTCTGTGCAAGCCACTGATTTTCATTTCTGCTCCCATTTTGAGCTGGCATTCAGAAATACTCTTTTTTTTCTCCTGTTATTTTGTTCCAGTTTAATTAGAAAACCATTTTTGGTAATTAATTTCAGTATGAAGAAGAAATAGCAAAGTTCCAGTTTTGGTTCCTTTGCCCGTCGTTCTTAAGTTACCCTGACTAAGCAATTGTGGCATACACAGTCAGCCATGTTTGCAAATGCAAACTGTACCAATGCAAACTACGGTTCTGTGAATGTGGGAGGGGGTTTTTTGAACATTCTATAAGGCTGCATTCCCTTCATGCAAGTGTCTACTAAAGCACCAAAAATTATTACCTACATAGGAAATAGGTATATGCTTCTCCCAAGCTCTGAGAAAAAGAATGAATCGAGCTGAATGAGGTGGAATCTGCTCTGAGAGTAAAATGAATAGCATGTGTGAGAGCCTTCAACCTTTTTGCCATCCTCTTCAGGAATGCAGGGTCATTAGCTACCAAGTCATCTGTGCTGTCCTTACAGCACTTGATGGAAACAACACATTTTTCAGAGCAATTGACACGAACTGTGTCCTCTGTTACCAATACAAGACACTCTTTTAATTTTTGTTCTTCTTTTTCTTCCCATGCTTACACAACAATACTCATTCTCTTTTGAGTTTCATTCATACCAATTTTTCTATTTCAAGTAGCTGGGATCTGTAGATGCTCCTCTTCTTCAAGGTGGATATTGACTTTACATTTGTTTGAATGAGGAAAGTGTCCTTGAAAAGAAAAACAAAATTGTTGCCACAAAAGTGGAGTGTGCATTTAAAAAAAATATATATTTACTTCGATTATAATGTTGACTTCACCACCCATCTCTGCAGCAGAGTAAAAAGCAGCCGTTGGTTTTAATTGCACTACAGATTTGCAAATAAAACCCAAACTGTTTCTTCTTCATCAGTCTCATCTCTAATGTCTTTACCAGACAGTGTTTTCTTCTGCACTGCCTGATGACTGTGCCTTGAGTGAAACTCTGATTAATGTGGCTGACTAGACAGACCACTGAGTGGAAATGGTAAATAATGACTTGTTTTATACATGTAGAAAACAGTTCCTACTCAGCTTGGAAATCCTTGCTTTTATAAGGGCATTCTTCCATCTTGCTTCCTGCTAACCTAAGGTCACTTAAGGAGTAACTGTTTCAAATGCTGTTGATTACAGTGATGTAAATGTCTGTGGCCCAGACACTGCAGTGAACAAGACTTTCCACACAGAAATTTGGTTAAGCTGGAGGCCGCAACTTTTATGAACTACATTGCCTAATAAAACAGGGAAGAACCACTAGCCAGCTGTTCCCCACAAACTGCCCAGTAAAACAGAACCAGTGAGGTTCACCGAGCATGAGATGGTGGAGGCCAAGCTAAATGTTTAAGAGAGAGCCAACTGCATCCTCCCTCTGGCAAAAGTGACCAAGGCATGTGGTCCCACTGAAACTATCTTCTCCTACATTGTTTGTGCTTGGAAGGGGAGAGAAAACAAATGTCAGCAGTAACTTTAATATTTGTGTATTTCCCTGTATTGTGGAAAGAGAAATAGCTCACTGACACCTGGCTAGTATTTAAGACATGAGCAGTAATTCTAGCCACTGCTAACATGAAAAACACACATTAAAAACCTACTCTCCAGTTGTGTGAATGGATTAACAAGTTCCCTTGTCTTTCCACTAGCTGAATTTACTAATAAAGCCACACCACATTTTGAGTGTGGTAAACACTTTTTCTCACTAATGCCCGCTATCCAACTCAGAGTATAAAGGCCAGCAACAGCCAGGCTAACAACAACAGTTACAGAAAGACAAGCAGTCTTCAGAATAAGAATTCATTTATAAAGGAAATACATCTAACTTTTACTGAGACGGTCATGCAAATTTGGCATTTCCCACAAGAACACAGAGGATCACTGAGAACTCCTGTTTCTTGTCTCCGAACCTCAATGCTTGTCGGAATAATGGAGAAACATGTCTTTCTCACAGTCTTGACCTGTTACCAGTTCAAAAAAGAAGCTTTTTTTTTTTCCTTTTATAACAACATGGAAAATCTAAAATTGTTTTCTAGCATGTACTGCATGTTTGGAAGGACTCACATGAATCACTGGTGTCCTCTTGTTGAATTCCTGAAGGAAACCATCGAGTTCCAAAAAGCAGGCAAGCCATTTGCCCTCACCACTCTTCCTGGAAGTTTGTTCTAGAGCCTGCTGGTTTATTTCTATGTTGTGCATTTACTCTTACAATTCTTTCCCCAGTCCTGCTGATGGTGGAGTGGGCAAGAAGCTGCATGGGGCTTGGTTGCCAGCTGGGGTGAAACCACAACACCCCACCTGACAAAGAAGCTCCCACCCAGTCACTTGCTCGTTATCCCTTAGCAGGAGTAATGGGAGAATCAGAAGAACAAAATCAAGAGGCAAAGGCTGAGATAATGACAGTTTAATAAGTGAAACAATTGAGATAATGACAATTCAATAAGTGAAACAAAGCTACACACAAGCAAATTAATTTTTTTTTTTTAAGGGGAATTAATTCTCTATTTCCCTTCAACAGGCAGATGTTTAGGCGTTTCCTGGAAGGCAGAGCCTCAGCATGCCTATTTGGGAAGACAAGTGCACTAATCTCAAATGTCCACTTTCCTTCTCTTTTTCCCCAGTTTTTTTACCGTACACAACAGTTGCATTTGCTTTTTTTCCACGCAGAAATCACATTTCCAGTAGATCTAACAGCCATTTCCAGTAGATCTAACATATCGTTCTCCTCTTAAACTTTTAGCTATTAAGTCTCACTTTCCCCGGAAGATTTAGTTGCTAGTTTCCAAGTGTATGACTTTGCACTTTGTATGGCTGAATCTTACCCCCACATCAATGGTTTCAAGCTGCAGTTATCCAGTTCTCTTGGCCCAGTATCTTGACCCTCTGCTGTAGCTTCCCCAACTCCTCTTACCAGTTAATCAGCTTGATCCCACTTTTTGTGGGTAACTCATTAAGAAATGCATTACACAATGTTGCACCTGAAACTTATCGCTCATGTAGCCCGCCCCCTGCAACCTGATACTTCTTTCAGTACATCTATTATCATTTTCTCTTTATCTAATTCTCCCATCTTCACTTTATCTACTTATTTTCGCTTTTCTGTCTTAATGTGTAGCTACTCTCTGTGAAAATCCACATAGATTATATCTACCTGTGGTGGGTTGACCTTGTCTGGGTATCAGGTGCGCACCAAAGCCACTCTGTCACTCCTTTCCTCAGCTGCCCAGGGGAGAGAAAATACAATGAAACATTCATGGATTGAGATAAGGGCAGGGAGAGATCTCTCACCAACTACCATGATGGGCAAAAATGACTTGGGGAAATTAGTTTTAGTTATTACCAATCAAATCAGAGAAGGAGAAAGAAATAAACCCAAAACTTAAAGCACTTTTCCATCACCCCTCCCTTTTTCAGGCTCCTCTTCACTCCTTAATTCTCTAACTCCTTCCCCCAAGAGGTGCAAGAGGATAAGCAGTGGGGGCTGTGATCAGCTCATCACACATTGTCTTGGGGAGGACCCCTCACACTCTTTCCCTGCATCACCATGGGTTTCCCAAGGATCACAGCTTCCTTCAGGGATCCGCCTGCTCCAGTATGGGCTCCTCTAGGGGCTGCTGGTGGATCTCTGCTCCACCATGGACCTCAACAGACCTGCCTCTCTAAGGTCTGCACTACAGGCTGCAGGGGGATAAATCTCTGCTCTGGTGCCTCAAGCACCTCCTTGCCCTCCTTCTTCACTGACCTTGGTGTCTGCATGTTTGTTCATCTCACATATTCTCACTCTGTTCTTCAGATGCACTTGTGCAGGTTTTTCCCCTCTCTCCTTAATTCCTAGAGGCACTGCCACTGTTGCTGTTGGCTTGACCATGGCCAGTGGCAGGTCCATCTTGGAACCGGCTGGTATTGGCTCTGTCAGACATGAGGGAAGATTCTGGCAGCTCATTGGAGAAGCCACCCCTGTGTGTTGTACCTCACCCACCACTACCAAAACCTGGACACATAAAACCAATACACTGCCATGTCTAGAGTGCCCATGTCTAAAAAATCTTTCAGCAAATCAACTGTCACATTAATATGACACATGAAGTAAACCTGTGCTGCAATGCATCCTATTCTTCACTTGCCTAGAGGTCCTTATTGACATTCTTTTTCATTCTGAACTATATGCCAAAAGAAATCCCTTGGAAATATGTCAGTTAAAGCCTTTATATAATCTATCGGTCTGTGAAGGCTGTGTGAACAATTCAGAAGAAGACAAACTCAATTTTCTGAATAAATTCTTAATTGCAAATGCTTTTTTAAGACTCCCATGATAGTGAATATATCCCTTTCAGCACTCTTATGATCAGCTTCCACAGCAATAATTATTCACTATTGATCTTCATCCAAGGAACCATATACACATGAGTTGACTGAATCTTGACTTTGGAAACCCACTGCAATCCCCTTTTTGCCAATTCTAGATGACCTGCTAAAAGTCATATATGTTTTCAGGCTCAAAGGCAAGAAAAGAGCTCAGGGTTTCCTACTTTGACCTCTCCAAATATACATTTATCTCCAACATTAAACTGCAGATATTATAGTCATGACAGTGAAGTTCTGTGTTCATTGGAGCACATGCCAATCATGCTTTCAAAGTGCTCAAAGCTAATTAGTTCCCCAGACTCCTAGACTTTATTGTACTGGTCACTGTAGAGCATCAACTCCTCTGCTCTTCCGCTGCGCAACCTCATCTATGAGTACTTGGCAGCTGGAAGGTACTGATGATCCAGTACAGTTGCCTGTCATACTGTATAAAATTGTCTCATTTTTCCTTGCTTGTGCCCCATGACTGTGGCAATTTGCAGTTTTAAATGGAACAGATATGATCTATTGGCCATATCTGTGTACATCACCTAGGGAACTGAGATCCTCATGTCTGACTACAGATTTTAGCTGCTGGGAATATTCAAAAAATGCAGTCAGGTGTATAGCTCAGACTGGATTTATTGGATGTACACTTTCCTGTGAAACTTTCATGGGAGAGGTAGGTTTGTACTGACTGCAGACACCCAAGACTGATTTTCTTGAGCAGGTAACTATTCCAGTCCAAAATTATATATGTGTGAAATATCTGTGAAGTGTCATTTAGTATCCTCCAGCTCAGATATATCCTGTCATTAGAGCCTATATAAGATACAGTACTCGAGAGGATGAAGCCTAGTGTTTCCTCCACAAGCCAGCCAGCCAGCAAATGAAGGCAAAGCACTAACTACCCTAGTGTGCTTTGCCAGAAAATGATCCCCATCTGAATAGTTTAATGTAACATCTTAATAAGCTTTGAAATGTCCTCTGTGTCCAACAGGCATGCAGGTCGGTACCCGCTGTGGCAGAGGGCTCTGACTAAGCTCAGGAGCCAACAGCTGCAGCAGTTCAGGATGTCACCATCCACACCCCCTCCATGGTTTGCTACCATCATTGGCAGCAATAAACGTGCACCCACACCTCGCCCACACCACAGCCTCACCCGAGCTCATCTTCATCAGCGACCTGTGCCATGACTTGAGAAATCAAGCTAGATACAAGTCCCTCTAGCAGCTTCAGCTGCTGTGACATCCAGCAAACTGGAAAGCTGACATCCAATTCATTAGCTGACCTGTCATAGCTCTAATCAACATGCTTTCTTGGGCACTATTTATATCATTTAGCACAGTAAAGCTCACAACTCAGTGTCAATGTGTCTCAGCTGGAATGACAAAGAGCTAATATTTCTGATAGTTTTTCCATTCGTCTTTCTTATTGTACATAAAAAACTGAAATCAGAACTTGCTCCCAATTTTCCATAAGGGAATTTGACCAGCAGAATTACATCTCTGGGAAAACTGATTTTCAAACCCCTACTTTGTATCGATTTTCTTCTGATGTGGTATCAAAAGTTGTGACTCACTCAAAGTGTTTTTCCTCAACACTAGCTTATGTGCTTCCAAACTAATTTCTTCCCAGGAAACTTTACATCTTGAGGGTATTTCTATTACTGCTGCCAAAACTGTAGGTGGTTCTGATGGAGATGAAGTAGCTTTATGGCATGATTATCTCAGATCTATGTTGAGCCAAACCATAAAGATATATTAGCAACATGATAAATATAGAAAATGCTAAGGAGGAGAGAGTTAAGAGAAGCACACCAGGAAAAACTGAATGAAATCTGTAACAGAATTTGCATATATAATTCTGTACTCAAGTAGACCAAGAAGAAATTAAGGTTACAATTAAGGTTTTGAAAACATGCAATAATTACTAGTGAAAGATTAGGTATTATTTTCTGTTTCCCAAGAATTCTACCTCATATACTTTTAACATCTTATAATGGATCAGTTTCTCTTGGTTTTACCTTACTTTTCTTGGGTAAAATTCTTGCCAGTTAATAACACACTCAAATTAATATTCAGTTTGACAATATATTCAATGAACTGAGAGCTTATTCAGCTTATTACATAGACTTAATGAAATACTATTAAAATATCTAGACTGCTATGAGAATTGAGATTCAGAATTAGATGTGGTGTCTCTTTAATCCTTCTCACCATTCAGCACAATTTGAAATGTTTGGAGTGATTTTCTATTCTTACTTGTAACTAGAATACATGTTTTTTCAAAGGAAATATGATATTTGAGTTGCTAGTGTTCCTTTTAAATGGACAAATGTACACCCCCAGACACAGACAGACACAGACAGTATGTATCTGTGACTTCTGGAGCACATCAAGTGAAGTGGCTGGATTTTAGATCCCTGCTGGCAAACACAACCTGTTGGATGCTGTGCAATTCTATCACTTCACTTTGGTTCTTCAGTGGCGGTTGTAATCTTCTCAAAAAAAGATAAATTGGTCTCATAAATTTTTGAGCTGTTTGGCTGAATTCTTGTAATCCTTTGCCTATACAAAACTGCCTTCTACTTGAGCTTTGTTATCCAGTAAAATATTACCAATGTTCTCCGCTGATCTAACTTTGTCATGCAAGAACTTTTCCAAGATATTGCCTGCTAGATCTCAGCTTTAACTGGTAGGCGTTAATATGTTTTCATTTTCATGAAGCAGGCAATGTCTGTCTCGAGAGCAAAACAAGGATCCTTGAGCCAGACTCTTGCACTGCACATGCAGAGAAATTTTTTGAGATCAAAGGAGAAAATCTGGCTGGTCTGAAGGGTGATATCACTGCTAATCCTGTTTTATTTTCTGCCTAGTGAGAATGAAGAGCAGAAAACTTTATGCAATATACAATGTAAACATAACAGAGGGCATGAGCCTGTCAGCCTATCATTGACAGGAGACATGCAGACCTGGATCCTGAGAAGGATATTTTGTGAGCAAAGGCAATAATGAGGTTTTGAAAAGCACATATTTAAGAGTAGTGGATGCTTTAGAGCTGTGCTCCTACAAGTTGTGATTTAAAAGGCTGGAGGCTTCATCCTGAACCACTAAAATTCAAAATGGCAGAAACTTACAAAATTTTATTGCTCTACATTTAATAAAATTTACATTTACAAGCTGTCAGTTTGAAATGCTGAATAACTCATACTTTAGAACACTGAACACCAGTCTGAATCACTCTTGCAGTTCATCGCTTCCTACTTACAGTCTTTCTCAGATAATCCTTCCATCACACTCTTTTCCAATATCTCTTAATTCATCTTTGGCCCCAAAAATATCTTGACTTTGAAGGAAGGTCTGGGAAAGAAATGCATCTTGTTGCCATTCAAAAAAAAGCCAAACAACCTAGGCATAATGAAAACCTCCCTTTCTGCTTGCTTAATGTGCTAATATAAAAACATTAAGGCCTATATACCATCTACAGCTTGGTTGCTCTGGCTGTTTGGATTTTTTTTTGTTAATTTACAGCCTCAATTATGTAGACTCTTAACTTCGCAGCATTCGTGGGTGAGAAGGTGGATGATTAATGAAAAAACAGAGTAGGAAACTTCTGTTTTATATGTATCTTGGGTAACATCTTTAGAAGAACAAGGATGAAAGATTGTAATTTAAAGAAACTCTCAAGACAAACATAAAAATATATGACTTTAGGGCACCCCTAAAAATTATGGGATGGCTAATATCCCCATGATTCTGTGGTCTGTTCTAAAACAAAAATATTAAGCCAAATCTTTGGCTCTACATAATAAAAACAGATTATCTAATGGTTTCCAGTGGGAAATATGAGAAAGAGCATTCATAAAGATTCTGTAATAGTTATGAATGATAAAGACTTCCTCATTTTCAGTATGAACTGAGACCCCAATAGAAACTGTTAGATATTTATTCACATGATCTCAAAGGGACTGCACATGGACATTTTTAATTAACATTATTTTCAAGACCTTACTCAAATTGTTCATTATTAATTTGATATGTTTTGAAGTCCTGACCAGAAAGTTTTCATCACTTACTCTAATGACACCATTCTTACATTATTTTAACACTTTTAAAGGGTTACAGTGATTTGCAATTGGTACTTATTTTAATGAAGAAAGAAAACAATGTTTAAGTAATCAAGGTAATAACATTAACAAAAAAAGTCAGGAAACATACAATAAACATTGAGTCATTGTATTTAGCACGCCATTAGGCCTTCTCTGTAAGAAAAAAACAAGGAAAAAATAAAGGCACAATTTGACAGCACTTCTGCATTTCCAGGGATTCCCATTTTGTTGCCATTTTACTCTTCTCTTTTCAGCTGCCCAAAATGTTTTGACATTTATTACTGGGTTTGAAACAGGTATATAAACTTCTGTTAACCTCCATCTGTCCTCACTGGCCAGATGTCTGTGCCTATCAGTTCCAATTATTAAGACAGGGTAAAATGTCTTTTCCTTGCCTCATTTGAATGCTTTTCCTTAGCTTTTCTCTCTCACGTAGTTTTAGCTATTGAAGCCAAACCTGCCTGGTGCATCTGCAGAGATTTGTCTGAGGTTACAACATTGGAAGCAAAGGCAGAAAATATGCAGTAAAAATATGCAGAAAAATATGCAGAAAAAGTTCATGTTTGTGTCTGCACAGGATAAATAAATTCTACTACTTTCTTCCTAGAGAATGGTAAACATCACTAGAAGAAAAGCACCACTGGAGAGACCTGAGAGTTGTACCATGATAGAGACAGAGAAACCTGCTCATCTTCATGAAGATCTAACAGGCTCAAATATGCTTAAACTTTGCTCTTTAGCTAGAAGCTAAAATGCTGAAATTTAGCCTTTAAAATAAAACGGGCAGTTGGCACCTCCCTTTGAAATAATGTGTTTATCTGTCTCAGCTACACCTTTTATGTTCGCAACTACGCCCTTTCGTTAAAACTGGTTTCGTAATAACAGCTGGAACTGTAGAACACAAGATGGCAGTGTCAGACGCCACGTACCAGCAGGGGACTGTGGGATGGTCCAGCGGTATGTCCCGAGAGAGGGGACAAGCAAGAAGCGCTGGGGTCTTCGTCCTTTCTTTAGTACCCCTGTGGAACAATTGCTAGGAAGCACGGAGACCTTCCTGTACCGACAAGACCTAGAAAATACTCTGCAGAAGGAATAAAGATACAGTACCCTCTACAGAACAGGTTTTGCTCAACACGATTCTCTCAGATTTCAGAGATCTGGATAAAGTGCTGTGTTAAGACATAAAGTAATATGCATCTTACAAAATTATCCAGGAGAAGGAACCTTCATTCGCTGGAAGAATGCTTTTCTTTCCTTGTCTAGCAAAGAATGAACACATAGGTCCTTTTTTTTCTCTCCCTCCCCCCCCCCCCCCGCCCAATTTATATGCCACCAGTCTCCAGATTAATACATATAGTAAGAGGCTAATCTTTGTCAAAGACTTACAGGAAAATTTATTTACTAGTTCTTGAATGCCATGGTGTTTTTTCTGGTTTTAGGAAGCTCATTATAATCAATTAGAGTGTTCATGCGGAAACCAGGGTGGAGACGGTGTGAACGTGATCTAAACTGTGGCAAAAGCCCCAGACCGAACCTGCCTGAAATGGAGCTGAGTCCAGACGCCTGGCAGAAGCTTTAGGGCAAAATAAACTTTAAAGACCCTTTAATCAAACCTGTATACCCTAAGCGAGGGAAGGTCATTAGCAACTACTGTTCTGCTGAATTTATGGGATTCTTATGAATTTGAGGATTGAGGGATGGGGCGTCCATCATTACTTCCTTAGTGCTGCCGAGCACCTGAAGCCCAGTGTCGCTCCCAGTGAGGGACGAGGGTCTATTCCTTTGCATGATGCAGTTCGGACGCCCAGTCTTGGAACTAGGGGATGCCTCGCTGTGTGTTTGGCCCCGCCCGAGGACGGACCGTTTCAGCGCAGCCTGCCTTTTGCCCAGGCGAGAAGCCCCGCTCCCGTCAGTCAGGCGGTACCTGCGGACACGCAGTCGCTCTGGTTTCTTAGTATGTACTGGGCTGGTGATTTTTTCTTTACCTTGAATTCGAGGGCTGAGAAGGTATTTTGTTTAATTCTTGGGGAAAGTGCAAAAACACCTCAGACGTGCCTTGGAAGTTTAACTGGAAATAAACCTCCTCATCAAAATACCTCGCCGGGAGCCGAGAAACCTCAGACAGGCCCTCCCTCTACTCCTTATTTTAAAGTATATTGATGGCTAAATCCTTCCACTCGCTCCGTTAAAAAGGCTGTGAGAACCCATTTCCTGCTCCTCAGCTGTCCAAAGCGGGGGTCTGTGTGTTTGCCCTTTGCGGGGCCGTTTTGCTGCGGTGGAAGGTGCAGCAGGGCCGGGGCGGTGCCAGGCGGCGGCCAGGCCGGATTCAGCACTTTCCCGACGATGACAGTTCCCTCTCGCCACACCGAGCCGCGGTCTGGCCGCCGTGGCCCGGCGGTGTCCCCTGCCCGCATCCCGGTCTCATCTCTCGGTCCTCTCGCCCTGCCGCGGCCGGCAGCCGCTGTGTCAGTGCCCAGCCGAGAAACGAGTCCACGAGTGGGTTTCGTAGAAGCACTCGGGGGGTACAGCTTGGGAATTCATCCCAACATGGGTACTGAGAAGGCCCGGGTAATGCCCCGACACGCTCCGATGTGTGATCTTCACCACGGTAATCACCAGCCCCGTCTGTCCCACTGGAAACAGGCGTGCCTGCGTGACCCTGTCTGGGCTTCTCTGTCACTGACCGCTCATTGGGCTGCGTCAGGGAGCAGTGCAATGCGGGGGAGAGTAGCACAGCCTCAGGATCTGGCTTTGCTCCGCGTCTGCCCGTCCTTGCAACTGTGACTGGGATAGCCGCAGTCGGGCTATTCCTGACGAACGAGATGTTTCATGTGACTCTTCGAAGGTTAACGCTGCAGAAATACTCAGGGTTTAAAAAGCATACGATGCCTGCCGCTCTATAGAAACGTGAAGTTTCTGCCTTGCAGCACTTGGGCACGAATGTTGTGCCATGGACCTTGCGGTGGCCCTTCCGTCCTGTGGGGATTAAAGTCAGACAACGGCGGCTTCATTCGTTTATTCATAAAAACAAAAACTAAAACAACTAAACAAACAAACAAAAAACAATAAACCAAACAGCCCCAAAGAAATCACCCGGGGTGAATCCTCTCACTTCATTTTTGACAAACGGGACCCAGTGCAGGGGCTCATCTGACCGCAGAGAGAGTGGGTGCCCCGACGGCCGGGCCGAGTCGAGCTACCGGCGCTGGGGCCGTGATGGAGGCGCGGAGCTGCCGATTCTGTTTGCATTGGCTGCATCGGGTCCCACAGAGAGACCTTACATCGGGTGCATCTAATTTCCAGTGGAACTGTGGAGGTAAATACCCCAGGAAATGTGATGGATGCAATGGAAATGCACCGCCCGCCCTGTTTGCGGCTGAACCTCCCCGTCACGCTTTGCTGTCTCCCACAGAGGACAGTTCAAGGCTATGGGTAGTGGAGGATCGAAGCACAAATACACGCGGGTTTCGCTGGCCGCCATGGTGATAGCAGAGGCGGGAAGGGAACAGCCCGCACGGGCGGCCCTGAATCCCTGGTCCAGCCGCTTTCTATCTGGGATTCCTCTCAGGCGTGTGAGCGCCTCGGGGGCGAGCACAGCCCGGCTGCCCCGAAGGGCGCCGGGGCGGGAGAGGAGGGCCCGGCTGCTCCGCGTGGGACTCGCTCCTGCCCCCGCCGGCCCGCCTCACGCACACCCACGGCCCCGAGCTTCCGTCCGGGGGCTTGCGATGGCGAACAGCCGAGCTCCGGCCGCCTGGGGAAGGGCCGGGGGTGCCGGGGGGTGGGTGGCATCCCAGGTGCCCCGCTCAGAGGAGAGGGGCTCGCTGCAAATGTCATCAGGGCCTCGCTCGTTTCAGCCACATATGGTGGGTGGATTTAGGTGTCAAAAGCCGGCGAATTAGAAATGGTAATTGTCCGTCATTATGGGTGAAACGCGATCTATCACAACAACTGGAACATGTCTGGGCGCTAGCAAAAATAATTTGAATGATTAGCGATCATTATGGATGTCAAGCCGCGTCCATTAAGTTGTATGAAGAAATTATCCTTGACATACGAAATCAAACTACAAATACACAGGCCTGGCATTGAGAAGACCCTCCCTGCCGGGCCGCGGGAGGCCGGGAGCAGCCCCGCGGGGCGCTGCCAGGACTCGGGAGAGGCGCTGGGACTGCCTCGCTGCCGGGGCCGGGCCGCCGGGCGCTCCCTCCCCTCTGTCCGCAGCGGCCAGTGACGAGGGCTCTACCGCGAGCTTGCATGGCCCTGCTCACGGCGAGGGGACAGGCGCTCGATCGGCCAAGTAAGGTTTTGCAGGGAGTGGGAAGCAAGAAGCAGAGAAGCGGACGGGCTGCGTCAGCGATGGGAGGTTGTCCCGAGCAGCCAGCAGGCACCTCGCGGAGGTGCAGGAGAGAAAAGACGGGAAGAGCTTCTGAAATACGTCTTCTGCCAGGCACACTGCATCCGCCGTAGCTGCTCCTGTCCTTGGCATGAGGGGATGTCCGGGGATCCATTCCCCCGGTCCCGCGGGGGTGCAGTGGCCCTGGCCCCTCTGCGCTCTCCAGCCCACAGCCGCTCTCGCCCGCTCGCCCCCGCCGCGCCTGCCTGGCAGAGGGCTTTGCCACCCACTGAAAACGACATTCTTCCCGAAGCGATTTACAAGTAGTCTCCATGTTGCAAATCTTGCATATATTATTTTCTAAGATAAAAATGTCGGGATTTTCCTTTTAAAGTTCGCCCCGTACAGAGGGCTTGCAATAGATTTTTTTTTCTTGCACCTTCGTTTCTGTTCCTTCTTTGTGAAATAATTTGTTCGCAAAAACAAAGTGGTTATTTCAGTATCTTTTGGAGGTATTTTGGGTAAAACTATGTTATTTTGTTCCCACGAGCCATGACCTGACATGGACCTGTAAACACAACTTCCCAGTGGCCGCGAATCCACACAGCAAAAAGCAAAAGATCTTCTCGAAGACCGAGGAAACCCGTTTGTTTCTTCTAGACATTTATTTTTAATCCAGAAAGTTAGTGAAATTTCAGACAAATCAGAGGAACCTTCACGGTTATGTGACAAAATCACAGTCTGCACCCCTGCACAGTGGGGTTTGTAACTAGCGAATGAACACGTGTTCTTTTCTTGTTCTGGTCGCTGGGAAAACGCAGTGTGTCCATAGAAGTTTCCCCTTTGCCACCATTTTCATTTTTAACTGAATAAAGAGAATGGCGAATCGTTGTTAACACTACTACTACTACTACTATTACTACTACTACTACTACTACTACTATTATTATTATTATTGTTGTTGTTGTTGTTGTTGTTGTTGTTGTTGTTGTTGTTGTTATCAGTCAAGTAAAGACTATTTGTGTTATGTGAGTTCCGCCGTGGAGAACAGAGTGACAATGCCACCACCACGGTAAATCCGCGCACGACACGGAGGAAAACGTCTCCGCGGCTTCTCGGGGGTGTCTTGGGGGCTGCGCCACGCCGCCACCCCCCTGCCGCCGCCCGGTATCGCAGTAGAGTGCCAAATACGACCTGTCCCTCGCTTTCGCCTCCTGAGCAAAGAAGCCCGGCACAAACGCCGCCACCGAGTCCTAGCTCTGCCGACAGCCGGCAGAACCGCCTTTCCTCCCTCCCCTTCCAGCCTATCCAGCTTTATTCGTACAGTTTGCAAATCTGTATTATTCCCACAAAAGCCAAAAATAATATTAGTCCTCTCCATGCGCATTTCATCCCTAATTATCACTCGAGTCCTCTGCGACACAAAGCCTTTCTCTGGCCAGTTTAAGCGCAGCGCAGATCCTTGAACAAAGTGATTTACCCCGACCCGGGAGACAAACAGCGGGGGTTTCGCCGTCGGACGACTTTAACGGAGAGAGGATCACCGTAGCCGAGCGGAGTCCTCAGACCTCCGGAGCCGACAGGCAGATAGGGATCTGTAGCAGCGGGCAGAGATGTTTTTCAGAGCCGTCACCGCCTGCAGGATTTGCTTTCCCCACAGAGCAATTTAGGAAACAACGCCGTAACTCGCACCCCCCCGCCCCGAGCAGCGGCTCCTGTCCCGTGAGTGTTCGCCCCAACGCCGGCCCCGGCCTGGCGACCACTCCCCGGCCGCCCCTCTTCCCGGCCGTCGGCGCTCCTGCTCGCATCCTGATACCCTTCAGAGCCGGAAAGCTGAAAATCAGACCCGTCTTTGCCTTTCCACCCGTTTTATAGTTTTCTACCATTCTTGTTCGGTGTGGAGGCACTGTTTTACTTGTCAGTCGGCCGTGCATGAAAAGGCTGCGTGTGGCCTCCCTCCCATGCTTCTTTTCTTTTTTTCCCTTCCTTTTTATTTTTTTTTTTTAATAAAGAAAAATTGTTTGAAGTACCTATATATTTTTTATTATTATTAATGGTTTTGTCCCTACACTGGCGGGAAGGACATCCTTCACCAGTTCTGGTGGCTATCTGCATCCTTTTGGAGACAGGAAGTAGTCCCTGAGGGTCGCCTTCTGGGCCCCCTTCTGTCTCTGCCAGCACCGAGCCACTGCTGCGGCAGAGGCGAGACTTCCTTGGCTCAGTTTCTGTTTCAGCAGAGGATGTGTTGCTAGCCGCCATTAGTGTCCTTCGGGACCCCAACCGTGGCCTCTTTGCTACCGACTCAGATTTTAGGCAAGAAGCCACAGGTGCACCTGAGAATGCCAGAACGGCTTAACCTGCAGCTCTGCAGACACCACTCTCCCCTCTAATTTTTTTCAAGGATCACCCCGACTATCGCCAGCATCACTTGGAATGGTTAACACCTCTAGCAGCTCCGGAATGGCGCATCAGGCCTGGGGAAACACTGGAGAAAGAGCCGGGGATGGTTCTTCAGCCATCCCAAAGGCCTCGGACCGAGGAGTCAAATCCCTCATCCTCTGCCAGGGTTTTCCTCTGCGGGGCGTAGGACCTGTCTAGAAGGGGGTCAGGGAGGTGTCTGCGGCTATGGGTGGAGAAGGGTAGCCCTCGTCCCTGGTCTGCCCCAGGCAGCGCGACATCCCCCTCCCAGGCCGGCCCGGGCGTGAACTGGCCCTCTCTATCCGCTCCATCCCTCCCTTAAAAAAAACAACGAAAAAAACCCAAAACAAAACAAAAACCTTCACCACAAATATTAAACATGTTCTAGGAAAAGGACAAGCCCCACCTGCGGGTAAGAGTCTGCCCTCTCCCGCGGTCCCTCGACACGGAACCGGTCAGCCGCGGTGCGGAGCCGCCCCGGTGCGGGTTAATGCGGCTGCCAGGGAGCAGAGCGGGGCGGGGGTCCCGCAGGCGGCAGCCCTCGTGGGGCCGGAAGGTCCCAGACAGAACTTGCCGTCCCACCGGCGTCTCTGCTTGCCTCCGGAGGAGGGAGCGCTGTCCCGGAGCGGTGCGCTGTCCCGCCACTGACGGCCGTGACACTCGGTTGGGAAACGTGTCATTTACTCCCCGGCTGTCTTTGCTCCCCGGGTAATTATGTTGTTCCCCGCAGCAGCGGACAACGTGAAGGAACAGGCCGCTTTCTTCCGGCTTTCGGAGAGGTTGGGAGAAGTAATATCCCCGATTATGCGGCCGGGACAAAAAGACTTGCCCTTTATTTTTCCCATCACCTCAGGAAAAGCCTGGTTGCTCGATGAAACCACTATTGGCAGTGCCCTGGATCTCCAGAGGCCGCGGGGTCTGGCTTTCCGGCCGTCTGGAGGAGCACCCTTATCCTTGTCTTAGGAGCCCTCCCAGAGGAGCGGCTGCTCCGGCGGTTTGGAGCTGCAGACCCGGGAGAGCCGCTGGAAAGGCGGCCGGGATTCCCTGTGGTCCCGGCCCGGAGCCGCCCTCGGGGCGCGTCGCCGTCCTACTGACAGGAGAAGCGGAGCGGAAAGAAGCCTGCCAAAGCCTGCCGGGGAGAGGCCCTTAACCTCAGGCCACCTTTGGCCCCTGCTCCCGGGAGCCCCTGGGAGGCTGGGCAGGTGCTGCACTGCCGGGAGGGCTACCTGTGCCCCGGTATCTTCTACTGCTTCTCCTCATCCCGGGAAAGTGACGCTGATTTCTACCTGAGTATGTTAGTGTGTGTGTGTATGTACGCGGGGGGGGAAATCTGCGTGGTTTCCTGTTTTATTACCCTGCGAGTGAGCGGGAGATAGCTAAATATAGGCAGCCCCCCGGTTGCAGAGTTGGACTCTGTGACTGTGCGACTGTTTAATACACAAACACAAGCGCCAATGGAGACATATGCAAAGATATACACAATTTACATTACATTTCAACAATCGAATGTCTTGTAGCTGCGGTATTTCCCCCCTCTCCCTCTTGTCTTTGCAAGAATTTTTTTTTAAGACTAGAGCTTGTCCATGGTGAAATGGAAAATGACTCTCAAGGCCCCTGTATAGATTCGGGGTTCGTGAGAGAGGCCGAAATTGGGACACATTGTTAGGGAGATTATTTTTACTTTGCAGCCGTGTATGTGCGGATGAGGTGAATGAGTGTTTGAGTGTGTATGGAGAGCACATGTTAGAGCCTAGGTTTTGCTGATAACTTAAACGCCGATAATACAGAGTAATTCCTTTCACCTAGGTACAATTACATGCCTGTTACTGGGGATTTTGTCATTAAGAAAAGGTAAAGGACGCAGAGAGTTTGCTTTATATTTCAAAAATCAAAATTATAAAGAAAAACAGAAACAGAAACGCCTCAAATTCCGGAAAAAAACCCAGTTAAATTATCGATTAAATTTTCCTAATATCAAATGCTGACGTTTCTCAAATATCGGATTTTGTCAACATCAAAAGAAGACACTGTTGATGCATAAATATTTTATATTAAACACCAATATTAAAATTCTGGGCAACTTTACTCGAATCAGCTTTTCCAGCAACTTATATCTCGAGTAAAAAGCACATCAGTTTTATCTGATTAAAAGGAAAATAGTTTGACACTTTATTTTGAGTCTGTTACCCAGTGTTATAACCCGAGGAATCTAGAATAGCCATCGTTTCCCTTTTATATCAGAAGGTTCCCTAGAGCACTACATCCGTCAGCAAGCAGGAATCAAAATAATACAATACGGTGACCTACAGGGAAAAAAAAATAGGCTTAGAAATAATCTGCTCCCTCGAACAGAGAGCCCTATAGGAACAATAGCCGGCTTTGCCAAAAGCCGTCCCCGCCGGAGACAAAACCTCCGCTGATGCGAGCTGTCCCATCGAACCTGAGATGGGAGTCAGCGGCTCGGCGTCTTGTACGGGGCTAAAGGCAGAGAAACGTCCCCAGGGGCCAGCAAAAAGCAAACTGCGGGGCAGCAGTGGCACCTCTTTACCTCCCGAAGTGCATGAGAGCCCAGGTTCTGCCATCCAAAAGTTTCGTTTTCCCAGGAAGGAAAGTGTTGGGAATGTCGGGAGGAAATAGTTACAAAAACAAAACAAAAAAACCCAAACCAAACCAAACCAAAAAAAACCCCCAACAACAACAAAAAAAAAGATAAAAGAAAGAGACAGGAGCTTCGGGATCAGGCCAGATAAATGTCAGTCCTCCCACATCTGCCAAGGGACCGCTACATCTGGAGCACTCCTTTCGCCAAGTGGACCGCTGACGCGCCCGGCGAAGCAAAACCAAACCCAAAGCATTTCCCCCAGTGCCACGACGGCTGTCGGCTTTGGGAACATCCTGGGGGCTGGGGCAGCCCATGGGGAGCCACTGCTGCCCCTCTCCCTGCTGCTGTGTTCTGCTGGGGTGCCAGCCCGGGGACATCTAACCTGCGGGGTGCCCGAGCTTGGGGACAGCGAAATGACAGCAAGGGAGGGTCGGAGCGAGGGTTTGACACGGAAACAGCCCGGCTGCATCTTGGAGCTGCTAGCAAGCACAGCGGCCGGGAAGCGATGGGGCAGCAGGGGCTTCCTGCAAGTCACTCCGTGCCCGGGAGCCGCAGTGAAAGCCCGTGAGAACCAGCGGGAAAGGAAAGAAGTCGGCCGTGATGAAAAATCAGTGGCGCCCAGGCAACTCGGCCGCCTGTGAGCTTGATCTGGGCAGGGCTCCATCGGCGCGGAGAAGCAACTGCAGCCACCACCGGCTCCGATCGCGCCGAGCGCCACTTCCCGGCCCCGGCCCCCCTGGCGGAGCTGCCCATCCCATAGCAGGCTGCCCTCCCCTTCGGGCAGCGCTGCCCGAGGACCGCAGCCGACGGCGGGGATGAGCCGCCAGCACCGCGCCGAGGGCCCGGGGCCCGCAGCGGAGGCTTGGAGGTGATTCAGTCCAAGGAGGGAGGCTGCCCCAAGCGGCTATCGCGGTTGTGTCGGGACACAGACGGCCTCGGCAGTTTCGTCGAGGACTGCAAAGCCCCCCGTCGCAGCCCAATCCTGAGCTCGCGCCCCCGGTCTCCCCACCAGGCTCCAGCAGAGAAAAAACAATCCACCGACCCATGCACTTTTCCCGGCCGGGATCCGCCAAAGTTTTAAACCGGCGTGGCTCGCGGTAGAGGGGCCGCAGCCTGCACGGTGAGGCCACTATTGACAGGGAAAAGCGGTTCGAGGCCCCAGTGGCTCCTCCGACTGCACCACGTCCTCACCGCTCCGGGCAGCCGTAAATTCAGCCAGTGATCCCGGCTCTCCGGCAGACGAGGATCGCTACATCCGAGACAGGCGTTACCAAAGAAGTGATTAGGGCACCCGGCCAGAGCTCCTGGGCCTCCTCCGCCTCCCACTGAAGGAAAGGGGCATCAGCGCTGCACGGTGCAGCCGGGCAAGGCGGCCCAGACCTGCGCCAGGCCCCACGATCTGCACTGCCTGCCTCCGTGCAAGAGGGAAAAGGAGGCATGTGGTCTGAGCTACGGCCTGAGGTCTGCTGCAGGGGAAAAAAATATCGCTGAGAAAATCCGTGTGCGCTCTCAGGAACGACACAAGCAGCAGAGGTAAGTGTTAAACTAAAGTTTATAAATTAAAAAAGAACCAACAAAACAAGTACAGCGGGTAGCTTACAAACATTCACGATTCATTTGTAGTAAATAATCTAGTTGAGTGCACAGTGCCATTAAAAGAGAAATGGGGGGGGGGGGGGGGGAGAAAGAAGGGGAAAAAAAAGCAACAAGTTACCTTGGAAGAAAGAGACTGTAATTACATTGCTGAGCAGATCAGAAATCCCTGCCCCTGGAGGAGAGCTCTGCAGAAGAACTGTAAAAGGCACTGATGGTATTAAAGCTTCCCATTACATCGATTTCTTAAAAAGCCTGACTAGAAATATTCACATTGAATATAAAAATAATAACAACAACAACTTTAATACATCTGGAAAGTGCGAAAAATCCATAACTCCTCCCTCCCCGAACATGGAAAGATCTCAGGAAAAAAAGGAAAACAAGAAGTCAGGAGTTTCAATATGTCTCACCCTTTTGTGACATATTTATCCTTTGCCAGGGATCATGGAGTATAGGAATAACATGGGCAACAAGAGCAGGGGGGACCTGAAAGAGGTTTCCTTACATTCAGCACCATACAAGGCACACTCAGTTTGCAACAAGTTGGAAGACCAAGGACTCAGACGACAAAAATAATCTTCCTTACAATCCACTGAGGGAGTCCTTGATCTCTTTTGAGCTGCATTTGGTTTTGCGGGTTGTACTTTTTTTCCCTCTCCTTTGTTTTCTCTCTCTTTTTCTCCACACAAGATCGAGTCTCTACCGATCCGAAGCAAAATAAAACAAACAAACAAAAAGTCTACACCAAATACACTGACAACATGGATACCATGAACAAGTTGTGCCGAATCACAAGAGTCCTCGGCTGGTGGGGTGGGGACAGGGTGAGGGTCAGGGTGGGGGTGGCCGAGAAGTCCTACGTTGAAAGAGGAGAGGGTGAGGAACCATCCAAAAATAATTATAATAAAAATAATAATAAAATAATAATAAATACTGTCCAAGGCACTGAGAGCTGCAGCTGGGGCTCTGGACTTGAGAAGCTGAATGGATGGATTGATGGATGGGGGGGTGGCAGAGGGAAGACGGGTTTCCTGGCTGCCAGTGTGTATGGTGGGGGAGTCGGGGCCGGGGGGGTATGTATGTGTGCCTCTCACTGGGTGCCGGCAGCTGCGGCGCAGGTGGACAGAGCCCACCCGGGAAGGCAGTAGTAGGGGTAGTAGTAGGATGGCTGAAGGGAGAGCAGCGAGGGCGGCCGCAGCACCTCGCCGGGGTGGTACTGTCTCTGGTCGTCGCGCACCAGCACCTTGACGGCCACCTTCTTGGCGGCGGGAGCGGCGGCCAGGAGGTCGGCGGCCATCTGCCGCCGCTTGGTCTTGTAGCGCCGGTTCTGAAACCAGATCTTCACCTGCGTCTCGGTGAGCTTCAGCGAGGCGGCCAGGTCGGCCCGCTCGGGCCCCGACAAGTAGCGCTGGTGGTTGAAGCGCCGCTCCAGCTCGAAGACCTGCGCGTGGGAAAAAGCTGCGCGAGAGCGCTTCTTCCGCGGTTTCGGAGCCGCCGCCGCCTCCTCCTCCCCCGGCAGCAGATTGCCGCACTTGCCCGCTCCGTCCTCTTCCTCCGGGGGGCTGCGATCTGCGGGCAGGGCGAGAGCACGGCGGTCAGGGAAGGCAGGCACCGGGACAGCGGCATCCCCGCTCCTCGCGCGGCCCGCACCCGCGCACAGGCGGCCAGGTGCGCTCTCTGCGGCCACTCCGCAGCGACGGGGCGAGCGGAGAGCCCGCCAAGCAGCTGCCCGCCCCGTCGCCGGGACAGCCGCCGCCTGCAGCCGGGGCTTCTCGCTCTCCTTTTAGCGACGGGCGCCCTGGCAGGCTGCGGGCTCAGCCTGGCCAAAGGCCCTCCCCGATCCGCCCTCCCTCGCCCCGCGGGACGCATTTTGGGTTTTCTTTCCCTCCCCGGCACAACCGAGCCTGTCGCACAAGCGACTGTCGCCCTGGGGGGCGAGCGGAAAGCCACGATCATATCCCGCTCCCAGCCCTCCGGGTCCTTCCCGCCCTCCTCACGCGAGTGCGGAGGACCCGCCATCGGGGCCGCCCCTACCTGAGACGGCAGCCGACATCTCGCTGTCGCTGAGGCCCGAGGCGTCCCGCTCCGCCGCCTCCGGGGGCTGCGCCTCCTCCGCAGCCGGCCGCCCCCCGCCCGTGGCGTCCGTGAGGCGGGCGCTGCCACCGGCGCCCTCCTCCTCGGAGCGCCGCTCGCCCTCGGGGTCCTCGCTGAGCGCGGAGTCCGAGTCCCA
>JACBWW010000020.1:4184075-4240345 GCA_020086605.1 Lanius collurio
CCCCCGCGCGCCCCGCCCGCCCATTGGCTCCCGCCGCGGGGCGATGCGGCTCTGCGGGGCGCGCGCCGGGGCGCGCCGCCTCTTAACCCCTTGCGGCCCGCGGGGCACCCCCGCCGTCCCCGGCGCCCGCGGCTGAGGACACCCTCGAAGGGACCGTCCCTCTACATAGCAGAAGGCGGCGGCTTCCACCTGGAGAGTGTGGGATCATAGCTCAGAGGTGTTTCGGGTGTTTTCCCCCTCGCTGCGCCTCAGCAGAGCGCTGCAGCCTGGCGCCGGGGAAAGGTCCCTTCCCGACGGGAAAAGTCGAGGGGACAGGACCAACGCCGCAGTCTGGCGTGCATTGCTGCGTGCTGCTGGGGAAGAGCCTCGGAACTCGCTTATTTGGAGTCTGTCGGGGGCCGAGACGCCGCGCCGGTGCGGGGCTGTGAGCGCCCAAGCCCCCGGCCGTCCGCGCTGTCAGGGTAAACGCAAATCAGCCTCGGCCGGTTTTGAAAAATGCGCTTTTCACCATTGCGTTAGTTTAAAAATATGGTCGGGTTTATATTAAGTATGGTCTTCAGTTCATGGGGCTTTTAAAGCCCGTATTAGGAAAGCAATTTCTCGCAGATTAAACTCTTTTCCCTAAAGGATGCTTTGCCTAAAAGAAAACGGCCCTACATAAGAAGCTTTTGGAAATTATTACACGCACGTGAATTGTATATACGCGACTCATTGCCAAAACAACAATATGCCCCCAAGAATCATGCTTTTCTCTTTTTCAAATATTATTGGCATTCTTGGAACTAATAAAAATACCGTCAAGGGTATCGAGCAGGTACATGAGAAATGAAACGCCTGTGCTTCACGAACAGGGGTGTTTGGTGCTGGGAGAGCGTGCCAGCATAAGGAGATAAAGCATATAAGAAAGATACTCGCAAACCCGCTTTGCTCCATGAACTAAATTCCCAGGGCGTCACCGGGCTTCTCCACAGGCGTGTGGCCACCGCCAACATCTCCCTACTTGATCTCACTGAGATGAACCTCTGTTTGCAGTAGACTACGAAGCGACGATAATTGATTATCAACGACTCTGGCACGAATTAAATGTTTTCAATCATAATTCTTACCCCAAAACTAAATCAGTAAAATAAATAATCTCTCTTTCCTACACAGCACGAAGCAGAAGAGCACTTTTTCATGACTAAGCGAGAACTGGCTTTATCTTTCTGAACAAACTCAAACTGTTTTAATGACCTTGCTTGGACTCACCTTTTACCTAGGTATTTCCCAGGAAAGCTATCGCTTTGAATCGAAGACTTCGGTGTCACGATACACTAAGAAAATTTCCAAAGGGGATTTTTTAAGAGCTGGAGGTAAACAAGAAGCATCTAGAGAAGCTGAGAGAAATCCACTTACGAGAAGATACACAAGGGGCTAGGAAGAGTGTCCTGTATGAGTATTTTAAAGGCTGCTTAACAGCCAAGATATGAAATTTGGAACGTCGGAAGAGATGCGTGGCCTCAGACACGGGCACAGAGGAAGGGCTCCACTCTTCCAAGGAGGAAGGCTGGAGGTGCGGGTGGTGGGATTCGTGGTTTGGGTTGACGGCCAGAAAGGGGCTCAGGGCACGGCGGAGCTCCGGACAGGGAGTATCTTTTGTCGGGCTGTGTTCAGGTGCGGCAGAGCGCCGAGAGCGAGGCAAAGCAGGAGGCT
Source organism: Lanius collurio (assembly GCA_020086605.1). Lineage (NCBI taxonomy): Eukaryota > Metazoa > Chordata > Aves > Passeriformes > Laniidae > Lanius > Lanius collurio. The sequence goes on from JACBWW010000020.1 coordinate 4,185,768, forward strand.
GCCGGGGACCAGCGAGCTGCGGGGAGGAAGACGAACCGCTCTCCCGGTGCAGCCTCCCTCCGAGCTCCGGCACAGGGAGTTTCCAACCCACGAAGACCCTGATTTACAGAGTTTCGTGCCCAAGCTGTTGAAAATACCTGCAGATGGTTTACAGTGGCTGTAACTCTTTGCCAAGTTACTCAGGTATCCTATACGCACACACACGCACACACACATACTCTTCCTTTTCTTTTTTTCTTTCCTAATTTTTTTTTCTCCTCTGCCTCTCGGGCGATCTCTGCACCCTCTTTCCAATCAGAAAATCTCTGTTTGGAGGAGGAAATGCCTGGGGAAGAGGCCGGGAGGAGAGAGAGCGGCAGCGGGGGTAAGGCGCAGGGGAGCGGTGGAGGGAGGCCGGGCAGGGCCAGCGGGCCGGGGCCGTGGCGGCCGGGGGCCAGCTGGGTGGTCCTGCCTCGCCCGGCCCCCAGGCCCGCCGAGGAGACGAGCAGCGGGAGGGAGGGAAGGAAGGAGGGATGGATGGGGGGAGAGCTGCGGCCCGGCTTTGCACCGCGCTGGCCGCCCGGGAGAAGGGCTGGCAGCCGGCTCCGGCCGCGCTCCGCGGGGCAGCACCGCAGTGCGCGGCCTGCGGAGGGCACAGGCCCCCCTCCCAGCGTGTGAGGGAGAAACCGGGCGCAAACTCTCCTCGTTGAAAAAGGCTCGGAGGGGGCATGAGGACGCAGCGGTGCGGACAGTCGAGAGGCAGGGCAGCACCTGAAACGGGGATGTCTGAGGGGGCACGATTCCCACCTTGTCTCCACCCTTGACAAGGGCTGCGCACCTCCCATTCCTCACCGTCTGGAAGCGGCCAGAAGCCCTGCTACACCGTAGTATACCATAACACAGGGATCCGCCGTTTCACAGACGTGTATTACATTGCAGCGGGGTAAAGCCCGAACCCCGCCGTGCCGCACAGCTGCCTCTCCCCGCGCCCACCGAAGGCCCCCGGCTCTCTATCCCGGGAGCCCGGCTCCCTGCCCCTCTCCCTCCCGCTACCCAGCGGCGGAGCCTTCCCGGCCCTGCCGGCGGCCGGGCTGCCCCACCTAGAGGCGGCCTGGCCGCACTGCCCGGCCCCCGGCTCCGCTCGGGGCTGGGCTCGGGCCCCGCACTTACCGGGGCGCCCGTCGGGGCCGTGGTGACAGCGGGGCTGGGGCGGTCAGGGCGAAGAGACACGGGTGCCAAGGCACAGCCCCGGTGCCCAGTATCCAGTGACAAACCACTGCGTGAGCTGGACAGCTGGAGGGGACCCCGCCTGGCTGCAGTGTGAGGTGGCTTCTCTCAGCCACCGGAGCCGTTTTACTTGCCAGGTGAGAAGCAGCCCGCTCACAGAAGCACTGCACATGACATGTAGGGTGACGAAACGGGGAAAGATGTGTTCTGCTCATGGGCAGCTTGTGAAAGCCCTTTTATCACACGTGAAAGCACAAAGAAAGGTGGCTGCAAAACCTTAAAAAAGCCTTTGTATGGAGCACACACTTTGTACAGAATACATAATACTTTATAAAAAGACCCAGATGATCCCCTGAGTGGGAGTACATTGCACTGGGAAAAGGAAACGTTATAACTTTTCCTTCAGGGTAGGATTTGCCCAGCATGGGAAAATAATTAGTGGTGTAATCTCCATGTGCCAGTTCTGGGGCAGAGCCAAGCTAGCACAGTACCACTTCTGCCTTCCAAGCTCTTCTCAGCTCTGAGGCAGGCCAAGCAGTTTCATGGCCAGGGGCTACCACACATTGCAGCCCTCTTGGCAGCACCTCCCAGAGCCTGCATGGTGGTAGGTAATACTTTTGCCATACCTTATTAAAGGTGCTTTTTTTCCTAGATACAAGCTGTCTACCTGAACTAATTTGCCTCCCGATATACTCAGAGCAATGCAAATCCTTGCTGAGTCTCCTGCTGGGTCTTCCAGGGGCTTAGGTGGAAGATGGCAGTGGTACAAACAGTACTTCCTTCTGTAAGGAATTTTAATCCGTTGTAGGTAATGGGGAAGATTTCATTCATGGCTTTTACCTCAGCTGTGCTGCTCTCTGGCTGCGCAAAAAAAGCCACATAAACACGTCCTGGATGCTGGTTTTGCAGAAAAATCTTAGGTCATCTGCTATTAAAAAGGTTTTGACTCTATTTCTTGAATAATAACAATTTATTTCCAAAAAATGTAGCTTTATTTATTTCCAAAAAATAGGGGACAGCTGTACATCTCTAAACCCCATTCCTGTCAAGATTTCTCCATATATTTCATGAGGGACTTCATACAAGTAACTGCTGCAATATTCAGTCTCCAAATTCCTTTTTACAGTTGACATAAAAATCCTGTGTTGTTGCTGAGACATCAGCTGTAAGATGCTTCCAGACTTGAGTGAGAGAAGGATATACCTTCTACAACGAAGAGAAAAATTGGAATGATTTTTAGAATTCAACTGAATATGGGCAAATATAATGCTGACAATGCAAACTTTGTTCTCACTAACTTGACAACCTTTTAGCAAATTAACTCAGTAGGTTTCAATAGTTGCTTTACAATCTCCTTCTCTGCTCATATCCCTCATATGGGGAAAAACTCACATCCTTTAGGGCTGGGAGGCTCAAAAAAACCACTCCTATAGGACTTTACAACCAAGCTGAAAATAATGCTTGAATCTTGTTGTTTGCATATATACAGCGACACAATTTCCCCAGTTTTATTACTCAGAGATGCTGTTTGTGGGAAAACCAAACCAAATCTCCCTCTTGCTGCTTCATCTTTACACTAACAAGTGAAGGCTTGGCATGCAGAGTACCAATCATGAAAATAAACCTACCAACATTTCATTTCACTGCATGGCAGTTTCCCCTGAATTATTCCTCCTTGCAAGACCTTGAAAAGGAGAAGACATACGAGTTCTCTACCCACATCATGCTCCCAGGAAGGAGTGAAGCTGCGTGGTTGTCTCTGACAGTGCCAGGAGGTAACCAGCTCTGTACACACTGAGGATCCTGTCCCACAGTTGCCTTCAGGCACCACCAGCTTGTGAAATAAGCCTTCTCTTCGACTGGCTCCTTATTTCTATGCTAGGTTTCCTACTAAAGAAGTAAATGACTATATATTCCTCATTTTCTGATTAGTTACCTGTAGGATAACAATACAACCTGGATTAGATTAGCTTGTTTTACTAACAAAAACCAAATTAGCATGTGCAAATGGCCACATGCTTCTTACAGTCATTAATTAAGGCTTTTGCAGACCCTGTATTTAGTTTGTAATCTGTTTTATTTGCAGTTCCTGATAGAAAAATTGTAGTAGAAATAGATTGATATACTTATGTCATATATGTGTGAGTCATCCATACAGTGTATCTACTTGTTCTGAATTTTTCCTTATAATTTAGTAGAACATTTGAATGACTATTCACCATATTACAGTAGATGTGTTTGCTTTGTGCAAGTCCCTAGGCTTTTAAGAACACCTCTAGCACAGATTAATCATTTGATGTTTATTTGGTAGAAAATCACATGAAGTCCAGGTTTCCTTTAGCACTGCTCTTCCACCTATATAGAAGTAATAAACTTTCCTACTTTTTGTTTGAAATAGTTGAGCTCACTGTTCACATATTCTGGACGAACTTGGTAATTAAATCAATGGCTACATTGGGATAACATTTAAATATTTTTATTGCTTCTGACGCTTAGGTAAATCAAGTGAGCCTCTCAGGATACTGTTTACACTTCTAAAGTGATTTTACCTCTTTGTCTGAGTCACCTCTTCACTGATAGCAATAGTCAATAGTAATTTCATATTAATATTTCTATCTCTTTATTATTCATATCAGGAGTAGACACCTACAAAAGGTAGAATCTGGTAGTGTTTGGGACTTACCAGTTATAAATTTACACAGATCATTGATTACTCAAAAATTTCAGAATTTGCGATCAAGGACTCATTTGTTTCACATCCTACTCACACTGAATAGGAAGCCTAAACCATGGAGATAGGATGTGGCATTTCTGTGTGTGTTTTGGGTGGCCTCCTGCATGCGGTTCTTGCTGTTGGGATCCTGATCTGAGGAGCAGACCTGACTCAGGAGCTCCTGTACTGACTCAGGTGTCTCAAACGTGGTGTGTTGCAGAGATGAGAATTGTGGACTGTCTCTCCTGTTTTGGATCCAGGCCTATGTGATTGAGTTCCTGTGTCTGAAGGGCAATCAGAGGTGTAAGAGTACCAGCAGTTGCACAAGGTGGTGGGTCTGGTCCCCAGGAATGCCCATCAAGCTGCCCAGCAGAGAAGGAAGACAGGCAGTTTAGACCAAAAGTCTCAGTCCATGTGAGACTCGGTTCTTTGAAGGGACCCCTGCCTCTGTGAGAGCCTTGTGACACCTCTGGTGGAAAAAAGGCCCCCAACTCTACATGCTGTGTGACAGGGATCCTTGCCTGCAGCTGCCTTGCAAGCCCACAGTGCTGGCCTTGCCCAATAAGCTGTGGTGGAGCAGCCAAGCCAAGCAGTTTGAGCATGGAGAGCTTGGATCCAGCATTGAGATTATGAAGTTAGGGCAATTAGCAGGTTCACCGTGTGAGTTGTCTCCTCTGGCAATGATTTTGTATTTACAGTGACTGTATGTTTCTTCTGAACACAGCTTTTTCATTAAATCACCAAGTCTTTTGGCTTTCTCAGTAAGAATACAAATACTTACATAAACTTCACAAATAAATTAGTGACTCTGTTTTGTTCATCATACTTGCAGATTTAACTGGCTGCCTGAAAATCACGAACCAAAAAACCAAACATGACACCAGTTGTCTGCAGGCAATACAGGTTTTGTTCATATTATCTGAGTGTTTCTTAGAGGAAAGAGACTTTGAGTGTGCCAGTTGTGGGTGACTACAAATAAGCACCCTGTCTTGTCCTTATGATGCTCAGTTCTGTCCTCTCAGTATTTCTGTCTTCATTAGTATTTTTTTTTTTGCCTAATTTTAGATGTTCTGAATTATAGGTTGTCTCCTGAGTGGGTTCTCTGGGTATTCCTGTCATTGAAGTAACTATTTCTAGAATTTATTCTAGACATGTTTTGGGATTTACCTAACAGAAAAAAATATTAAGACAAGTTGATACCTTAGGTGACCAAGGTGACAGATGACAAAAACATGTAATATGACAAAAGCAGTTTGTATGCTACCCATTATATGAGCAAGTGTAAACAAGATGGTTGGAAAAGTATCCAGTACTAAAGGATTTCTGTGACTTAGTGGAAAACTCTTGTGATGTGAGTTGGACAGAATTGTAGGTAGACAAATCATCAGTTACGGGTTCCTTGGAAAACCAAGAAAATCCTTTTATTTCTCCAGGTTTTCCACAACAAAAGGATGCAGAAATATGTCTGCAAGTGAAATGGAGAAGTAGAGGAGTGCTGTCTGGAAAGAATGCTTCCAAGATGCCAAATTGTGATATCCTGCACTATGGATGAAGTTATTTTTGGCAGGACAAATGACAACTTTCTGCTCTCCCTGCTTTGGAGGGCGGGTAGTCTGTGGTGTATTTTGTGAGAGCTGATTAACTATGCCACACTTTTATCCATGTGCTCTTAGCATTCCAACCGTGTACAGGACCATAGTAAACTGCTGCCTGTAGGAAGAATTAAAACACAGTCTTTGTAGCTCTCAACTCTCATATCTCTGGAGGACTTCAGATTTGTCTATTTCTTTCACGCACTGTACACTTTGTGCAACACCTCTGTGTCAAAGACTGTTTTGCACCAGGTATGCTCCCCCATCAGGAAATAGAACTCAATAAAATTAAGTGTTATGCTTCATAGCTCCAAAAAGATGTCTGCAGTATAGACTTCTGCAAAAGAAGCAACAAAGCTGTTGTAGTCCAAGATCTTTGTTGATGCTTTGGTCTGGCTGACCAGAAATTCCAAATGTGGATGGTATATATGTCTATGGATCAGTCATGGATATCCATATCTCTGACTTTATCCATAGTTATCATGCAGGGGACAAAAATCTTCTAAAGGCAAAGGACCTTCATGTACAATAATATTTCTTACATAGGATTTAATTTATCTATTTTAGTGTCTCCTCGACAGCAAACTGTAACAAACCTCTGCAAGCATAAGGTGTGTTGCCCCTGAATCCCTGTGAGCTGTTGGCAGGCTCTGGAAGAGCAGCAGCATGCTGGAGGGAAGAGCGGACATCCTGCTGTCCGTGGAGGATAGGGAAGATCTTCCACCTTCCAGCCCCAAATGCCTTGCTCTTTGCACTGCATACAACCAGGTGCACCACTACAGCTCCTGGGGCTACTTTCTAATACATGGTGACTTCAGAAGCAGGCCTGGGCAGCTCAGGTACCTACCTTGGGATAAAGTAACAGCTGCTTCTACAGAGAACATATTAAATGTCAGAACACCTGGATAGTGAGACAGTGAGATCCTTTCAGTGAGGAGGAGGCAAGTCTAGCAGCTGCGGAACTGAAAAGACAAGCCAATGTCATGACAGGGATCTGTGCATTGTTTTGTTTGAATAGCCCTAACCCTTTGGACATGGTATGTGGTAGTGGTGCTTGTGAGCACCACAGTGCCACTCTCTTGAATTTAATAAACTTTTCAACATGAGTTGATTCTGAGACCCATGATAAGACCACGAATATATTGGGTTGTTGCTGGCTGTAGCTCACTTAGATACATATCCTTTGTAATATGACCAAGCACCTCGGCCCCAGCCGACATTGAAAAATCCCCTGTGCATTTTCTCCAAGAGGTAGAAAGTGTTAAATAATTTCCTTGAAGAACAGATTTTATTTTCCCACCTGCTGGCTCAGCTGCTTTTTGATGTTGGATCTGTCCCAGTTGTTGTTTGCTGCATCCTGGAAGCCTGAATGGTGACTCTAATCACATCAGAGTTGACTGAAAGAAATGAGGAATAAGGATGGCTAAGGAAAAGGAGATTATGATTGCTTTACGTGATATTTTCACAACTTCTCTCATCATATTAACTCTCACAGGCTAGTACAAATAAGGTAAAGGCCCCCTAGGTAAAGTCTAACCTGGTTCAATGTCAGTACATCCATGTACTTCTTCATCTGTAAAAATTCTTGGTCATGGCACAAAGTCTGAGAGGAGGGAAGAATGGAGCTGAAGAAAGGATTTTTTAAGAACTAAAAGGAGGACAAGGGCAAAGGGAGAGATAAGATATATATGTATGATTCAAGAGTATGCAACAAATTGATGAGAGAAAGGGAAAGGACAAGGGAAAGGATAAGGACAAGGGTCAGGGGAACTGAGATCTGAGGGATCCTATGAAAGAATTGAAGTGCATGGATGGGAACAAATGGACACTGAACAGTGAAAGACAGGTCAGGAGAGAAGTGAGGATGGTGGGAATTAGACTGGAAAAGTGTTAGGAAAAGGGGGCTGAAAAATGAGAGAAATGAGAAGGACCTAAGCAAGGAAGTAGAATGGAATGGAACAAATGGCTTGTATTAAACCACCCAATCCAATTCATTACACTTGAGAAAAAAATGTTGAAGGCACTGTTCCAGAATAAGTTTGGTGTGCCTATAAAGATAGACCCATGTTATATGGAATTTAATATTGCATCTGGAAACAAAACTCTGGGTGGATTTGGGCTTATGCATGGTATGCTACACAGCATTCTCATAGATGCAGAGTTGAAGAAAAGTGTTTCTGCTGGAAGTGATGAATCCTGCCTGTGCTGTGCAGAGTGGCTGCTCAGGAGGAGGTGGATGGGTGGCTCAGGATACCCAGGAGTGGTGGCCACAGGACCATCGCACACCAGCCCTCCTTGCTCCTCTCCCGAGCACTCGTGGGTCTTGCCTAACCTGCCCCAGGCTCTGGGCGCTCCAGCTGCAGGAAAGGGATCCTGCCTGTGCCTGCCTGTGTGCACCGTGCCCGCCGAGCTACCTGGCAGGCACCCGTTGCCATCTAGTGGCTATTGTAGGATTCTCTGAGCCGGGAGAGCAGTTCTTTTTCAACCACATTGCAACTCAGAAACTGATTTTCTAGAGAAGATTTGCACGATTTGCCCCCAGAGGCTCCTGAGTGACCAGCTCAGAAGCACAGGGTCTGATGCTTGGAGAGGAGAGTGGGCGTCCCTCTCTGTAGCACCCAGAGTTTGGCCTTGCTTTGCAATTAGACAGGTTATTCACCTGCCTTCTAGGTGTGCATTTTACAGAAGGAAAAGGCTGGGAAAGTCCCAAAAGCAGCCGAATGAGCCGTCAGCCCTGCTGGGCTGGCTCCCTTACTGGCAAATGGGAGCTCAGCAGCAGCGGGATCTTCACCTCTCACTTTTGGTGATTCTGGCCAGATGATTGGAATAGGCTGGAAGTTTTTTGTCATTATATTTTAGTATTTTGTCCCTTGCTGGATCCCAACCAGACCAAGACAAAATACTCTAGCTGCTGGACAAGCACAGAGCAAATATTGGTCCAATGGGTATGTTGCACTGGCTCCAGACCATTCCTCTCCCCTGGACCCTGAGAATTGAAGATATGATGCAGATGGACAGTTTGACTGATGCCCTGCAGTGAAAACAAAAGTAATTGGACTACCTTTCAGAGAGCTGCCAGTCACTTTCCATTTTTTTTTCCCTGAAGAAAAGACATGATAAATACTGAGAAAATTTGAGAAAGATGAGAAAAGAGGGAGAGGAGTGAAGGAATGAGATCTGTGAAGCACACCCTCTATTCACTGATGTCTTTGAACAATCCCTTCATCTCAAGAAAGCCAGTGGAAGAATCTTAAGAATTAGGAGAACTTGGAAAAGTGGAGTACCTACTGTCCCCATTATATTACTCTCTTGAAAGGGAGACCACTATGAAGGAATGGAAGAATTTTCCCTCTCTGTCTCATAGAGTGCCTCAATAGGGAACATCCCCACATCCTTTACTGTGGTAGCATCTCTTTGTGTTCACTCGTGATGGATTGTTCAGTTTTGGGTTATTGCCACTGGGGTATACAATCACCACAGCAAATAATATCCAATTGTACTTGAAGTACTTATCACTTACACACTGAGCATAGTCTTGTTTTATGAAGAAAAACTTCCCCAATTCTGAAAATACAACAGAACTGTATGAACATCCATCATGAGGTGATAGCAGTAACTGGACTGTATTTTGTTCATGCAAGAAAAATGGAGCTCATAATATGTGTGTACCCGCAAAGCTTCTTGCATATGTGTCCTGGTTTTGAGGCAAATTCAGAGGAAAACATCTGAAATGAACATATCCTCTAATAGAAGGCAGATTTCAGCAGCCCCTCCCCCACCAGGTTCAGAAAGAAATTCCTTAGAGGAAAATGAAAAAACTATTTATTTAACAAGCAGGGTGCATGCAAGCACCAAAAAAAGAGAATGAATAATGCTAAATAATGAAACCTCTCACTGTGGAGAAAACCTGAGTCCTTTCTGTAGAGGCAGCTTTGCTCTCTCTGGAGCTGGGGTGCAGCTTGGGTGCCCTGCCCTAGGCTGAGGTGTAAGGCTTCCTGGTCATGGTCTAGTATAACTGAACAGCCCAGAAGAAAAGAAGCCAAAGTCCCAGGGAAAGACTTTCTTGCCTTAGCTAGCAGGCTAGCTACAAAAGCAAAGAATTTTATCTCTCTGTCTCTCTCCTGAGAAACAGAGCTGAAAGTCGGGAAAGAGCAGGAAAGTCCTTTTCTCTACTACGCCACAGCGAGTTTTCTGTGTTTTTGAATGTGAGCTGCCAAAAGAATCCCACCGGCTTCCCCTGCCCTCTCTTAAAGGTACAGAAAGGCACAGGATTCATGCATAGAGCCAGCAATAGGGGATGCAGCATCATAAAGTCACCCCAAAACCATGTGTTACATGGCACAGCTGCCTTTCTTCTTTCTTGGGCACACTTGAAGACGATCCTTGTGTCTCCAGGCTAAGGCAAACCAATGTATAGCTGCAAAGCATGACTGCAGGGCAAAAATCTGAAGCTGTTGTATGAAAAAATCTCCCCACCAAAGATGTTTTATAATGAAAAATCCCCCACCTTTCTATATTTTTTTTTTTAATGCAGAATTCCTTCTTTTTTTATATATGTTTACTTGAAAATAGAAGAAAACTTTGCTTTATGCTTCTGCCTAAATTGATGACTTCATGCTGTCCTGCCTTGTCTCAGTTTAAGACAAGTTTAGGAGGAAAATGCTCAGGAATGAGCATCTCTCCCAAAGTCAGGGTTTTGTCATTCCCTCCCCCACCAATGCAAAAGGAATTTCTTGGATGAAAATGAAAAAAACTATTTATTTAACAAACAAAGTGCCCACAAGACACAGGAAAAAATGAATAATGTTAGATATTAAACCTCCTCAATGCAGAGAAAGGTGGTGGATTTGGAGTTCCCTCTATAGCTGACTCAGTCCCTCCCGAGGTCCAAGGATGGGATGTGGCGTCCCTGCAGCCTCGCTGCTGGTCCATGGGGTCCGATGGTCTGGTTCTCAGATCACAGCCAGGCCCAACAGCTCCAGAAGAGGAAGGTGTTCTGGAGGATTACGGTGGTCAGTGCTGGGAAAATTTCTTGCCTGAGCTAACAGGCTAGCTAAAGGCAAGAATGAGCTGCCTCGGCTCTGCGGCAGTGAGAACACAAGGAGTGTGTGTGAGTCCCTGAACACAAACCACGCTGAAGAATTTGCTTGGCATCCCCCCCTTTCCTCAGACCCAGCTTAAAGCTGCGGGACCCATTTCTGGGTGTAAAGCAGATGATAGAGGAATACAGCATTATAATAAAATCACCCCAAGACATGCCTTTTCTCTTTTTTTTTTGTTTTTCAGTGGGAAAGAAGGAAGGAAAATGTATGAGCCATGAAAGCTGAGAACGAAACCAGCTTTGATCTTTGAGAACAGAAATGTAACAAAACTAGATCAAGCAAAATGCAAGTCTTAAGGGAGTAGAACCCTGCTCTAAAGAGATATGGTTTTACAGGGAATAAAAGGCACAAATTGCAACAGATAATTTCAGGTTAGAAAAAAATTATTTAAATCTAATCAGCAACAAGAGTTGGGTGGCATGGGGGTGGTGTGTGTGTGTTTTGTCATCGCTGGGTAGCTGTATTATCTGGTTAGACATCACATGCTTTGAACAACCTGGAGCAACCTGCCCAGTGGATCAGTGAGCCTTTTCCTTCCCCCACGAGAGTGGCTATCCTGTGGCTGACTTCCAGAGGTGTTGGTGCAAAACCTTCATAAAGAAATGAACCAACTTCTCACAGCATCCAGCCCCCTCTCTGTCTGTCCCGTTCCACCCAGCACTGTAGGCAGAAAGGCTACAACCTCCAGGGCCTCCCTGGGCTCTGTGGCCCTTCATGTTCATATCTGGTGGCTCCTCTTTTCCAATTTCATGCCAGTCTCTGTCCTTGGGCCCTCCTCTGATCCAGAAAAGAAGGTGGCATCTCACTGGGAGTGAATGAGTACCATTTTACTTTGATTAGACCTTCCCCAAGAGGGTATTTCCTGTGATTGAGGGCCACATAGAGTTCTAGGGTCAAAATTAGTTGAAAGAAGTTTTATCATAAGTTTTACTTCTTTTTCAAAAAAATGTGGCCTATTTTGCCTATTTACTTAGCCTGAAAAATCCTGAATAAATAGAGTTAAATAAGCACTATATTACTGAGCAATTCTTAGCTCTTGTTTATATAAAAAGAGTAGAGTGAACCTATCATTGTCTGAAAGGAAGGTCACATTCCAGATCTCTGCTTGCTTTGGGCACCAAAGCGGGAATGACTATTTAATTTTAACATTTTCAAGTTTATATACTGGAACTGATGCTGGAGTATCATGAATGTGATCACAGAGCATTTTTATTTCATGTATTCCTCTTTACTCATTCATTTTAATATATGTTGACTTATATAAATCATTTCACAGCATGTGTGACAGGTTACAATGAAATCTAGAAAAGAAAAGAACATCACTGGTGGGCTGAGTTGTCTGGTTGACAGTAGGACTGATAGCTTTGATACTCCTCTGTTATTCATCCTCAGTACATGTACAGAGGTACAGCCAGTGCCTGTGCTGTCTGGCTGTGTGATCAGCAAAGGAGCTGTGTGTAAAAATACGGCTCAATTTTGGCTATTCATGTGGTTTGCAAGGGTCTAAATTATTCTGAAATATCTTACATAGCTTTTTCTACTTCACCTATATTCCCACCAGCTAGTTTAGAGCTGCATTTTGTGTATAGCTTAGCTGGAGCCGTGTGTAAGCATTGTCCTTCCACGAGGAAAAGCCCCAAATGGAGATCACCAGGACTGCAGCAGGTACTTGATCTCCAAACTGAACTGACAGAAAGGTTTATGTTTCACCAATGGAAAGAACAGTTATTTTCAGTGTATTTGGTGACATTAGGGATCAGGGCTCTGAGACAGTTTTTCTGCATTTCAGGGGACCTCAGCTTGCTGATATGAGATCTTGATAGTGAGGGCAGAGATGTACGCCTTTCAATTGCCAGTACAACTTGTTGTCAACCCTAAACAAATACACAAAATAAAAAATAAAACCTCATTCTTGGTGATGCATTTTCTTTTCTAGAAATATTTCATTTTTAATAACCTTCACTTCAGCTGTTTCCCACCTGATCTAGTTGAAGTTGTCCCTGCTCATTGCAGGAGGTTCAACTAGTTGATCTCTAAATGTCTCTTCCAACCCAAACTATGGTTCCTTGATTCCATGAAAACTGAGCTGGTCTGGCCTAGACTATATTTCTAGAAAGCAGCAAAAGAAGAATTTCCACAATGCAGAGGCCACAGAAAAAACAGAGGCCTGTGATAATAAAAGGATTTGTATTAATAATAATTACTATTGTGGTATGTTCCTTGGAGGCAGATATGCATTGCGTGTCACACCGCCTTAGCAGGAATCCTTCATGGTGCTTGGGGAAGCAGCCTGCCCAACCAGGTGTCTGGTGAGATGTTGGGCAAACAAATCTCCAAAGTCTGTTTAACACCTAACTTGGGTGGAAGGGGATGCCTCCTCTTGTTCAAGGGCCTCAGTCAGGAAGTATACCTTGAAATTAAAGGCCTAAACATTTATTTTTGACAAGCATTGAACGAGATGGTGGTACACATATGCCCTTAACATCCTTTTCCTCAATATTTCATGGAGTGGGACAGTCAGCTGCAATGTGGACAGTGAGCCCTGCTCCCTTAGCTGCTGCTTCAGCAAGGAGGGCATGCCATGGAATGTGAAATATCCTAACAGGAGAGAAAGTAGCACTCATTGTTGGATATCCTACAGCCTTGTCTGGTGGAGATGTGTGAGTTTAAGTTCCACACACCTGTCCTTGAGGAGCTACAGGCCAGTGCTGTCAGCTGTCAGGACAGCTTCTTCAGCCTTGTAGATTGCATCTGAGGAGCTAAGTCTAACACTACAGGAATCTCTGATGCTTCATTTGGATTCCTAACTTCTTCAGGGAGTCAGCTGGCCTAAATTCAGATGTTTCAACAGTAGGTACAGTTGAATCTTTAAGCACAGACTCAACATTTACATCAGTTTTTAAAATGGGGCACCAGTAGCTGAAGTACCCCATAAAATCTTGTCCTGTGGCAGAATTTGAAGCACTCCACTAGGAGAGAACCTGTCACACCCCTTCAAGCCATTTCTCTGTTAAACTACCTGCACTGCTGAGAAGTGGCACAGCATATTGCAGCTAGTCTAAATTAGTCTGGCTTCAGCTTTCTAAAACCTCTTGATGATGATCTCTTCCTGGTGTATGGTAGATGGCAAGGATCCCTGAACAGTTGGATAATCCATCCTTCTTGCAAGAAGCTGCTTTGTTTCGTCACTAGGGAGGATAAACTCCACAAATTACCCCACTGTTCACTTAAACATCAATTACCCATACAGGGGTACCATAAATGCATAGGAGAGCTAATGGTGCACCTGGATGACCAACATAAGGGAACTCAAATCCATGGCTCAATGGGAAGGTGATTTCACAGTCCCTCTCTGCCACATGGACATCTCCTTTGTCCGGGCAGCAGTATTTGCCCAGCTCCATAAGCAGCTGGTGTAGTAAACTGATCCCATTAAAAACTCATCTGCAGTTTTGTTTTGTAGAGGTAATTTCAAGCTCCCTGATGCAGCAGTCTGTGACTGTACAACACTGGCATGGAGGAAGGCACTGGCCAAGGGGCAGAAAAGGGAAGGAGAAAAGTGCCTTGCAGTCACAGCCTGACCATGCAACCCCACCCCAGGCTAATTAATTGCACAGTCAGTGCCAAAAATCTATTCCTGCCCTACTAAGTTACAGCCATCTCAAATCATATTTTTCTTCCCCGATTGTTTGGCAAGAGTGTTATGTTCCTAACTTTAAATACAGCTATCTAGGGACTCCCAGCTAGACATTTGTTTTTATTATGTTTTTCTTTTGGACTTTATTCACAAAGCCAGCAAGGATAACTAAAAAGCCGAGATTTGAAAGAGGAAGGGGGTTTAAATGAGAAATACCCCTTCAAGGAATTTTGGTGAAACATCTTGAAACAGAGACCAGAATGGAGATAGTATTTCCTTGGTATTTAAACTTCCATGTTTTAGTAGAAAAAACCCCACCCTGTTGGAAACAGACTCCAGATTTTTGAGAAGCTGATGGAAGTAATGGAGTGTGACATACATAGCTGGGACAAGGAATATACTGGAAGAAGCAAGCACAGCATCTTTAAGAAGTTGCCAAGACCTGCAGAAGGCTGATATGGGCAATTTCCTCTGAACTGAAGCTACAAGCAAATGAAATAGCAAGAATATTGTTGAAATTGAAGGTATCAATCTTCTGAGCTGTATACAAAATGAATGAGCAGGCAATTATGAGGATACTGGAGTTACCAAGAATTTGGAGTTAGGTGTATGCTGTATGAATCTCCAGTAACCTTTGTCAAGATGGTCCCACTAAATCTTAAAACAGAAAATTTTAATGGGAAGAGAACAAAAGTATACCTGTTACTACTCTTTTCAATATAAGCAGGTACAGCTTGAAGGAAAGGAAACACTGCTTTGGAATAGTCTGTAAAATCACTCAGTGCATCCCAGATTCAGGGCAGCAACTCTCTCTCTTCAGACCAGTGACACTCAGCGTCACAGAGGTGCCACTACCTCTTCCCAAAGCAAGGGAGTACTGAAAGTCTGGGGTGGCAAATGATCTTTTCCTAATGCAGAACTTGATACAGGTATCAGATTTTGGCCACTTTTAGTGTAGACACCAAGCCTGGTGTTGGACTTGCATCACAGTGGACACCTGCTGATTGTCACTATGAATGGGAGCACGTGCTGCTCTTGGTTGCCAAGTTTTATGGGACAAATTTTTACTGAGTTTCTGGAGAGATTAAAGCACCTCAGGACCTTATGCAGCCTCTGAGGGATTGGGGCCAGAGCTTGTTCTGCATAGGATGGTCTTGGAACACAGGATGAGAGAGAAGAAACAGTAGATGCGTATTTGGGATGGATGTCACAGACTAACCACTGCCTCCCTCAGGAGAGAAGTAAATGTGTTACTAGAGAAGCTGTTGGAATAGAAAACGGAGGCACTCAGAGATCTGCCAGCATCAGCAGAAACCTTGCCCCAGCTGCTGAGTGCACCTACTGAATTTGGATCAGGCTCTAGAGGGAAATTTCACCAGTTGCAAGACTTACAAGCTTGCCAGACCCCATCTAAAAATGAAAACTGCAAACTTGTGACTCTTGAGGGACTCTTGAGCTGGCTTTAAAAAAACCCACCACAAAGAAAAACAACTGAATAAAATCCATTTGTGTAATTTAAAATCTGTATAGTACATAACGCCATAGAATTTCAAGTTGAAGACAGTTAAGAGGTGTAAATAGCCTCTAAGTAGAATGCACTAGAAATATGAAGAGATCCTGACAGCCAGCCAGCTGGGAACACAGGGAGCCAAGGTATGGACACAAGACTCAAGGTCCTGTTCTGTAAAACTCAGCAGGAGGAGTTGAACTCCATCTTCCACCAGCACATCTCTGGTTCACTCAATATTTTAATATTCAGAGAAATGAAGTTGTTCCAAGAGAGGGAAATGGAAGAAAAAACAGCCACTAAAACATAAAAACCAGCCAAGCGGTTTAGAAATTTACTGGGATTGCAGCCTAGCCCTGTTACTGCACCAAATAGCCCTGAGCAGATCTCTCCACAAAATACTTTCAGGACATTCTGTTTCATCACAGTGCAGAACAGTATTTTTCTCCTGCCCTCTAAATTTGCATGGGCTAGGAAAGTATACCTATATATGTACATATATGTATACTTTATACATATGTCAAGATTCAAGGTGGACTACAAGCCTAACTTCTGAACAAGATGGGCGTGTCTGATGGTGACAAAAGATAGTCTTCTTCACCTTCTCCCTCCCCCACTGCACAACTGTCTTTGATGGGCAATATGATATCCAAGATGAAAACCAGGTGGGAATTGCAGGGCAAACTGTCACATAAGGAGATAAAATCCTAAAGTAGCTCCAGAGGTGCTTTATGCTCTTGTAACTGTGCATTCTGCAAGGCCAAAGCTCCTCCTGCTCATATATAACCCTTTAGATTGTCTTACATTGGCAATATTTAGACACTGTATCAGCAATAAATCCAGTCATAATCACCCACATAATCACTGTCAGACTTCTCATGCCCGAGTCTTCTCTCTACTACTCTGCCACACTGCGACTCCTGCTGCACACAAGGAAAACTGATTCTTCTTCCCCTCCACATCTTGTGCTCAGAAGGGCTCTCAGAGACAGAAGGTACAAAAGAATTGGAAACTGTAAACAGTCATAGAATGGTGAGGGTTGGAGAAGATCTCCAAGATCAGAGTGCAACCCTTGATCAAACACCACCCTGTGAACCCAACCACAGCACTCAGTGACATGTGCAGTCATTCCTGCAACAGTTCCAGGGATGGCGACTTCACCACCTCCCTGGGCCGCCTGTTCTATGCTTAGCCACCCTTTCAGTGCATAAACTCTTCTGTCCAGCTTGAACCTCTCAAGTTTTGCTTAACTACAGCAGACCAGTACTGGCCCTGTAAAGTATAAAAGTAATTTAGATGCCACTTTGAAACAACTAAGCAAAAAAATGAAGAAAATTCCCAGTATGGATTGAAAGTGACATGGCCCAGCAAAAATGTCATATTTTGTTGATAAGAAAGAAGCTGGCAGCAAGTGAAATGTGCATCAGCTGAAAGTTTATAGAACTGGCAGTTTTTACCCTCCCTTTTAGTAGCTGTCCTGTAGAAAGATAACTCCTTTAATGCCTTCACATCACAGAAGAATTTAATCAATGATCAAAGATACATTGCATAGACAAGAAGATGTCCCCAAATGTTATTCCTAGATGTTATCCATCTCTAGGGGGAAGCACAGTAGACCACCTCCTAGGAGCTCAGCTTTGAGAGACTGACACTGATCTTCAGAGCTGTTTTTCTACTGAGATAATCAGACAAGAGAGAGTCAAAAGGATCTGACAAGCTGGAGCTTTGTCAATCACTACAATCCATCAGAAGAGCTGTGCCTGTGAAACAGGCAAATATGAACTGTCCTGGGGCAGGACAGGTAATACCAGCAGAAAGAGTAAATGACAATAACGTACACTGCAGTGGGGAGGCTTCCTTAGGAGCCTCCTGAGCAATCTCACTACTGAATTCATGTGAAGGGAACAAACAGGCGCAGGGGAGGACTCCACCTAAGGTCTGGAAAGCACTCATGGAAAAACAAGCATTTCAGCCTGTTTAGCCTTACAGAACAAAGGCTGAGACAAAATGTACAACTTTGGTCTATGCATACTACAAGGAACAAAGGGAAAAAACAACCAGAAAAAAGGAAAGGTTCAACCTATCCTACAACTGTACATAAACAGTATTAGCAATATATAGGAATATATCAAAAACAGTATGTTAGCAAGGTATGTACTAATATGGCAGCTGAGTTACGGTAGACAGTAAAAGGAGTTAATTTTCAGAGCAAAGATATTTTCTTCTTTCAGACTAATTTGCTTAGAAAAGCATTATGTGTGCACTTGCTTTTGCAGTGAACTGAGGCAGGTGAACAGTTACACACTTTCCCCACTGTTTTACATACCTAAAATACAAGCACTCGTGAACATTTTTTAAAGGAACTAACCAGGTAAAGCTTATAGACATGACTCCAATCAGACACATTTGTAAAGACAAGTTCCACAGTAAAACAATTAAAGGAAAACAAAATAAGGCAACTCAGATTTTTGGCAAACATTTTATATTTTTTTATATAAAAATCTCAGTAAGAAACCTAGCAGAATATCTGACGGAAACATCTGCCTTACAACAAGTTCAAAAAAAAACTCACAAAAAAAAAAAAAGAGAAATAAAGAAAAAAAAAAGTAAAATTCCAACCCCCAAAATCTTTTTTTAATTATAAACCAGAATATCAACAAAACACTTAAAATAATCTCAGATTGTTTGGCAATTCATCACATCATAACAAGAGACACATTTGATCATAAGAAAAGTTTAACTTTATATACAACTTCACTTGAACATTTGCTCTTACCAGAGTTAATATACATTAAAAAAAGATTCTGGCAATAATACCAGCTTCTATTTTTAATACCTGTGTATAAAATGTAACATAAAATGCTGAAGCTCTATAGTTAGGAGAAGTGACATTTGATTTCAATGGGTCCCTCTGTTGAAAAAGATAAATACTGAAAGAACAGGTGTATAGTTGCAAAACAAAACTGTTCCATTTTAGGGTGGTATTGGTTGACTGTGAATAAATCTAACCTATTACTATTTATTTCTTGAAGTTGGTAGTAAATTTACAAGTGAAAATATAATCTAGTAAGATTACATTTTAAATGTCATACTTTGTCACAAATGTGAACAGAAAGGAGCCAAGTCCCTTTCACTATGCTAAACTACTTTAACGCATGCGAGAAAAATACTTTACCAACTGTCTGAGCATATTTTAGAGAACTTCAGATTTTAGACAGCCCTGGGGGAGTGGAGGGGAAGTTTCCTACTGACATCTGCATAGAATGTAAAATATATAATTAAAAAACCCTAAGTATATACTAAAGTTTACAGACCAATGCTTTCCATATAATAAATAAAATGTCCATCATTGATTAGATTCATACACAGAGTAAAATACAACCTATTTTTACAAGTTTATGTACAAAGTATATTAATAGGCACGTGGGCGCCTTATGGGTTGGAAGCATCTGCATTAGCATGTCACATTGGAAAACTCCAACTTTCCAAGTCAGTGATAAAATATATAACTACTTTGTTTTTCATTCAGATACAAAGTAAACTTATTTTTCATCTGAAATAAATGTACATAATATTCTGTATAAACAATAGTTTATAAAGCTGTTTAAAATGTAACTTAAAAGTACTGCATTGTTAAACTTAGAGCTCTGAAACAAGCACGTGCAAATCCCTTTGCTTTAAAAAAAATAGAAGCACAGATGTTTGTTTTCCTTTTGACTCTTCCAAGAACAGTACTGGCTGGTAAAGATTATCGTTTTGCTTTCTTTACTGGCGTCTCCTCTGTTTTCTGCTGGCCTTTTCTCCGTACCACTGTTGGGCTGTCCTCCCTTTTACGCTTGGCAGACTGCACCTTTAACCTGAAAAGCACATTAATAATTACTTTCACAATGGCAGAGCCTGTAAAACAAAGAGTGGTCAGACACAATTCTGTTCAGAGGGCAGGGCTAAATTGTCCATCACTGCTGAACTACAAGGATATATTATATAAAAGCTTACTACTAGAACACACTTCTTAACAGGATATGGGGTATTATTTCGTATGTTGGAGAGTGCTCCATATGTAGAATCTGGGGCTTGAATTCTCCTTCTTCCTTCTGTTTCTCTGGAAAGGTTTGTGGATGTAGAACAGAACATAATGGCCTTCATTACCCTGTCTGTACCATGTCTGACAAAGACAGAATAGCAGCAATAGTGTCTCAAGCCCTGCATACACAAGGGGGAGTAAAGGGCAGACATCACATACCCTTACCCAGTGCACTCACCCATCTATATGCTCACCACATTTCAGCTGCAACTAATTGTAAGTGGGCTTAAACTCTTGGCCATTCCTAACCACCCAAAATAATGGAGCTGAGATGAACTGTGAGAGCCTTCAGAGCACAATGCACACATTGCCCAGGTTCAGCCTGAAGACACTGACACGTTTCAGAGAGGACAACAGCTACACGTGTTTGGCATACAACACATTGTACAGGTAAACTACAAGAGGCAGAGCAACTGTTCACATTTGTTACTTATTCCCTTGGGATTCTGCATGGTGATCTCAGCTTTACAAATTAAAGGGTATACCAGGAGAGGAGAGAAAGGGAAACATATTCAAAACTCGGTCTAAGAGCTCTAGGAGTTTCTCCTCTTTCTATCAGCTGATCTTAGATCTTTGAAGCATTAGAATCATATAATTGTATTTAGCTTTAACCTAAATGACCGATGCTCTTATCCCCCCACCCAGGAAAGAATCACAGCTGAAGTTAAAATACCATATAAACAGCATTTTCACATTCTCCCAAGAGGTTTCCAAGGATATAAAGAAAAAAAATCTAGCCTTCCAAATGTCAAATAAAGGAAGAATAAGAAAAAATGTAAACAGAAGAAAATCCTTTAAAAGCTTTTATATATCACAAAAGAACTGAACAAAACTAGTCTGCTGTTCAGATTTTGAAACAGTATGTTACATATAAGGAAAGGATCACTGTAGTGGCTTCCAAAACAAATACTCAAAGCAGATTCAACTTTAATACTTACTGTGTCAATGGAGGAGATTTATTAATTTTTGTATCGCTTGAAGGTCTTTTTTTAGCTGCTAGCTTCTTTCGTTTTCTAGGAGAAACTGAACTTGGACTGCTGCCTTTAGAAGTTGCACGTGTGGTTGGCTTGCTTGGCTGTTTTCTGTAATACAAAAGAATGATGAATTTATATATAAGAAAATACTTTTACCAAGTCACTTTCTTCTTGCATTCCAAGTGAAGATAATTAAGATTGCATACTATTTGCAACAAGTAAATCAAAGTTGCTAAAAGAAACAGTGAAAAAAATGTATCTGCCTGCTTAAAGACACAATGCAATGCCAAGCTGTGCATTTTCATATCAAATGTAGAATCAAAAGGCTACTTTACTGACAATATTTGCTATTTAACAAAAAAACCCCAAAAAACCCATTCCAAATCTGCAATAATTTTTGTACCTAAGTGTCCATGTTTAAAAGAATATCTTGTAGTATGAACTTACTCATATAAGCTTTGGTACTCACAAGTTCAGGAACATGAAAAACCAGTTATTGGCAATTAATTTAATAGTTTAGAAAACAGGTGACTTAAGTCAGAGAAATCCAGCAATGCTGAAAATGAAGAAGCAGCCCCTTCCACAAAATTATTTCTAAATGCTACTTACAAAATGCAGACTGTAAGCAGCACCTTAAGGTAAAGATGCTTTGTTGCAATCAGAGCTAGAAAGGTATCATTGGAAATCTGAGACACAACCCCAAATCTATAAAAAACAGATGTTTCCACAAGAAAACAGAATAAACCCACAAATACCTAAATCTTTATTGCAACTTTAGATTTAACAATTAAGTGAGACTAAAAGAAGTCCCTTTGCCTTCACCAAAACAAAACTGTTGTTTACTAAGTGGTGGTGGTAAACCTTCACAGTTTTTATGTAAATCAAGAATCGTGTAATTACTTTTAGATTCAGTTCTGAAATTATCAGTTCAAGAGCACTGTGCGAATTGTGCTTCAAGTACTGCCCAAAGGCTAACATATAATATACACAATATAACATATAGTCTCATTAGGAGTGAAGTAAATATGATCAATTGAAAGTAATCTCACCACCAACATAAAAAAAACCCTGAACTCCAATTATCTTCTGAAGGACAGCAACATAAATCAAAACTTCCACAATAAGATCAAGAGGATGAGCTCTGCTAGCATTCAGTTTGCCCACAAAAAGGCAGACCTGTGCTAAGGCAGATGAAGAAGGGCTTCCTGAAAACAGAGCTCTTGCTACTACACATCTTTTGCAGCAAGATTGCTCTCCAAGCTTGCAGATCATCATACTAGAAATTAAATCCTCCAGTACTGCAGATTCACAAATTTAACTGGGACAGTACTTAAAGACACCAACGGGGTAATTATACTTTCACCTTGTTCCAACACCAAATATCAAATGGTGAATGTACAGTCAATACAGATGTCCCCTTTTACCCATCAGAACCAAGCATCCTTAGACTCAAATTCTAGTGAGTCATCACTAGGATGAAGAGCACCAACAGGATCAATTCTTCCCTTGTTACATATTCAATATGCTTTTTGAGACCCTAACAGTTCCCCCCACCTCACTTTTTGTCTCTTCATCCCTAGAAAAGTGGTAATAGAATTAAAATCAAAATTTCTTGGGAAGCTCTTATGAATTTAAAGCAAATAAACAGAAAAAGGCAAAAAAAGGAAGTAATAACCTCTTCTGTGCAACACAACCAAGAAAAATGTAGAAAAAAGCTTGTTATTGGAGTCTCCACAGTTACCTTTGAGCCTCTAATCTTGTGGCTGATCTAGTTGTGGCCCCAGAATGTGCATCATCATCTTCCTCACCGTCCTCTTCCTCACCTTCCTCTTGCTCTTTTAGTTCATCCTCAGAAGATGTTAATTTTCGACGTTTCTTTTCTGGCTCCAGTGCTTCTGTCCCTGTAAAATTTTACACATATGCTATAATTTTCCAAAACCCCTCCAAAAGGACATGAACACTTAATTTATAAAAGGTATTCTAGTCACAAATCCCATTTTCAATAAGTAATCTTCCATTTCCTTTTATATTTCAACATTTTTAATTCACACTTGTTTGACTTAATCTTGCTAACACATTCACTACAGTTTACTTACACAGCTCATAGCCAAAATTCATAGAAAATTCATGAGGCTTTACAGAAGCATCTGGGATGTAGCAATTCTGACATGAGATTACAGCAATTTACACATATTTACATAATATTTACACTAGCTGTAATTCAATGATTTTTCCTCAAGAAAGGAAAATTGAATAAAGCTTATCTTGTTGCTATTAGTAAACAGAAAGGCACAGCAGTATTTTCTTATTCTGTTAGGAGTAGCACAGCTTTTACCAGTTTCCTCTGATTGAACCAGAGAACGCCTGGGCTTTCTTCCCCTTTTACGCACTACCATTTCAGCTTTCTCGGTTTCATCTTCCTGAAAAAAAACCAAAATGGAACCAAGGAAGTCAAGAACTTTTTACTTTACATAGAAGACAGACATTTTTCATTACATACCGCTTGTAAATTTACAAATTGCACTTACATTTGCCATTTCTTTCTTACTAGATATGTCTGTACCTAAAAAGAAAGAACAAAACTTAATCCAGAACTTCAAATCTTTCACCAATCAATTTCAAAAAGAGTTCTTTCCTACTCTCTCAACTTTGCATAAACATCACAGTAGCTCAGAAAACATTTAAAGTCTTTCTCTAATTTAGAAAGTAGCTTTGTTATATTTTGTTATGTACAGGAACTGGGACAATGATTTTTTTTTTTTAAGTACTAAGGCTTTATATGATTGACAGTGTTTATTGCCTTGTTGCATATGCTGTTTTGTTTTAATGGAAAAGCAAAGTTACTTACCCCTTTTAACTACTGTCAACCAATTACAGA
The DNA here is from genome assembly GCA_020086605.1 of Lanius collurio. NCBI lineage: Eukaryota > Metazoa > Chordata > Aves > Passeriformes > Laniidae > Lanius > Lanius collurio. The sequence continues at coordinate 4,209,461 of JACBWW010000020.1, forward strand.
ATCACAGAAAAATTTGGCTTAGAAGGAGCCTCTAGAGGTCACCTAGTCCAACCTCCTGTTCAAAGCTTGGCTAAATTAACTGATCTGATCATACCTGGCAAGACCTTGTTCAGTCCAATTTTAAAAGTCTCCAAGAACATGGTCCCTCCAGGAAATCTGTTCCAGTGCTTAACTGTGCCCATGCTGAAGCATCAAGATAACTGAGATGAAGCTCAAGAAGACACTATTTAAAACCTTTCTAGTACTTGGTATGCAAATTACATGACTTCCTCTTCTTACTTGCAATTCAGTAATTTTTTTCAGGCTAATCTATACACATTAGAACAGATTTTTAACTCAACATCCCATGTCTCAACTTGGCTCCTCTCCACAGTTACCATTTCTACCCTGTGATGAGAGATTATTTTACAAAGCTTTTGAATTGTCAAGCAGAATTATCTCAAACACCTCAAGGATAAAAATGCTCAGCAATAGAGAAGAGAAGCAACCTAAACAAAACCAAGTTTTTATATCATTTTTTTCCCTGCCAAAAAATTCCTGTCTAATTTCTGAAAGCTATATAAGAGGACAGAAACTCTAAAGCCTTCACCAATTAGACTGACAGAGCAAACAAAAGAACATCAATGCAATGGATCTAAAATAGATCCCAAAGAGCAGAAATATATTCTAAAACTCACAAGCAAGCTTTTTGGCACTCCTTTGTAAGGTTATGGGGCAAAACTATACAAAAACAAATGAAGTAAAACACAAATATATTCAAGCATTCGAAAAATACGTGAAATAAAACATAGGACCGTCCACTGTATTAAGTTCTTCACACTATGTAAGTACATACATAATACAAGCAGCATTCTATTTCATTCAAAAGAGATACTTCAAAATTCTGGTACATTTTGGCAAATTCATAGCAAAGGGGGTTTTTGACTCAAGAATAATCCCATCTAGATCCATGACATGCCTTTAACAGACAACTCTCTGTAAGATACGAAAATGTAATACTTTTGCCTAAAGGTAAGTATAAAAATAGTAAGGCATAGTATATAAAAATCTTACTAATTTTAGAGCAGCAACCGCTGATTAGCGCTAAGTAATTAGTTTCAAGTTCAGTGTCAGTGTTATGGAAGGATGATGCCTTCATAAAACATATGTCTCTTAACTGCCTGTCTGTAGTGACCAAAAATAAATCTCTGCATCCCACTCCACATGTGGGTGCATCTCTAGTTCAAATCCTTACACAGAACACCCAGAAATTACCAGAATAACTGAACTGCACAGAGGGATTCAACTTGGTTTCCTTGTCATTGCCAGGGGTTTTCAACCCCTTTATGCACGTGAATAGTAATATAGGATGAAAAGTTAATAGTGTATTCCACTTTATACACTCCTCTTAGCATCGCTGTGGTATCAACAGTCTTGTGCCTGGAAAACAGAATGTTATGTAACACACTCTAAGTACACAGTGAGGTGTCTGTCCTCTTGAATGAAAAGCAAAGCAGAATGCACTTTTATTTCATTCTCACATTCTTGTCTGCTCTCTTTGCAGTTCACAGAAGTCAAGTACCACACAATGACCTAACCCTTCAGAGACAATTCTGAAGCCTACAGATTAAAGCAGACATTTTAACAAATGTGGAGAAAATAGGAAACAGTCCATATGTGCAGCTGAATTAGTATCTCTGTAGAAACCTAAGCTTTTGGAAACTCCATAAAATTCATTTTCTCTGATTTGTTGCATGTTTGTTTGCATTTATTTACAAACAATTTTTAAACTTTTGACTTTTTTTATTTTCAAGTTCACCTGCTTCCTGAAATGGGTTTTTAAAGTTTGTTTTATGAATGATCATAATTAAAAAGACACATTTAAACAACCAATGCAGTTCAGACTCTATACACAAGAAAAATTAGGAAAGAGAAACAGAAAGGTATTTCACTTAATTGTATTTTAGTTTGAAGCACTAAGAGTAAATTTTTGAGTCAAGCTAAGCAACCATCTTTCACAGATCTTACAGCAGTTGTGAAAAGGGAAAAAGAAACATTCTCTCAAGATACCTCTAAGCTCTTTAGATAGATATCCACAAATAAACCAATTAACTGAACAAAATTCGAAATTTAATGTAGTAAGAGTGATTGATAGTCACTGTATGAAAGAAAACACACAGAAATGGAAAACAGTCACTAAGAGCCAGTCTGATGGGGTACCTACCTTTCTCTGAAGCTCTGCCATGTACTTAGCCCACTCATCATGTGGTATATTCTGCAATGCATTATTCAGCACTGAGCAGTGCTGCTGCATCTTTCAACTAAGTTCTTATCAAGTTGCTCATTTTTTGAAAAGAAAAACTTGGTAGCAATTTGAGACAAGTCTTCACTTCATCTCTTACTTGCGACATTTTTATTCATGAATAACACTGACTGTCAGAGACGATATTCAGATGAAGAAAGTGATTCACGTGATTTTTGTGAAAACTCTCTTCTATTTCTTTTATCTTTTGTTTTATATGTCGAATCAGATATAATTTCTTACCTGTTTGAGATGTTTTCCCTCTACTTGCAAAGGTAGGAGACTGCAGCTGAAATGAAAAAAAAAGCGGGTTTCTAAATTTAAAGAAAATCTGAAAAATTCAGCCTTGTATTACATAATCACAGAAACTTGCCTACATTCATTGCAGAATGAATCTGTAAATCTAGAACATGTGAACATTCTAATGAGCACACAGAAAGTTTGTATTGAGTTTAACAATAAGATCCATTTTTCCATTTTGATAAAGAACTGAAACGAGTCAAATCAGCCCATAAACCAATCACAGCACTTTCAGTAACCTGACAATAAAATCATTGCAATAAAAGACACAAAAGATAAAAGCAGTTTCAGTCAAACACATTTCTGAGTATTTAGTTATCAACAAAGAAGTCACTTTATGTAATCCCACATACAGATTTACAGAACTACAAATCACCAGAATTTTTTTATCTACTCAGAATGCAGAAAAAGCTATGTAGAATTACACAATGTCCGATGATGACTGTCCAAAATCTTCACTGCTTTCACCACTGAATGACTGCACTAGGATGCCTGCAGTTCCTCTGAAGTAGCAACATGTTTCCAAAGCAGCCCTGGGGAAACTGTCCTGTAAAGGTATCTCACCTTAGAGAACCCCAATCTCAGATGGAGGGCAGGTATCACTCCTCCCTGAGCCAGCCTGCAGCTGACACCAATCCCTCACTCATCACTAAGAGGTACAAGACCTTTAAACACTTGAACCAGAACAAGATGATTCTGTTCCAGTACTCAGGGCGCCAAAGTACACCTATTTTTAAAGGGTGATTTAAAAATTTGTTTTAAACCTTAACTGGACAAACCCTCTCCCCCCCCCCCACCCCCAACAACCAAACAAAAACCAACCCACACCACCAAAACCAAATACCAAAACACACACCAGATCAAATTACATTGCATTAAATTAATATTGATAAAAAATTCAATTAGGAAAGACTAGGAATTCTGAAACAGAACTCCAGCCAACCTGTAAGAAGGGACAGGACTCAAAGGGCTGCCTGAAATACAAGGACAGAACAAGCAGAGACAATAATTCCTGTTATCCATAAACTAGGTAAATTCCCAAGATCTCCAACAGCCATGCCAGCTGGTGCCTCACCAGGCAAGCAGGAAGAAAACATGTGTTTCAACATAACTTTATTTTGATAATAACCTCTCTTCTATGCAATAACATTGATTTTGAAATAGAGGAATTCCCTGGAGAGAAGCCTTCAACCAGAATAAATCCACCTGGTGCACTCCACAAACATGCCTGACCCATTTCTGCCCTGTGCTGTAATCCAGTTGGATCGCAGAAACAATACCAACAGAACACTTTCTTAGCTGTGAATGTCCTTCCCAGGAGCTAGGAAATAAAACTACCATTGAGCTTTAAAAGACAGAGGCATGTTTCATGAGCTCCTAGGTTACACACCACTATGTCTCTACCTCTTGCATGAAGTGTAATATTGCAATATACACGTAATACAATTAATTGCTTTACACACTATTTTATTTTACAGCTATGAAGAGATACTATGTGCTACTATTATGATACATTCAGAAGAGGGAAAAAATTAGTTCTTGAAATAAAGTCACCCTTGCTCTTCAGGCCAAAATTACTCTCAGCATGAACTAAAAGACACATGCACACCACCAAAAATTCACCCTGCACACAGGTATATATTGGTAGCCAGCAAAACACTTAAATCTGTATTAAGTGAACTAAACATGAAGCTGATACAGATGAACTTTTTAAGCAAAATATAGAGACTATAAATCATTTTTGTTTGCTGAGACTGAACTCAATTATCAAGTTTCCCATAAGATGTTTCTGAAATGTTGTAAACTGTTAAACAGGTAAATGGCTCTTGAAATACTGTGTTTAAATGCACCCAAACAAAATAAAGGCACTTACATTCCCAGTGCTCATATCAGCTTTTGACTCCCCACCTGAGGGAAGAAATATGAGTTCAGAACTTGAATGTCACTATTATCCTTGTTTTTCCACACAGGTATTATGAACTACTTACCACCAGGTTGCAGTGCTTCAAGAGGGTATTTACGAGGCCGTCCCCTTTTGCGTTTCACTACTACAGGCTGATTTTCCTATTAAAGACAAAAATATTTTAGTTACTGTAACTGGCATTTGAGAAATACAATACAAAGACTGCTAATTGAATTCATAATGTGACAGTGGCAGAAGTAGTGATTTTCAGTTAAAAAATAGATGAGGCAAGTTTCCTAGGAAGGAAGAGACACTGTCTGTTATGAAATCAACTAATATAGGTGAAAAAAAAAAACAAGACAACTCTCAATTATACAAAATTCTCTGTGGCTTGACTCAGGCACAAAGCATGTCTGAGAATGCAGTGCCTTCTGCTCTCTTAGCCCCAAAATCTCTACCACTTGGTCTCACAAATGCTGCTGGCTTGCCCCATAAAAGAACTCCAGACTTAACATCCCATGAGCACATTTTCCTAGTGCCATATAGCACAGTATACATCCTGTAAGTTGAGCAAGTGCTTCAAACAGCTAATACCCTAATTATTGCGATACACAGATGGCTCATATTCTCTATATAAACAGGATCTTTAGCAAAAAAAGGCCCCTTCCTTTGAAGTTTTAAGCTTTGAAAGACAACTTTTAAGTAATAAATACAGTCAGATGCTCAGATTGCAAAATCCCCAGTAATAGATTTTCTCTTATATACAAGGAAAGATTAAATGCCTCATTCAGCATTTACTGAAGTTTAGCAGTACCTCCCCCAGAATGGTTCTAAGAGACTCAAACCTTGAGTGAACATAAAAACATATTCTTTAAATTTTCTTTCACTTCCAAATTTGAGGCAAAAAAAAGCAAATTATGAAAGCAAACACCATTCTGAGATCAGTGTCCATTTCTAGAGGCCAGCATCAATTTTAATCTCCAGGGTTCAGACATTTGTTTACAACCCATGCTGCTAAATATCACAAGTATGTGCCTAGGAGATAATAAAAAGACTTTAAAAATTGTTTAAAAAGCTAGTATTTTTTAAAGCCAAGTCATATTTGTTAATGACGAAACTGTCCACATCAATCAGAAAGTTTTCAGAAAACATGATTTCTATATAATACAACTCTATCCAATTGCTTTCTAGACATTTTGCAAGTACTATTAAGCATAGGAAGGGACTTGGTCCTACTTTGGTAATCAGACATTGATGTCTTACAGTCTGTGAGTTTATACTTTGTGGCAGAGCTACATACCTCCTTGGTACCTTACAGTACCAAATTTTCACAACTATTTCTTAGTAGGTGAAGACAAAGTTTTAATATTGCTGTCAATAAAATACAAAGTGCTTATGTACTGCAAAGATAGAGTACTGTGAATCTGCACTGTCTCAGTGCGTTATCATGATTAAACCACTCACCTCTGGAGAATTTTCATTTGATTCTAGACTGTGCTTTTTCTTTTCAGACATTTCCTGTTCAATGTTAAATTCATCTTCACACATACAAAAGAAAAGAAAGAAAGAAATAAAGAAAGGAGATTTTACACCTTTGTTTTATTAGGCAAAGGAAATAGTACCAGCCACAACCTCCACACTGAAAACATTGTTTCATTCCTTAGCCCAAAATTCCCTAAAAACACCAATCAGAAATCAACAGTGTTTGCCTTGTAGCAACAGTGTATTGGTCTGCCAAAACACCAGATGAGTTAGGAAGGTCTTCTATTTTAAGGTAAAAACAAAAGCTCACTATTGTGACATACTATAAAACACTACAACAAATACAAGCCCCTATTCCATTTTCTCACAAGTTCCTTGAAACAGGAAGCTGAGGATACAAGCACATTGCAGAACAGACTCAGACTTGTCAACCTGCTTACATGAGAAACAAAGCTATTAAGAGGTTAAACATAACATTAGGGAAGATTCTCACACTGCTCCCAGAAAGACAGACTGACATAACATCAAAACAGATAATAATAATGTGGACACGCCACCTTTTATTACTTATTTTAGTGCAATGAAGTCAATTACAACAGTGCAACTTGCACTTTTTCTGATTGGTTTCTCTACAGAAACAAACAAAACTCATTTGATGGTTATGTCATGGATTTTTACATAGGACAGCTCTTGCTTGTGGTCAGAGTTAGAAGATGTTCTTATCACATAATGCTGATTGTGCTGTTTCCCTGCCTACCTTGTTTATTTCCCATTAGCTTTCTTACCCAAGATACATATTGAAGCAGTACTGGAGCAAATGGATGGTAATACAGCAGAAACATAAAAATTTCTCTCACCATTAAGGAAACTAAGACTAATGTGTTATTTGATAGCAGCAATAGAGCAGAAATCAACTAGAGAATACATGCAAGTATATTTGCTGGGATCAAGCTCCCAATTTCTCTCAAAAATCATTCAAATGAAATGAGCATTCAGTATGTATGGGTTCAGAAAATCTGCCATAATGGGCAGTTTAATTACCTTTTTCTTCCACAGGACTTCTAGGAGGTGTTTGTGTTACATCAATTTCTTTGGACACTTCTGCTGCATCACCTGAAATAACTTCCTACATTATTTTGAAACAAGAGAGAAAAGATGCCTTACCACACATTGAAGATCACTGCCAGTTACACTAAAAAAACACCCCACCCTGATACACGAGTAGTAATTGTACTCATCAAGATTTTGTACTGCATCTTAAAAACTTTGATGCTGAGAAGCTTCATCACAAATCAATGGGTGAGACAGTCCCAAATATACTGCATGTACTCCTAAAAAGAACATCTATTTTGTCTTAATTCCTGTTTTGATCTAGCAGGAATCAGTACACACTCAGAACCCAAGTATAGTGCAATACCCTCTTGAAGATCTCAGATCAGTACAACCATGCTGAACTGACTGGACAGCTGGGATCCAAAAAAGCTCCAGGAGATCCCAAGCTCCTAACTATTGCTCAACTCAGTCCTCTCAGCCTTCCATACCTCATATCTCCCCCACTGAAACATCATTCTCTAGTCAGTTCTTTTATATCCAAGACAATGCAAAAGTAGCTTATTTATGGAAATACCTCCCAAAATAAACTGCTGAAGAAATAATGACTTAGATTTTAATTTTATTTACAACTGCAGAACATAAAAAAGTTCCTGAAAATACCTTGATGTTATCAGGTTTCACTTTGGAACACGGACTTTGTTCATCATCTTTGAACACATCCTGAGCAATCAGCTGGTTGCCTGCAAAACCACGTGATAACTGAAGTGTTAAAAAAGTGTCTTCCACATTTGTCGTATTTTCATACCACTTTTATATCAGCTCACTATTACTGAGATTCAAAAGTCTGAAAAGCAGCATCTTACTAACAGATGAACAGACAGTTATTCTAACCACTCTTTGAAAAGGGAAGACAACACAATAACAAAAGAAAATTACATGTTTCTTGAATGTTATAGGTGTGGTCTGTTTGTTTTTAAAGATAAGGCCAAAATTGAAATTTGGTGGGACTACATGAAGAAACAGAATATCAACCCTAACTTCAACTCACTCAGAGACAGGGAAAGCAGTTAATGCTTTGTGGGACACTAATGAATACACGACTTCTAATTACTCACTTCAAAAATAAAAATTCTTAGAAAAAGAATAAAAGCTGTTAAAAAAATACCATTATTAATTACACTAACTCTTTTTCTAAATTGTTCTGAAAAGACAAAAGCTGAATCCAGAGCTTGAAGAGATATTACACTGTCAATCTTGTAATTACTGTACCAACAATATGCCCAACTTATTTCTGTGTTAACTTCATCTAAATTTAATTTAGAAATGTTATGCCATTCAATGGATTGAATTTCTTCTCACCTTTTGCTTCCAGACAAATAAAAGGCTACACTAAAATTTAGTTCTTTCCAACCTAAGGAAAGGAAGCACCCAGCCCCACAAAGTCTACTAAATGTATAGATTTTCCTCTAATGATCAGATTCTTTATCTTTTATTTTAAAAGGATAAAATTAGTAATTATTTTAAAGACTAAACAAAAATGTTTCTCCCCTTATGATTGAAAAAAATACTAGAATGCTCTTCTGTGCAGTAATTAAATTTGTTATAACATTTTTATCAAATATATTAACTGCAATATTAGAAGTTGTTTTGGGAATATAAATTGCTTTGGAGTTCAGAATTTCCCATATACCATTCTTTTCTCAAAAATACCATTTTACGGCCTAACCGCAGTAGAACTTGGTTTTGCCACAGAAAAGCTTCGCACAAATTCGTGTACATCTGTATCACTTACACTTTCCTTTATCCATTGTTTCTGAAGATTTGCATTGTATTCCTCTAGATCTATGTTCTTCAGTTTTCTGAGTAGCCAAGTTTTCCACCTACACACAAAACACCAAGAAAGATAACTTCTTTTTTTCCATGAAGTTTATAAACACAGAAGGGACAAACTTTTCTCTACTTGCTACTTTCAAGTACAACATACATTAAAATGGAAAGCAGCAGTTTACAGAAAGAATTTATTCCTAGAACTCAAGTAATATTGCTACTACAGAACAGCACAATGAAAGTATTGTATTTTCAGAATTTCTGACATATTTTTACTGAAAAAGTCTCAGAATTAAGCACTCTACTACACGTATTACAAGTAGTTCATCACAGTAAATCACACAAAATATTTCTGGATTTAAAGGACATTTTCCTACATGCAGGAACAATAGAAATGTGGCCAACCAGCATTTCAATATAGTAATAAATAAATTTACTACCCAAGTTTAAGCAACAGCAAACACAATGTCAGTTTGCTACCTGTATTTAATGTCTTGTTTCTGTTCCATAAGATACATTTTACATTTGCAAGTTTCCCAGTTATCCCTCTTAAGTATAAATTCTTCTGAAAGACAGCAGACTGCATTAAAATAGTTTTCTAATTGTGACCAAAACTTCCAAGAATAATCCCTATTTTTTTTCCTCTACTCTCGTGGAGAGTAATCAAGTTTCTCTTTTCTGCCAGTTAACAGTCTTAAAATAGTCTCAGACTATGGAACAACAATATAAGATTTATTTACTAGCAGATTATAAAGAATAATTAGGCATCAACCTACACAGCTGCAGAGCCTCAATATACTTAGGCTCTGCATATACAAAAATAATATTTTCCTTTAGAGAATATTTAATGTAAACAGAAGTAAATTCAAGTATGAGAAAAGCAGCACAGATTTAGAGAATAAATTTAAGAACGAAGAACTTACATAAGAAATTTCTCTTTCTAAAGGAGTATTTCTCTGCAGCATACCTATAAAAAATAATTACAACACAATCAGAACAGCTAAGTAAGAGCAAAGTATCACAGTATCCTCTACTTTCACCTCCCTGAAAGGATTCCAGAGAACCTGAAACTATGTAAAACTTACTTTCAATGTTGGAAATAGGAGACATCCAATCTTCTCTTTAACAATATACTCACGAAACAAAACAAGAATATGAATTTCAGAGCATAAGATAACTGAGAATCACTTTATGGTTGAAATACAAGCAATGAAGGGGCTGTCATCTTTGAAATTTATGGTGACTTTGACATTTCAAATATAGTTCTACCATTTGAATCAGAATTTCATCCATCACAATCTCAGATACTGGATCATGGGATGAAGTAAAATGTGACTGAGCTATGCTGTAACATTATGCTTCCAGAGAACTGAAGTCTGCATAATTGTACTAGTGAGATCTGTACCTCATAGAATGCATGTAAGGAAATTATCCAATTGCTACACTCTACTACAACTCTGATGAAGTAAAACCTCAGCCTTCCATATCACAAACATAGGGAAATAATTATGAGAGTTGATAGGTGGTCTGGAGTTTTGAAAGAATTCCATAACTTCCAGTACATAAAGTGAATTATAAAGAAGCTGCTCTACCAAGTGTTCTTAAAATCTGATTCATAAAAGCATAGAAGAATTAATATATTAATTTTTAAAAAGCTGCTAATACACTCCAAGCAACTTTCCTTTCAGCAATAGTAAGAACATAAACCTAAAATACAATAAACCCACTCTTTTTTACATTGTTTTATATATTTTGTAGCTCATTTCTTAAATTTACATGTTTTAGCAACAATTGTTCCACAGCTATACTGCTGAGTTGCACATCTTTCAATTTTTAAAGCAGTGTCAAATGAAGAGCTAGTTCCTATCCACTCAAACAGCAATGATTTGTTTACATTCCAAAGAATCTTGGACTACTAAACTACTGTGTCTGCTGTTCATACTCATGACAGGACACACATTTGTCTTTTAAACAACTTCCTTTTACGTATGTTGAGCTGTATGTATATATGCATGCTTATATACATATAAGAGAGATTATTGCAGAGGAGAAAAAAACCTCTCTACCAGGACCTACAAAGCATTAGTCTTCAGAATGTGTCATACCCAACATGATTTACACAACAAATGGATTTTTGTTAAACATTTTACAAGAAACAAGATTATCTCAGCTAGTTCAATCTGCACATTTTAAATTTTAAGTACTGTCTGTCTGGGTGACTGAGTGATGGGAAGTGGCAGAGTTTTTAAGGCACTTCAAAGAAACCTCACAATAGAGAAAAACCTTTTAGAATTTTAGATCTGCTGCTCTGAAGTCTACATTCTTCTAACCAATTCTCAGGGTTTACATTTCCTTTCTTGTGAGCAGAGAATGCTTCCTACCACTCAGCTGAATATACACCACCCTATAAACAGGAATATGAGTCTGACCTACCCTGAGAGTAAAAACAAGAATTCCAAAGTTTAATACCAATGCTCATATTTCACCTTACTGCTATTTTTGTTTTTCATTTGGTAAATTATTATTTTGGTATGTCTATTTGGTATGTCTAAAAATTTAGACGTGAGCTTAACAGTGTGCCCTTTCATAGCATGTAGGCTTTCAGCTGCAACCTTCTGTAAGAGAAATGCATCTTTAACCTCCCCAGACAATATAAGCAGCAGTAATGCTGGCACCTCTTAGGATTCATTTTAGTTCTGCTTGCTATTCCAATAACTGAGGATTAGCTCTCATCTGGTAGTGTTGTAAACATCTTTGTAATGCATCTGGAGCACAAAATCCATCCCATTTGATGGGCACAAAGCAGGCGTTTGTTTCTGCTTTAACAGGAAAGCCAAACAATTGCAACACATAATTTGGTTTTGGGAAGAATGGATTCTTTTTCAGTTTTGGTCCCACTGAAGATTAGTTAAAAGTACATAGAAAAGGAATTATCGAGCACAGATCCAAGCTGACTAAATGAGGTTCCTAAGTAGATGATTACCTACTTATAACTGCTCTTCAAATTTGAGTGGATGGCTACAAATATTTTAATCTTTTGGAGAGCAAGAAGGAAAAAAAAAACAACAGAAATTTTCTGTAAAGTCTCTGTAAGTTGTCATACAGTATTTACTATTTTCTTATCCTCACAAGGCTTGTCACAACACCCTAAAACCAGAATGTTCTTAATTTTTAAGAAAGAAAGCCATTCCTTGGGCAAGTTTCTGTATCTTTCCTGGACAAATATTCTTCTGTATTTATTGATTTTAAATAGAATAATAGCAGTCTACTTTTTACAAAATCTTAAATTATAAAATCCTTTCCTACTTTCAACATATCCTGTTGGAAGAAAATTCTGACCCTCCTTTCCCACAAACTAAATTCAAGACCCCCCGAAACAAGAAACATTTCAAGATTTCTGAAGGCTTTCTTCAATTCCTTTATATGTCACATGTAACAAATCTGCAACCCTCCCATCATAGGTAATAGTCCCTTAAGCATGAAAGTAAGTTGATCACCTTTTTGCAATTCTTTAGTTTGAAGATCCACACATCCCTCTTCACTTCTTGCACTTTCAGGCTGTTGTGACTAAATACAAAATCAAAAGAAATAAATATTGCAGATAATCAGTACTTCTCACTCTGCTCCTTCATATCATGATGAACATTTGTCTTATCACAAACTATAGAAGTCTTCAAAAGCTTTCTTATTTAAGATATTAGTACATGTATTAAGAAGGAACAGTCAGAGCTAAGTTCAATAGTACAGAACTTGGATTTGACCTTAGAGTTAATATTAGTACCAGGGGTTAGCTTATAAAAGCAGATTCCAGGCATTCAAGGTGCAACACCTACTCTGAGTTCCAAGCAATAGTGTAGAAATGTTCACATATACAGGGAAAAAAGGGATCTGCAATGTATAATGAAGTACAATGACTTCCCTCCAATTTGTATTTTGGGTGGATTTTTTAGGTTTGCTTGCTTTTTAAAAACAAAATAAAAAAAAAAGAAGTTGCAGATCAGCTCGAAGTTACTATTGCATAAATAATGCTGCATGGAGCTAAGTGTACCTAAGTCTGATCTGAACATTGTGAACGCAGCTACAGTTTTGTATTATGGCTATACTGACTCTAGAACTATGCTATGCTGGTAAACAGTACAGCTGTTTGCAAGTGGAATTCAACTCTTATCAACAAATCCCACCAGACTGAAGCTGATATAAACTTTCCTGAAGTACACCCTTTCACATATGCTTGGGAGATTCTGAACCACGTTACCCCTCAAAAACTTATTCTCAGAGCTTGGCAAAGTATGTGGATGCACTCCTGCATCTGCAAAAAGAATTAGCCCGTGTGGAATCCTGTCTACTGTGGATCACAGCCCAAACAGACAGACAAACTCAGTTTGGTCTTACACAAGCTATAGGTGACCATGAGCTCAAACTCCCTGCATTCCCCAGGATGCCTCACTGCTCTGTGACAGCAGATAATGGGCTGTAGTTATCAGAACACAACAGCAGCAAGAGTTGCTCAAACACACCGTGGATATGCAGGTCTGAAGACTGGCAGGAAGTGATGCAATGCAATGAACAGCAGTGTAGGTTGGTTTACTGGCTCAAAGAACTAAACTAACATCTGCCAGCTCTAGGAGCTGGGGTGTGGATGGCTATTTTACAAGCACTAACACAAGCAACATGCACACAGTATGACCAATTTTTAAAAAAAACAAACTTGGGATGTCACGGTCACAGAAGAAAGTGTGGCTGAAGGAGGGAATTTTTCCTAACCCAGAATAACATGGACAGACCACAATTTAAATGCCAGCAGCTTAGAAAACTACAGCTGAATAATCTGAAAAATGATTCTTTCCAAGTTCTCCAGTTTAAATGCTACTTTTGCTGCACAAAAAGCAAAAGGTACAGTAAGAAACCCTAACAAGATGTATAAATAAGCAAGAAACAGCGCAGTAAAAATGTTCAAAAAAACCCGTAAATACCTTGCCAGTTTTCAAGGTACTTTTTAGTTCTTCTCCCAACTTTGGTAAGGCTGCGTGATTGCCTAATGAAATACAAATACGTTAAAATTATCAGATTACATTATGCATTTATCTCATGCTGCAGCAGAATGCTATTTCTCAGTACTACCTCATGAGTACAGCACATGAATTTAAACCCTTCCTGTGGACAACAGAAACAACAGCCAGTCTGTTTACAGCAAACCAGCTCAATAAAACTCCAACTTGGCATCTGCAGGAACACAAGTACTTCTGTGTTTTCCTTAAATACAAAAGGCTCGGAAAATATGGGGTATCAGGATTTACCACAGCTTACTTATAAATTCTGACTTTGGTTTTTTTTCTTGCTTGCTTATGAATTCTAACGTTGCCTTTTTCTTCTTGCTTTTCCTTCAAAAAGAAACCATCAACAGATTTTTTAGACCATTTCTAAACAGCAAACTACCTCTGTATCAATAAATGCAGAGCTTAGAGTTAATACTAAGGATATAGTTTGTTTTAAGTGACAATTAGGTCTGAATCTGTCAGCTCTAGAACCACAACCACTGAAAATGTCGAATTTCTACAGAAACTGAAAACTCAGCAGCTCCTGTTAGCATCAATAAGGTTTCAGAAAAACCTTAAAATCCCTTCTCATTTCATTACCCAGGGGAAGAACTGTATGCTTACAACATCTTAAAAACAGGCCATGGCAACAGCATTGTCACATGACTTCTACAGTATTTTTGGGAAACTCTTTCAGGAACCTGTTTAGACAGCTTTTCCTAAACAAATAGTTATGATAATTCACCAGTGATGCATGCCAAGTGATTAAATTATGGCTGCAATTCACAGAGTAAGTACCACCACCACCGGTACTTACTAAAGCTACATCAATGGACAAAGAGAATTAAGGCAAGTACCAAGATAGGAATACTTTACTGTGTAGCATTTTACATTTTCACAACTCATGTCTGTCTCTTGTATAAACACCAAATAACATTCTTCAAGTTTATTAGATCAGAATCTTTTCTAGACACATTCCTAAAATCCCAGAATCTACAGAGACTGCTTTCTCAACTCAGCTATCAAAAGAACTAGAGAATAAAGCCAATCTTTGAGAAACTGGGCCTAAACCCACATAATAAAATGTTTTTTGAAATAATACCGAAGACAGACATGAGAAGGAAAAGATTTAAAAAAACAGTACTTAGCATCCTTCCACTTCCTGTGGTATAAACAGATTTTTCTACAGTTGAATTCCTCCAAAATTTATAATGAAGTCATAATCTTGACTTCATTATAGTGTCTACAGAATTCATTGATTTTCAAAAGAATTGGTGCTTCAGCTACTTTGGAAGGTCAAAGAGGTGTGCAAGGTCTAAAATAGTAGGATGTTCATTACACTGTATTTTAGGAACCAGCAACCATGCAGGTTCATTTCAAACATTAGCTTAGAAGAATGGATCTGGATACAGTGTGATATACTTAAAGCCATATACTATCATCTTCTATTTAAAACAGGCATCTAATGCTCGCTGAAAATACTTATTTAGGTTGACAGTCGGATTCCTTTGTAACACAAAGCAGAACCATTTCAAACGTATTCACAAGACAAATTAAGTGTTAAAAATTAAATCTATGTGTAGCTCCACAATAATTACACCTTGCACATCACTTTATGTATTAGCTCACAACTCAAAGTCAATGTATTTTAGCAATTTTCTGCATTCTAGTATTTGTTTTCCAACACAATTCAGGTAATTCAGCTCAGTTGGTCCTATTCACCCAAAACCACATGCTTATTTATTTGTCACCAATTCTTAAATGTATTAACAGCCATTTTGCAACTAACAAAGAAGTGAGGTATATTTGAACAGTACAAGTTATTTCTAACTATAATGATGGTAAAATCCATCTATTTATAACAATTTATAAACTGAAAAATTTAAAAAAAAAAAGAAATCCTCACCTGAATTAAAGGTTGCTTTACTTTTCTGAAAAGTAACTTCATTGCCAGTATCATCTGTTTTGACCAAGCTGGTTTTGTCATCACTGTCAGACAGATCTTCCACATGCAACAAAGGGAGGTCCCTTTTTTTCCCTAATTCTGCTTCTATTGTTACTTCATCGTGGTTGGTGTTTACAGTCACTTCACTTGCAGAAATTAAGGAAAGATCCTGTGTCTTAGGCAGGGGAGTCCTTATTTCAGAAAAGTCACTTTCTAAAAGCACGTTTGAGTTTAATTTATAGTTTACATTCTTAACAGATTCACTCTCTAGCGCTGCTTCTGAAATCATAGAGAGTTCCGATGTAACATCCTCATGCAAAGCATCTTCAGCTTGCTCATCGTCCTCATCTGCCTCTGAGGAAGGACTGTCAGCAATCTCTGTACTAATCTCCACGCAGAGGGCCTCATCTACACTCATAAGGCTCACTGCATTTTCACCCGTTTCTGTGATTTCACTCTCTACTGTGGCCTGAGATGCTGCTGATTCTGTCCTTGCCCCACTCTCACATGTCTCATTCTCTCTCCCAATAACAAGCAAAGAATTCTCACTTTTTTCTGGGCCTGTAGTTGGTAGGATGCATTCAATCTGGTTAGCAGTATTAAAAATTTCTTCGCTTTTGTCTTTTACTTCTGTACTCTCAGAAGCAAGCTGACTTTCTTCTATGACTGTAAAGGTAAAGAGACTATCACATTCTTCCACTGTGCTCAGAGTGATCACTGCCCCCTCCTCCTTATCTCCTATATTTGAAGCAGTGTGTTGATCTTCACTGTCAGTTGCAACCCTTAGCACAGGAGCGCCACATTCTCCCACAAAAATCACAGAACCTTTGCTTTTTCCATCTGCATTGAAAGCAGCTAGTCCAAATTGCTCATCTACAGTTGCAGTGGTCTCCACAACTTTACATTCCTCTGACGCATTTGGAGAGAGAATGGCATCTTCATCTCCTGCTACAATGAGCTGACTTTCAGCTTGTGGTGCTGTACTGATCAGGACTATCTCACACTCTTCTGTCACACTTGTAGTGATCATAGCAGCTTCATATCTTCCTTCTGTTTCTGAAGCAGTGAGTTTGTTTTCATCTTGCATAGCTACACTAGACATAGGAGCTTCAAAACATTCTGCTGTACTTGTAGAGATCATTAATGTTTCATTTTTTGACTCCGTGTCTGAGATATGTTGAATTGCCTCTTCTGTGACTTCACCTGACATTAGGATTACTTGTTCTTCCACAACACTTGTGGAAATCATAGCACACTCATCCTTTTCTTCCTTACCACTAGCAGTTGGGTGACTCCCATCATCACTGTTATCATCTCCTCCTGTACTGGACTCACTAGGCATAGGAACCTCATATACTTCCATATCTACAGAAACCACAGCATTCTCATTTATTTCTTCTGTTTTCACAGAGGCCAGCTGACCATCACATTCAATAGCTGCACTTGACATGGGAGCCTCAAATTCCTCCACAATACTGGTGGAAATCATAGTGCACTCATCTTTCTCCTGCTTACTGCTAGAAGTATTCACACACTCTTTAAACTCTGCAGCTGTGCTGGGCATAGGCATTGTGTCTTCAGTGTCTATTAAGATCATCGAGCTTTCCCCACTTTCATTTACTGTAGCAACAGCAAGTGGACCTTCTTCTGCATCCATGGCTGAATGCAAGGGAGCATCTTCCACTGTACTGGTAGAAATGACATCACCTTTCACTTTTACTTCTCTGTCAGGAGTATGAGAAGTCTCATCTTCCTTTGGAACTGCACTACTTATAGAGGCATCAAGTTCTCTGCTGTCAGAGGAAGTCATGGCATTCTCATGTTTGCCCTCAGCACCAAACTGAGTCTTATCTTGCACTGCCATAGCACTAGTCATGGGACCCTCACACTCCTCAGCATCTGAGGGAAGCAAGTTACCTTCATGCTTCCCTGTCTGTACAGCTAAGGCACCCTCATCTACAGCGCTGGCACTGGTTACACTGCTTTCAACAATGCCTTTATAATTTTTGCAGTCTGTGCCACAATTAGCTTCTTTCTCCGCACTTGTCATGCTGTTGACAGTAAGCTTATTTATATCTGTGCCAGCTACTCCTGACTCAGCTTCCATTTGTTCAGCAACTATGCAGATAATGGAACTTTCACCTTCTTCTGCACCTATACAAATTACTGCATTTTCACTTTCCATTCCTGTACAAGTAGAAGCCTGCTCATTTTCTTCATTTCCTCTTCCTGTACTGGTCACAATGTCTTCACCTTCTTCATCCTCTTCTTTTGAGCCTGTACTAGTCACAAAACCTTCATCATCACACAGACCAACACTGACTGTAGTGATATTGGCTTCTTCCTTTGTCCTTGTACTGTCCATTAGACTTTCACATTTTTCTGCTTCTAAACAAGCTACAAATCCCTCATTGCTGTCTTCGAGCCCTGTGCAGACTGCTGAAATTTCAGCATCATCTTCTGGGGTTATGCCTGTGCTGGTCACTGTGCTTTCACCATTCACAGTATCCTCAGATTTGTCACTAGTTCCAGCCGTGGCACTGTTGTTTGTGACCACTGCAATGCATTCACCAGTTACAGTGTTTTCTCCTTGGGTATCTGTACCAGTCACGGAGCAGACGATGAAATTACGACCTCTTTCTTCTGCACCTGTGCAAGTCACAGTACCTTCATGTTCTTTTACTTGGCCAGCTATCACACTGCCCCTAAATTCACCTGAATTATCACCACTGGTGGACCCTTCACCTGTTTCTGTCCCTGCGCTAGTTACAGCTCCATCGCTCTCCAGTTCACCTAAGCAGGACACAGAACTTTCGAATTTGCTTGTATCTACACAAGTTGAGGTATTTCGCTTTTCTTCAGAGCCTGCACTAGTCACAGCATCATCTTTTTCTTCTGTCCCAGCACTATTCACACTGTCTTCAATTTTTACTCTGCTTGGGTTCACTGAATCCTTACTACCCTCTTCTGCATCAACCATGGTACAGTCACCATTTTCTACTCCTTCTGTACTTGTTAGGAAACTTTCACTTTCTGCTAATCCTTCAGTGACAACACTGCCACCACCTTCTTCAGCTGCTGCAACAGTACAGTCACCAATACCTGCTCCTGTGACAAAACTGCAACCCTCACTACTTTTTACCCACATGCCTGTTGTGAAACCTTCATCAGCTTCTATGCTTGTGCAGATTACAGTCACCTCACTTTCTTCTGAGCAAGTGGTTGTAGCATCACTCTCCTTTTCAGAATGATATGCACCCTCAGCTCTTTCTCCTCCTGTACTAGTTGCCATTGCAGTGCTCTCAGTGATCTTTTCTGTGCTAGCTCCTATCACAGTGGCTGGAGTTTTTTGTAGGCTGCTGTACAACAAACTAGGTTTACTTCTTCCTGCACTGGTACCTACAGCATTACTTTCATTTTTGTCTTCCACGCTAACCACATTGGTCCTGTCTTGCCCATTGGCTATAACAGAGCCTTTGAAAATTTCCTCAGGAACTCTTTCAGGCACTAAAACAGAGGAAGACTGGATGCTATCATCAGTGTCATGCACCTTGGTTTTTTCCACACTATCCATTGTGCTTCTTTCTCCCTTGGTGGAAGGATCTGTATTCAAGCCCTCTCCTTCTTTTATTCTTAGGGTAAGTTCTTTTGTTGTTACATCTCCACGATCTTCAGTTATGTCACACAAGTTTTCCTCTTTTCTTTTTAACTTCCTATCTTGAGAGCTTTCTGACTTTGCTGCTTCACTGTAATCTTGACTACGTAACCCAGCTGTACCGTCTTCCACTGCCTGTTCACCAGAGCGGGACACCTCCTTCTCTTTTTCTGTACTGTTTGCCATGACAGTGGTGTCACCATCATCTTTCATGACAGAACTCGGCCCTGCACTATCTTGCTCCATGTATTCAACCTGCACTGTATCATGTTTCAAAAGGAAAGCATCTTCCAATAAGGAAGTCCCATCTGAATTATGGGATTCTTTAGACATACTACCTAAAGAATCTGTAAAATCCGAGATATCCATATCCATGGACTTTGCATCAGCAGCATCTTCTCTTGAAGAAGTAATTGCTAAAGGAACATCATCTGAATTAGAATTTATCACAGTTTTTAAGTTCTTTGGTCTTCTGCTATCTTTTGAAGCCTGATCCTTACTGGCCACATTCTTTAAGGTTCTACTACTTGTTTCACACACAATGCTCATTTTAGAAGCCCCTTGTTTCCTGGGTCCTTGAGCCATGGAAGCTTTTTTGGACAAAGTGACTAAGGCACCGATTTGTTTATTCGAAGTATCTTCTTGTTCAACAGTTTTCTCAGCTGCAGGCAGAAAATGCGACTCACATGCTTCAGGATCTGCCAAGCTGTGTTTCAACTCCTTATTTGAAAGGGAACGAGATACTTTTTGTTTTACTGCACACTTGGCATCTGTGGCTTGGACAGCGTTTTGGATGTTTTTTCCTTCAATGGTAGATGCTTCCTGTGCTTTTGTTTTTTTCAGATCAAATTCCATCAGCTCTTCTGCATGACCAGAATGCAAGCCATCATAATTCATAGCTGCCTTTTGAGGGGCTGGAGCCTGGCTGCTTTCAGTTGTGCTAGCCAATTGCTTTTCCTCCTTAAGTAAATCTTGGTTTGATGAACTGCCTTTTCTATTTTCACAGGATACCTTCTTGCCTTGTTTCTTATCCACTGCCACTGTGACATTCGATAATCTTTCATGCCCACTATCCATTTCTTTAGTATCTTTGTTTTCCAATTTGATGCTCTCTTCCTTTTTCTTTACTTCCTTGTTGCTGGTCTTTAAGTTTCTGCTTTTATGACCTTCAGCAGAGAATCTTCTTTCTAGTTTGGAATTACTCAAATCTTTATCACCTCTGTACTTCTCTTTTACAGACCCTTTTTCTCCAGAATGTAACTTAACTCTGTGACTAAAGTCTTTTTGTGATCCCTGAGTTGACTGTGGGCCACTTCCAAGCTCAAACTCAGCACCACTCTCCTCCAAACCCTTATCTTCATTTCTGGATTTGTGTTGTTTATCTGAATCATTGTCATCCAGGCTCCTATTTTTGTCTAGTTTCTGTCCAGTGTCTTGTTTTGTTAATTCCTGTAATTCTGTTTCAGATGCTTTGAACTGTTTATTATGACTCTTTGACTTGGACTTTAACAAAAACTTGTCTTCTGCAAGGCTCTTAGATCTTCGTCTATCTTTATGAACACCATCTTCATGTTTTATACTATCAGAGTTAGTTGATTCTATTTCATGTTTATCTTCTGAGTAGCTTTCACTTCTTCTATGTGATGCTGAACCAGGCTGCTTTGAGGCACTTAGGGAATCCTTCTGCGGCTTAGAATCACTCAAGGACCTTTTGGTCTTGCATTCTGCTCTTGAGAGATGTCTGTCTTTCTTGTTTTCTTTCCTCAGTAATTCTTCAGCTTTTAAGGTTGATTCAGAAGGGTTTTTTCCATCTTTTCCTGTTACTGATACTTTCCGTTCACTTCGGTGTTTACTTTTTCTTTCACATTTGTCATCTGAGGAAACCTTTATTTGTTGATTATGTTTCTGGCCACCATCGTCTCCTTTCAAACTTCTCTCAAATGAATGAAGTTCAACATCTTCACCTGACTTGTGAACGCCATCTCCTTTATATTTGTGCTTTAAAGTAAGTTTATCTTCTAAAGCAGTTTTTTCCTTTTCATTTTTATCTCTGTAAGATTTGGCTTCTTTTTTGGCAGAATTTCTCATATGTTGAATTTCTGTGTCAGTATCTTTTTTGGGGTGTTTTTCATTCTTAAATATGGATTTCTGCTTCTGTGGCTCTTCACTACTGACTTCTGCTTTGTCCACTTGTTTTTTTGAATCCTTTGTTTCACTGTCCTGCTGAGCTCCTTCGGCCTGAAGAGAAGTGGAGGTTCTTCTTTTATGTTCTTTTTCTGCTTTAGAATCACTTTTGCTTTCCTCAGTTGAATGCCCCCATTCTGAAAGCCTTCTAAGCTGTTTAGACAATTCATTTTTCCCATGATTGTGCTTCAATTCTTTGGAAGAATTTTTTTCACAAGTCTACAAAAGAGATTTTTAATATATTTAAGTACATATTATATTACACAGTTCCTTCACTTATGTGACTGAACAGAACTGGCAAGCACAAACTCTTGATAAAAAACAATACGCTATGGAACACACTTAACATTGTAATAGAAATTCACCAAAAATATAGTCAGTCAGAAAACAAAAATTGACATTTTCGTTTCAACTATCTACTACTGTGGAAAAATCCAAAGCAAAAGAAGATATCCTTAAGCAGCCTATCTGAACTTTATTATCTTTTCTTCATAAGGTAATTCTAAAATGACTTAAAACTGATTTTTGAATAGACAATCACAATCTCAAGCACTCCCTAAATTCCTTTAAATAGCCATTATGCTGCCTGGTAAAACAAAACCGTAACTAAAAATTCAAAACTAAACACCACACCAAAACCTAAAAAAGATAAATCTAGACTTTTACTTGAACTTCCTTCCACTCCCTCCTTTTTTGATTCCAACAATGTTATTCGTAAAATTCTCACCATAAAAATTTTCTTTCCTTTTTTGTTTGAAGCACAGTGTCTTCCTTTAACTTTGCAGTGAGAAGTTTAAACAGATCAAGCTCAAGTCTTTGCATATAAAAAATACTGCTCTTTTGTAAAACCCTGCATGCTTCACAGATTAGGGCTCAAACTGCATCACAGGTTCTGCTACAACATGCATCAGCACTCAATACACAGAAATATGAATACACATTTCAGTGGCTATTGGAATTCAGAAAACATTACTACAGTGATGTCAGATCACTAATACAACTGAAGGAACAGGCAGGGAAGAACTTATTAGTGAGAAGAGATGCAATTATATGCAGTTTGGTGTGGACATATGAAAGAGTACTACTAGAATTAAAAGGAAGATTGTAAGGTTTATATTTAAGAGACACCTACCTCATTTGTCTTTTGCATTTCTTTAGAATCTTCTTCAGATGGCTCATTTTTCTTTCTGCAGCTATCTTCAGCATGTCTGAAATAGGTATTTGGACAATTTAATAAAGAACAATCAGCACCAGCCTAACATTACTTTGTAAAATTTCTGCTTTCATGAGAGCTGAGCATGAGAGAGAAATGCCCACTAAAAATACAGAAATAGAACATGATCACAAAACTTCTAACCAATTTGCCCAGGCTTTTTTTGCTTGTAAAATTATATATCAACTTCAAAAATATCCTGAATACAAGTGCTTTAAAGCAGTATTAATATGACATTAGTACTGTTGCTGTCCCTGTAAAATGGGTCAGAGTTCTCCTTGCCCCATATTTACCTGTATGAGGACAGTTATGTACATAGGTACATATCTGCATAGACATCAATTTCACGATGAAGCCAACTTGACTTGCCTACTAGATGCACAAACATATATGTAAAAGGTCTCCATTCTCATGCCTTTATTACCATTCTGTGAAAAGCCACATAAAGGCTGCTTACTTAAATACATTGCATCTCAGACTGCAGTCTGAGATAAAATGTATTTAAGCAGCTATAATTTTTCTGCCTGAATTCCATGCTTATTAATAACAAAATTATGCACATATTTTAAGAGAGAACTGTTAAAATGGACAAGGCTAAATACAAAATTGAACCTTTCCAATCTGCAAAAATGAATATTCAAAACCTTAACTCCTTTTAAGCAAATACATAAGTACCTTGAATCTCTTTTTCTTTTTCTGCTCAGGGCCACTTTTTTTTCCAAAAATTTCTGTTCTTTAAGTACATCTTTAATGCTGGTACCAGTAGTTTTTGACTCTACACTTTTTGATGAAGGTTCTTCTAAGTGCAAGCCACTTTTTCCTAAAATAATACAGAAACAGTGAAATACATACACATCATTTATTAGTGTTTCAGCTATAAACATGATAGAAAACAGTACAGAGAGTACTAAAATGTAGCAGAGAATAGCAGTTATACAGGTATTACTTGCGCTTAAGCAGTGTAATGGATATATGAAAAAGTGAAGAAGAAATTCCCTATTAATATTTTGCTTTGTAATTTTTTCTGTTACATCACTGTTGAGATGCTGGATTACTACGGGAGGGAAATGACTACAGGCCTGTATGACCATTATTCCAAGCTGAACGTTTTATTCCATGGAGAATAAGTGAGAGCAGGGTGGTGTGGGCTACTCACAGATTTTCTTCTCATACCTTTAGCATTCTGACTTCCAGTTTTTAGGGATTTTGTCTTTTCTGCAGCCTTCTGTTTGCGTTTTTCTTCGAGTCTCTCTCTGTTAATTCGTCTTCTAAGGAGTCTCTCTTCTTTTTCTTTGGCCTAGAGATACAAAACCAAGGAGAACAATTTACCATTAGGTCAAAGAACATTCTCTGACTACAAATAAAAGACTAAACCCCATAGAAAACAAAACACTGGAGGTTTAAGGAAAACAAAAACAGAAATACACCTTGGAAATAATGTAAAAGTTAATATCCTTGTGAAGTGAAATTAGCTGAGTTCCAGAATTTCCCTGCCAATCAAGACTGCAGACTGAAGCTATGAGACCTTCTCAAAGAATGTATATTTTATTTGTATGTATATACAATATATACACAACATATTTTACACACATATATTATACATATGACTATAAATATATACACCTGGCCAAAGGAGACAATCTAAAAGAACTGCTGCTCCCTCTGTGCTGGCCCTTCTGCCACAGAACAGAGTGCACATGTTTAAATCTGTTTCCATTCTGAGTGGCTGCAGACTTCCTACAAACTACTGATTTCACGGTCAAAAAGGACTACGTTTGTGAAGAGCTGGTGGAATGAAGTAGCCTCCAGTACTCAACACAAGCCTGATCTACTAAAAACCCCACTGAAGGTGGCTGCAGGTACATATGGGCTACTTTTTTCATCCATATTTTATTTTGGAGGGAGGGGAGAGAGACTGAATGCACCACAATGATGGAAACCTGAAGAAAGGGTAGCTATAATACAAGAGGAAAAAAAAACCCTGAAGGGAGAAGAAGCAGAAGACTCCCCTGCGCACAAACCACCACCAAACCAGAAGTGGAATTTCTGCCCTAAAAAGTTTTAGGGCCAGAATGTGATCACTACAAAAGCCCACACTTACAATGGACTGACGGCGCTGTTCTACAGTTCGTTCATCGTCGGAATCACTGAAGTATTTGGAGTACAGGAAAGGCTTGCGAACATAAGCATGGCGAACAGGCTTAGATTTCCCATCACTCAGCTCGTTAGCATGGGGCTTGGTCTTACTTTGACTGTTTTTCTCCTCTTCATCTAAAGAAAGGTTAGTGAGTGTAGAGATATACTGATAAATTAGGGCAGTGCTTCCAACATAACTTTTGAAAAGGCAAAGCTACTCAAAATGTATTAAAAATTATTTATTCTAAAACCATAGCAGTTAAAAAAATTAAAACCCTTTTAGCACCCAAATATGACTAGATTATGAATAAATTAAAGCTATATTCACATGTTTGCGTGCATCATTCAGTCAAAAAATTGCATGACTCAAACCTGGTAATAAACCAGGACACAACAACTGGGTTTATGCTCTTGCCTGTAATCCCACTTCCCATTTATATAGAGTATTTAGTAGCTAGCTATGCATGAGAAGTCAATACAATTTCTGCTATGTATTAGACTATAATTCTCCCCACACCAAAAACATCAGTACACTATTTGAGTACATAAAAACTAGTTGGCCGACTGAAATACACGCACAAAACGCACTGTTGGTTACACAGATGTAAGTATTAATCAAGTAAATATAATTAAATCCATTTCAGTTCTATCAAGATTACTAGAAATAGTGCAATACTGTACTAATTACTTGTATTCCTGAAACATACTTGAGGTTTGTTTTCATTTTGTAAATATTTAGTCATAACTGAACACAATCTGTCAAGTTTCAAAGTAAGACCAAAGCCAGAGAACAAGTAATTCAGTGCTTCTAAATTATAGTTTGAGAGCAGAAAAGGTAACCTGCGAGCATACTAGAGAGAACTTATTCAGGTACTAAGGCATTCTGCATTATAAACTGGAAAGTTTTATTAACCACAGAAATCAGAGTCGCAAGTCTGTCCTAGACAAGGAGAACACAAAACAGCAACACATTCAGTGAAGCAACTTGGTATTTCTGAACTTTTAAAGCCAGATCCATTCCTGTTCTTTCTACTGTGGCCAACTTCCTGAATACCAAAGCTGTAAACCCAACCTGATCTACAAAGTCAGCTACAGCCACTACCTTGGGGTCACAAAGCACTCCATTGTTATACCAAGTTCATGGCAGAATGGAGAGGAAGAAACCCCACAGAACAGTGACATTCATCGTTATGTGCTTGTCTCATCTATGTAATACTGTAGCATAAAAAAGATTTAGAATGTTTAGAATATACCAAATTGTAGTATATAAATGAAAACATTCAAGAAGTAAATCCACTACTCATCTTTTCCAACTGCATAAACACTATCCTGTTCACATTCAAATTCTCCCTTACAAGTAGGTACAACACTGCAAACCCTCAAATTTATGATATGGTACACTCAACAAGAGTCTACCAACTTATTGCTAGTTAACAATGTAATTATTTTACCACCTGATGTGATCTCTCCCTCTTCAGTAGTGTCAGAAATTACAGGCTCCTCTTCACTCTCCTCTTCAAAGGAAGAAAGGTCACTGGTGTGGACAGAGCTGACCGTGATGTCACTGAGTACATCCATATCTGAATCTATCAACGTATTTTCTTGCAAAGAAAAAAGTAAAGCAAAGAGCTTTAAGGCAGCACACTGAGTTCGTGAAACTTTTCTTACCAAAACATCAATTTTGTCACTAAGAACAAAATTATAACACTGTAATGAAATAACTAGTCTAACTCTGGTTTACTCAAAAAAAAAAAAATCACTCTGAGGTAGAACTATAATGAGGACTGAAATTGTTGAGAGAATTTGCCAGATTAAGATGACCAATTACAAACCTGAGGAATCAAAGGTCATCTGATTCCTAATTCAGATACCTCAGTTAAGAGAGATGGACTAAGTCCAATTGTCACTAGCAGACAAGTTTGCCACAACTAGTAAAAAACTTAAATTCCAAACATACTGATTCCAAATATTCTGATTCAACTCCTGAATAAACTCAAAACCCTTATCTACACTTTGAGGAAGAGCATTGCCCATACCATACCTTCTTTAGTGCTTTCAGCTGTTTTATGTTTATTGCTATTTTTTTCTGGAACTAACTGTTTCACTGGTTCTGACTCTTTTGCTTGCTTTTCTTCTTTTGACTTTGTAGTATCATCACTTTTCTTTGAATGATCAGACTTCTTGTCAAGCTTTTCCTTCTTTTCTTTCCTTCTTTCACTTTTTTCACTGCTGTCTGGTTTCCTGTCAGATTTATCCAATAATTTACTCTTTACATCTTCACTTTCCTGTTGAATATCCTTACTTGTAAAAGTTGAAATATTAGTATCCTTTGCTGAAATTTTTATTTCTTCACTTTGGCAAGGAAGCTCATTTAAATCTTCACACTTTGCAAGTGTTTCAGCCCCTTCTCCAGAAAGGTCACAAATTGCTTTCTCTCTGTCTGGCAAGTCCTCTGCATTTCTCTCTTTATCACTGCTACCATCCACACTCTGCTGAGATGAGAGTTTTTTTGCAAATTTGTCATTGTTCTTGGGATTTGAGGTCTCTGTTGAAGCCCTGGCAGCACTTGCTTCTTGGTTAAGAGAAGTTATTGTTTCCAAAATGGACATTGCATCACTAGCTACATTAGCACTTGGAGCAGTAGCAGAGACACCTTAAATAGTAAAAAAGAACAGAGTTTTACTTCACCCTAGTTTCTGTAATTCTGTTCAGATAGAATGGTGAACAAGTGAAAAGAAACAGAATAAGCACTCTATAAAATACATATAATTAACTAAAATATTTGACTAATTTTGCCTTAAGAGACTTTGGTTAAAAAAACCAACCAAACAAAAAACTCCAAGAGGTTGCAGCAAACACTGTACGATTACTACAGATTAATTTGCTCTGTGACACACCACTGTTCCTGAGGTCTGCTAAAGAAAGTGGGGTTTGCCAATGGGAAGGACATCCTGAACACAGTCCTTGTTCAGCTTTATCAACATGCTCAGTAGGATGATGACTCTGGATAAAATATGTATATATATAATAATATTCTACATATATACACACAATGCAGGAGGAAGTCGGTAGCTCACACCTCTATTATCTCCATAAATGCCATGGAAAATCGACTCAGCATACTGACTATATAACAATAGGACTATCAGAACTATGTTATCACATTTCCATCATAGAACCAGCTCCGAAGACGGATGACTAAGAGTTAACTGGACCAGCACTAAGAGTTGCAGCTGGCTTGGTAACCCATTTTAAAGGAAGTGGGCCTCACAGGAAAAAGGCTGGGATTTAAATACAGGTTACAAATAGATGGTTAGCTATGGAGTCTCTCAGAACAAGAAAGAAGGGACAATTACCTGCAGGAGTGTTTAGAAGTTGATACAGGTAATATCAGGACTTTAGCAATCCAAATTTTATGGCACACAGCAACTGCACAGGTAACTGTCTACTAAGAAATTCTTTCCCTGTCTACCAATGAACAAAAAAGTTGCATCATTCTTCTCTTACAGTTATGTCTTATCTGATCCTGTAATATCGAGACCAAGTTTTCTCCCCACAGTAAACTGATCCCTCTAATCTCAAGCAGAAGTGACAAGAGTGACATGGTCATAACAAGGTGACACCTCTCTTGCTTTCTACCTTTATAGACAGACTAAGAGACAAATGATATGGCACACTGCCTAGAGCTCACCTTGCTAATACTGATACTAACAGTGTTATGGTGGTAGCAAACCTAGTCAATGATTCTGCTCTCTCAAACCCCATTTTTTTTGTTAATAGACTGCTCAGAGAAATGGCAGAATACCTTGTACTGTAACAGAAGCATCTACTTTCTCCTCACTTGGAGATGTACTGGGGCCTGCCTCCTCTTTGTGATTCAATGTGGCTAAAAATTCATGGACAGCTTTTTCCACCTGAGGTCTGAATGTGTGGTTGATCTTTGGGTCCACAACCTGAGAAATAATTCTGTCAATTCCTGATTCCAACATTCCAGACCTGGAACAAAGTTACATAAATTAGTATGAAAAATTAGTTTTCAAGAACATATAAATGAAATGTGATCATTTAGATGTGACATAAACACTCATGAGAACCTCCAATGAAGCACCGATGTCTTCTGAGCATCCCTACAGCTATGTATTTAGCCTGTGCCTTATCCATAATAAAAAATGTGCTAAAGAAACAAAACAATCCAAGCACACGGAATTAACACAATAAGCACCCTGTTGTGACATCATTACTGGTTACACGTACAAGTGTTATCTTATCTAACTGCAAAAACCATATTTGTGGAAAAAATTTAGAAGTAACCCTATAGTATCAATTCCCACACCATAAAAGAGATGAGTTATAGAAGGCATGAGGTATAAATAAATACTAAACCACTCATCACTAACCTAAGTTACTTTCTGCACAGTATAAGGTGGCAAGTTCTGCAGCTTTATAGAACACACTTAATCTTCAGTAAAATAAAACAGAAAATAAAACCCACAGCTATAAAACTTATCTGTTTAGACCCCTGTAGTCTTATATGGGATGTATGCTACCTCTTGTTCTCAATGCTTATTTAACAACTGCTCCCCTCCCTACAAACCAAACAGTCCTCAGTAGAAGTTATCAACGGTACCATCACAGCATGACTAAGTTTGCTGCCAAATCCTTGGTTTGACCCAATTTCTTTGAAGAAATTTCCTAATGTTTCTTACGAGTCTAATATTTGAGAAGAGAGATTGGAGGAATCTCCATGAAATAATATAACATTGGGCTAAAGTGTCTGACATAATTTTAACAAAATAGCAATTCTTAAAACCTCTTGTCTGCCCAGCTAGATTTAAACCAATTTTTCTGTTTTGTGACTTTAGCTTTGTACTCTCCAGAGTTTAGTTTATCACATACTTCTCCTTAGCACTAAACATGATAATTGCAATTTTATTAACACCTCTCTTACAACAAAAAGTAAAGGTACCCTTTAGCTAGAGGGTTACATTCCAAGCCAAAATCAAGGTTTCCACCCCTGCATAAACTTGGATCAGATCAAAGAACATCTCTAATCTAATTCTGACTATTACTGATAGTGAGTTACTACCTCAAGTAATACCACATTTTAAACACTGCAAGGAAAAAAAAAAATCTTCAGATGTTTCTTCAAAGAAAGCAGCCCACTTTACACTGACCCAGAGCCTCCGTCACCTACCACAATACACAAGCATCTTCAGAGAAACCCCAGAACTGTCACTTACTTGAGAACCTGCTGTCTAATGTTATTTCTCAGTTGGTTCTTGTTGAGATGAGGACTCCAGGTATGAGTTGCCAAATGATTGGAAACAAAGTTGTCAACGCGCTGTCTCAAATTCTGGTAGGCAGGCTAGAAAGCAACAGCAAAGAGATTGGACGGGAAGGACTGTATAAATGGTTGGTTATCCTCGCGGAGGCCAGGCTGGTACAGCTGGGAGCCCCGTCGGACCCCCCCGGTGCTCTGCAGGCGCAGCCGCTCCCGCAGCCTTGCGGCCATGGCAGCGCGTAAGACGCTGCCCCGCCAGACCCTGCGCGAAGCAGGTGTGTGTGACCGTGCGCGCACGGCCGGCCGGCCCGCGCTCCCCGCCGAACGCGGGGCTGCGCCTTCGCTCCCGCGGCCACGAACGCGGCCGGAGCCCCGCGCGGGCCCAGCGGCCGCTCCGCACCTCCGAGAGCGGACCGCGTTGCCCCGGGCCGGGCTCGTCCTGTCCCCGACCTGCCGGAGCCCGGGCGCCGAACCCCCCCCCCCCCGAGCCGCTCCCGCCCGCACCTTGGTGTCCACGTCGGCCAAGCAGTCCCGGCGGAACTGGTCGAAGAGCCCCTGGCTCTTGAGGTGATTAACGATCATGGAGACC